>JAOUWY010000032.1:23355085-23392142 GCA_025728095.1 Prietella phreatophila
TCTCTCTCTCTCTCTCTCTCTCTCTCTCTCTCTCTCTCTCTCTCTCTCTCTCTCTCTCTCTCTCTCTCTCTCTGGGGGAGGAAGGATCCTCTGTGTGTTTGTGGGAGTATGTTGTGGGTGGTCAGGTCAGAAATATTTTAAAGCATTTGGTTCTGAATTGGTTCCAGTGTTGTGGGTGTAATACGGGAGTACAGATAAACCTGAATGTTTGATATGGGTGCCAGATACAATCTTAATTCCCCAGTTTATAGGTTCACTTTAGAGTGTGGAAAAGATGCCAGCCCATATTTATGAAATGTCTCGTATTAGATCTGCTGATGAGAGCCTCTTTGTTCGCACGACCCCATTTATTAGTGAGTCAGAGCTGTCTTTCATTAATAATATTAAAGTAAGATGATAACTATGGAACTTTGCTCCCTCAGGGGTGGGTGATATAAGGAAAATGTCATCTAGGGCTGCAACAACTAATCGATGATTAAAATTGACAGCGAATTTCATTATCGATTATTTGGGTCTGTGACCCGGTAACTGTGGATAACCCCTAACCCCACCCCCCATCAGTGATCTCACTTCAGAATGGTGCAAAAATGCATTTTTATGAATAAAACGCATCTGGAAAAATAGTGGAGGTCACAGAGTGAGGTGAGAAAAGTGCACGGACCCTGAAAAGGAGTAAGCGGTAGAAGATGGATGGATGCATGGGTGATAACCTGTCGTCATTGTATAGAAATGTAAGAAGGTTCGTACATTTACAGAGTAAAGGAACACGTCACTGTGTTCAATTGAGTGAACGTGCGTGTCGCTGCAGAACATTCAGCCTCTTCCCAGTTAGCACTTGGTCTGTGCTTTTGTTTTTCTTTTTTTCGCATTATAAAAAAAAATTCAATCCAACTAATTGATTAAGCAAAGAAATAATCGACAGATTAATCGATTTATCAAAATAATCATTAGTTGCACATTATCATAATACTTGACCTTTCTACCATACATGGCATACATGTATTACAATCTACAAACCAGGAAGGAAAACAATGTTGCACAAGAAAGAAATGAACAAATAAACTTAAGTTTTAAAAAAATCCGTTAAATGCAGTTTAAAAAACCTAGAAATTTTTTTTTTTGTAAAACATCAGGGATTTTATCATACTTGAAGAGAATTCTATCACAATACATAGGCTTGTTAAATGCCAACCAAGCTGTGTAAAGATTTTATTTTAATCATGCATTTATTTAATTTCTTCAACGGTGAAAAGGAGGGAAAAAAATTCTATATAAATTAACATTTTGCAATTTTAGCATTTAATCACTTTTGTTGTTTAAAAAGCAAAAAATATAGTAAAATGATACCATGATAAATGTGTATTATGTCGGAATTTATCACAATATGATATCGTCCCCGTCCCCCAGTGCTATTTCCCCACATTATCAGCAATGGTCTTTCTAGTGAAACCACGTCCTAGTGAAGGTCCAACTTGTGTCGGATAAATTTCATAGCATTCTTACTCATCCTATGTTCTGTTTTGTGTTGCAGAATTTGTGCATAACTGCACCACTATGGGTTGTCAGCACAGCTGCTCGATCACCCCCTCTGGACCCAAGTGTTACTGCGGTAGCGGCTTTGAAGTCGGAGAAGATGGCAAGATGTGCAGAGGTGAGCAGGTGTTCATCTAATCAGCTTATTTCACTTTTAACTATCAGAAGAAGGGAGAGGAAAATATATATATATATATATATATATATATCTTTTAGATTTCCTTAAAGCTTTAAAGTTATTTTTACAGAAGTGCGCTCATTTTCATGTTTTGTGTTTTTTTGTTTTTTTTTTATGGTTGGCAAGTACGCACATGATTGTTTTAGATATCATGTCATAGCCTTAGCACTGCTTTTGTCTCAGTTGGTTTACAATGTTTGTAGAGTGCAATGTGTGTGTTCTATGTAACTCGCTGTGTCTCTTCTTGACAGATTTTAACGAGTGTGCAGTGTACGGTACTTGCAGTCAGACCTGCACTAATACAGATGGCTCCTACACCTGCAGTTGCGTGGAGGGCTACCTGCCTCAACCGGACAACCGCTCTTGCAAAGCCAAGAATGGTACATGCACAAAAAACTCCACACAACTTCTCTAAGTACTATATGTTGATCACCCATGATCATGGAGGCAGATTTTACTTTTCACTTTGTCTACATTCATGGGATGACGATAAATGGGCTCGGCTTGGAACATGATCATGTTTTAATTTATCACATGTTCTTGAATTCCAGACCCGGTGGACCGTCCTCCATACCTCCTCATCGCCAACTCGCAGAACATCCAGGCCACGTCTCTGAATGGTGCCAACCCGGTCTCTGTAAGCACGCGCAAGACCACAGCCATGGACTTTATCTATGCTGAGGAAACTGTGTGCTGGATCCACGTTGGTGATGCGCCAAGTGCCACCATGCTCAAGTGTGCCAAGTTCCCTAACGCCAAGGGCTTCACAGAAGAGAAAACTATTAACATCTCCCTGAGCCTGCATCGTAAGCATTTGTTTTACGAATCAGTAGGTTTGAAGCATTGAAGGAGCAGTTTAGTGCTCTAGTGCCTAGGAGATTAGTGCTCTAGTGCCTAATCATAATTGCAATGAAAATGCTGGCAAGCCTTTGCAATTTCCCCCCACTGACCCCACCTTCTTTCTGTAAAATACATATGGGTTGCCCCAGAGGTGAGTAGCTGCATTTCTACTAGGCGCGGCGCTAACTGATGGGCCAGGAAATATGGGAGGGGGGAAGCTTGGAACTAAGAAATGAACAAAACCCAGTGTACGCAGTATTGCAAATCAGTATTTTCAAGTTGAAATCATATCCTTCTTACACATCTAGAAACATAAAAAATTTCAAACTGCAATTTGAAAGGTGCATTAAGTAAGATTTTTTCAAAATAGCTGTTTAACAGTTAAGTAGGTGGGGGTTTATTTATTTTGAATGTTCCCCCCCATTCTGCCATTCCTACCCATGTTAATGAAAGTGCCGCCCCCAGGATCTAGAGTGTCTATAAAATGATCGACAGGAGACTCATCCAAACACAAACGAGCATTCTGGACTGGACGTCAGCTTTCTGAATCCTGACATGATTTCTCATTCAGTTAATACACTTAAGTAAATGCCATAAACAGTTATTTTTATTACATTCTACGCATTGTTCAGGGTATTTCTACAAGTAAGAAATGAAAGCTCTTGACTATTGCATCTTTAGGACATCTCTATTAGTCATGGGCTATAGGGATTATAAGAATTCAAGCGTAACGAGTCGTATCCTTGCTGATTTTAAAGACGTCGACACCTACGTGACCGTAATGAGGACACAAGATCAGGATCTTTCTAATCTGACTTTAGCGCCGTGTTAAATCATCTGGCAGACCTAAGACAGCAGATTACCAAATTTGACTGCCATATATAAACAGGATCAGATGCTGCGTGCTGATAAATTTGGTCTGTAAGGGTCATGAAAAGCTTCCAAGACCGAATTCTGTTACCCAGTCCCTATTATATAGACTTTTACATGGTCCTTTTACAACACAGATTACAATCCATGTTTTTCACACTGCAACCCATTTTAATCCTCATTAAGATTTAACTGTACCCCAAGCGGGAAGTCTCCTGCTTCATCTGCTCTTGGTGTAGTATGTCCTGACCGACAACTCGGAGGGGGGAAAAGTGCTCAGCCAAGCAGGTCTGTTCTCCATAGTGAAAGAAAAAAAAAAGTCACATGCTGACATGGTGCTAAATCATAGTGGCCTGCATGCTGCATTCTGCTGCTGTTGCGTCTTCTATGTGTTTCCAGAAGCAACACACCCACATGATCTTGTATTTGCCAAACCAGTGTGCAGGCTTAAGTTCTATTCTGAGTATCTGCATTACTACAGCATTACTACACGTGTGTTCTGATCCTTAGCCCATTAAATATTGTATAAAGTTGTTCATATGTTCCTGTGTGGTCTCACTCTGGATCCACTGTGACCCTGACCAGGATTATGCAGCGAATTTGAATGAAATAATGAATAAATCATCTCTAAACGCAGTTATAGGAGAGCATCGTGTTTATTCTTGTCTGATGGTCAGAGTAGTAGAGCATCTATGACTTTAGGGATTTTTGGATCACCGCCCTTTATCCACAGATGGCAAGTGCTCAGAAATGCAGAGAGAAACCAGAGATTCATGCTGGGATAATCTAGGCACACAGTCCCTAAATACTGCATTTACAGCATTCCCTTCCTCACGCCTGACTTCCATCAGCTCTTATTGAGAACTTTAGGGGAAGAATATCTTCCATATGTTCAGAACCAAGCGGCTGTCTTGGCTGTCTCTTATCCTATAGCAAGGGTATTCAGTAAGGTCCTGCTACATACAGTTCCTTGCTTACAGTGGTTCACAGATAAGCAGCTATCATGACTGAATGCTACCAAGAATCACCTTAATTGGTGCCTAACCGTTAGTGATTACTTCATAGCTGTAAATAACAAACGTTAGCTTGAAGTGGTTGTTTTGTTTCATAGTGGCGGCCCATGTTGCGATTTTTGACAAATGCCAGAGACCTCTGTTTTGAAGCAGCACATAAACACAGTTGAAAAGTCTTTATGCAGTCTGTTTTCATTGTTGATTTTCTTAACAAGCCATATCTTCTGTGAAAAAGGTTCCGTTCTTGATGGGCTGCCTAAACTAATTCATTAACATAAATGCGCATGAGGATCTGCTACAGAAGCTTCGATGGTCACGTTTTAAAAACATTCATTGGTCTGTGCCGCTTTAATGTTTTTCAAGTTTGATCCAGTGCAATACTTTGTGGCTTTCACATCTGGACTACAGTATGGACTTTGAAAAGGTTCACACCGGACCATCTCTTTTGATTGTGGCACACAGATGAACAATAGAAAACGATGACTCATATGCTTCTTCCTCTTTTCCATTTTAGTCTCCCTGTTGCAGAACTGAATTCTGAGGAGGAGTTGTTGTTTGGTTAAAAAGGAGAAGAAGAAAACAGCCGGCCTTCCTTTCTTCATCACGTACTGGAGTTTGCGTGATTTCTGGCTTGATTGGGCCAGCCAGCATTTTCACAGCACGTCTTACTTGCATGACTCAGCCTCCCAAGCTTTGCAGAGCTTCAGCTGTCTACCACGGCGCACAAGAATGCAGATCAATGAGAAAAGACTACATGTTGCTTTTTGGGGGGGGGGGGGTGTTTGGAATGTCTTCGAGGTCCAGCCAGGCTCAGCTAAACTTGTTTTAAGCCTTAAGCTGAAGATCCACAAACGCTCCACAGCTGTGATTCTGGAGCATATTTGAGAGGGTTTGATGTTCCACTGTCCTTGAGAGTTGGTCTCTCTGGAGGCATGTGGAAGCGGATGTGAAGGCTTTGGGCGAATTGATTCGTTTTAATGAACCATCGAGGTGTGACTTTCGAAAATGCACCAGCTCATGTGGTGGCTCATTCTTGAACCAGATGTTGCCGATTATTGTGATATGCCAAGTATGCCATAATGCATGATGATTCACAGCATAGATATGGAATGCGTTTTATTTGGTTATTTAACACCGGATGCTGTGAATCATTTTAATTGTGAGATGAATTGCCTACTTTGAGAGCTTATCAGATGTTTTGTTGTACTAAAGGAATTCCAGACATGAACTTCTGCTCTGACTCTTAACTGGGGTGCCATAAATCTCCAACCTGACTCCATGAACTCGGGTTGCAAAAGACCAGGAGATCTTGAGTGAGTGGCATAGGGTCATTTACCTGGAAAAGTACAAATGGGTAGCATAGAAAGCTTGTCCTTTGGGTCAGCGCAGAATGAAACGGTTGAATGGAAGTGCTGTTGACTAGCCAGAGATCTCCAATTTTACAATGAGTAGGGGATTTATAATTTCTACATGCTGAGTAGATGAGCAGTCCAGATGTGCCCTCATGACCAGGTTCATCTGTGAAAATAAACTGTAAAAATAAAAAAAAGCAGGCCAATAGACATGACCTAGAGTTGTCCATTCAGCCTTTTAAAGTGAACGCATTGCACCATGACAGATTGTGTTGTAGGAACCACTGGTCTTAGTCATGCATAAGTGTCATGTGCTACCATTTATACATGAGACCTCATTGTTCCCGATTGTAGAAGGTGTCTTATACTGGTTCATGAACTCGAACCTTGACATTGGTAAAAATGTCGCAAACTGCTGGGTGAATTTAGCTAGTCATAGCATGATTCATCTTTCTGCTTACTGGAATGCATCTGGTACTTTGTCTTGCTAGTCCAGCTGTTCGAGAAAGCCCATGCATATACTTTAACAATCAAGCCCCTGTTGGATTCATGTGTTGTCCTTCAGGATAGCAGGCTAAAATTTTGTTTCTTGCAGGGAAGAATGTAGAGGAATGTCTTTAAAATCGCAAGGACTACTTAGCTGTTAAAGAAAAATGCTCTGGATATACTGTTTATTCACTCAGGACACATGACCTGCATTTAGTATTCCTTTGGAGAGGCACTAATTTTCTCGGAAGCAGTGTGCAATTCAGCTCAGTATTTTAGCCCAGGAACTGGATTGATCATCAGTAGCATGTGCATTATAACTTTTTAGGTAGCCCCATGTGAACCGTAGCCTACAGTAGTTGCCAGGGTTTAGGCTGAGTCTAGTGTCCGTTATCTGATGCGCCTGTGTGTGTCTGAGAATCTGTTTAAGTGGGGTGGGATTAAAAAGAGCCGTTCATTCATGAAGCAGTGGGTAGCGTGTCTCTGGCCGCACACACTCGAGTCTTTATTTCCCTTTGTGTGGCTCATGTCCTCGCTGCTACCCCCACCATCCTCTCGGTGTTATTGATACCATTTATCTTTTAAGAACCTTTCCCAACTGCTGCTTTGCACTGTCTTTTACGCTCCAGTTGCACTCGGTCATTGCCACTTGGCTAGCTTTGATTCTGCAAATGATAATTTGGAAGTTACGAGTTCATCATTACAAGATACATGAGCAATTCATTGCTCACTTTGACTGACCTGTTTTGAGCGTGTTTTTGTGCAGTGCTCTGTCCTCAGAAGCCTCCACTCCCTTCACCAGCCTTGTGCTTTTGCTGTTAGCTCCTGAGTGATCGCAGATGTTCTTGCAGTACTTCCTGTTTCACAACAGCTTTCCCATCTTCCACTTTATGTGGCGAAAGGGCCAGGATTACATGAGAAATGTGTGTAGGCTGGTCCATTCCCTAAGAAAGTCAGGACATTTTACTAAAGCCTTGAAACCCCTTGCGGTCGAAGTTACCAATAAAAGATTAACTATGCAGTTTTTCCTGGAATGTAAAAAGTGGTTGAGGGTGTCTCTCAACATGCTTCTGCTTTGCTGGAATTAAAAGGAGGATAACGTCGGGAGGTAAATTGTCTAGTTGGGTAGCTTTCAGAGAGCGTTTTTTTAAATTCGATGATGGTACGTGTGGTTGTGTGTTGCAGACGGTCACTCACAAACTACTTACTCAAGAGTTTGGAGAAAAACATCAACCACTCAAGGGAAGGCTTGTCAATCTTTCTCACTTTTTGGTACTCCTACCACACAGCAAACAATTTGAGACCGTGAACTCACTCACTTTGCACGAAGACCTGACTCCAGAAGATCCAATGCTGCTACACGTTGGGGGTGTTTGCTGCCGCCTCTGGACCAGGCCTTTCCGATTACTGGAGATTCTTCCAACAAATGACTGGTCAACCTCATTCCTGGAAAGTTCTGGAACAAATCTCAACTTTATATAAAGGAATATTGTCCATGCAAAAGATTTTCTTTTTGGCACCATACATTCTACAGCCCATCTTTGCACTGCTAACTATACCACTCTTTAGTCCATATCACTAGAGTAAAGTTTGCAAGACATCTTAGAAGAATCATAGTTTACGGGCCTCGATTTGAAGTTTGCAATGGGAAGAGCAACTATGCAAGGCATCTTTGAAGACTTGTAGTTTTGGGGCTTGAGTCGTATAATTCCAAGGGAAGAGCGCAAGAGTCTCTTTCAAATCGAACCACACTGGCAGCTGTTAAAACAGCAGGCCGCTTGGACCACACTGGGGCCTGCCCCACACAGCTGGGATCTGGAAGGACCCCCACTGAAAGGCCATGATTGTCCCAGTGATGGAGTCACGGAGAGAAATGCGCACTACAGACTTTATTGGTATTTCAGAGCACTTCCCAGAACTGGGGGTGTCTTTATGGGTAGCGTGGTCTTTGTTGATCATGTTTGGATCAAATATAAGGGCTCGTTGACACACTTGTTCAGGAAGACGAAACTAACCATAGTGATAACAAGCCTGGTGATTATCTGTTGCCGTATTGTTAGTACTTTTGACTCTGCTGCCATTCTATTTGTGTGTATGCATCTGACTGTCACGTATAGAGTGAATAATAGTCTTGTGACAGTGAGTCAGTGTTTGGCACATGTTCTCACAGACTCTTTCTCACACGCACACACAAACACACTCGGACATGCATGCATACTCGGTAATTAACTAAATGAGCTCAGGGAATAAAGCTAACTGCAGCTTCATTGCTTTGTAATAGGATAATTACTGTAACTCTGCTCTTTTGTCTATACTTGGATGGAAAGAAGCAGGGGAATCTGGCATGACCAAGAGAGAGTGAGTGTGTGCCTATGTGTTTTAAGGGTTAATGGTTTTCCATGCTTCCCTCTGGGCACGGGCCTGTGTGTCTCTGGTGTTTTCACCAATACAGCACAGCACTCTTTTCTCATTATATCTCAGACATGCACATGTCCTTGCTTCCGCACCTTCTTAGTAGCCGACTATTTCCATGTTGTGAAATGGGGAGTGTGCAGATATCTAGCATATGAAACGAAGCAGCAGGCTTCTCCTCAAGCTGCACACTATTTCTCCACACGCTTTCTTTATTCATCTCATAATTGGTGTTCTGCATCTTCGCGATAGTCAGAACGGTTGTTCCCAGAAGCACTGGATGATAACAGTTTATGCCCAAGACTCAGCATGGCTTCAGTAAATAATCTCACCATGATCCTGTAATCATACAGCCTGTCCTGTGCTCCTCCTGGACTCTTACTCGTCCAACACACTCTTTTACGATGGTATATTGAGCTATAGTCTCTCACTCTGGTGTCTCCCAGAAGATGACTGGTATCCTTTTGAGTCTGGTTCCACTCAAGGTCTCATCCTTATGTCGTCTCGGGGTGGTTTTTCATCGCCACAATGACCTCTGGCTTACTCATAGGGGATCTAAATCTACTTTCGAATTTCTGTAAAGCAGCTTTGTGGTAATGTTGGTTGTTAGAATGCTCTATATAAATAAAAATTTAATTGAACGAACAAATCCGGTTTAAATCACATTCTTTGCTTCTTCTCCTAGATGTGGAGCAGATGGCCATTGACTGGCTGACTGGAAACTTCTACTTCGTGGATGATGTAGACGAACGCATCTTTGTGTGCACGAAAGATGGTGCCACTTGCGTCATCTTGCTGGACCTGGAGCTGTACAACCCCAAAGGCATTGTGTTGGACCCAACCATGGGGTAAGTCTCTCTCTTCTACCATCTGTCAAACTTTCAGTCCTACACTGTTTAGTGATTTTTCTACCTCAGCTGGTTTGTTGAGTTGAATCCATTTCGAGCAGGAGAAACACCAAACAGTCTCATGTAGGACTCGTACTCAGACCACACTTGGGCTTCACTGGTATATGGCTCTCATCTGATATATTCTAGACTTAAGTTGGTTGCATTCCTGCTGGTCATGCATGCATGAGCATCCATCTATGGAATAGGTTATTGCTGTTGAGTAAAGGGATGTTTCAAAACCGCAAGTTAGAGACAAGTGTTTGTTTCCCTGTGATCAGTCTGTGTCCGTTGTGTACACTCTTAAGTATGAGTAGATCAGGGATTTGCTCAAATCAAACGTTGTCCCAAACGTGCTACAGTTTGTAGCTGATATCTTCTCCATAATTTGCTTAGTGATTCAAGTCATAAGATAATCAATCCGCTTGGTATTTATGGTAATGCATCTACATGGCATTTAAAACTCAAAATAAGTAACAATCTAAACAGCTATGCCATGGGCTGGTCTTTCTTAATGATTTGATTTTTGGTTCCTAAACTGTACATCAAAAAAGTGTACACCCGATCACCAGGATCTCATGAGTTCAATTGCCGAGTGTGTCACGGCCGATGTTGACTAGGGTTCCATGAGAACAAAACTGTCCATCCTCTCTGGGTCAGAAGGATGGCATGACATGTTTCAAATTAAGTATTTTGTTTGATTTCACCCTCTCTGGTCGGTAGCTGTAGTGTAATTGGGGAGTATACTGGCTGGTGGAAGAGAATTGGCAGACCACCAAATTGTGTGGAAAATAGTATTTGTTTCTGTGATGCAACACAGAATCCATCTTTGTTCATCATGTTTCTGTCTGAAATCGGAACAATATTGAGTGTTGAAGCTGTGCGTCTGCAGCCGCCAAAGGTTTCCTTTCTCCTGTTCTTTCCTCATCTGCAGGAAGATGTTCTTCACTGACTACGGGCAGATCCCCAAGGTGGAGCGCTGCGACATGGATGGGCAGAACCGCACCAAGCTGGTGGACAGCAAGATAGTCTTCCCTCACGGCATCACGCTGGACATGGTCAACAGGCTGGTATACTGGGCCGACGCGTACCTGGACTACATCGAAGTGGTGGACTACGAGGGCAAGAACCGGCACACCATCATTCAGGGCCTTCTGGTGAGAGGAAATTCAGGGGTTCTTTCTTTTATAGACACAGGGAAACAAGGTTCTCTTAATAATCTTGTGAGGACACACATAAATCAATAACGCTAAGCCTAGACTTACATCAGAGCTGTTGTTTAAAGCATACACTGCAGGGTTTTTCCATATTTCTAATCGAGAGAGGCATTTCAGGTCAAATTTATATAAAGAAATACGCCTCTTATACAGCAGAGTTTATACGCGCACATTTGTACAGTAAGCTTTGCACACAATACGCATTAACACTTGCGCACAGATGACGGTCCGTACAACGTCATATACCGGCTTTCGCACACGCACGCGGTCAACTTCCCACTGCCATAAATCCTGGAATTGCATCAAAGTTGCTCATGTACACTGCTGTCTCAGTCGGAAAAAGACCAACTGTGCATAATATTTGCTCCGATTAACAAGTTTCGCTTCCTGTTCAGATAATTAAGGTGCAGTTTGGGAAGAACACGTTTGTTTTTGACCGAGACCTTGTGGTAAAAATTGCTGCTGTAGCTCGTGATGACGAGCCTGCTGAACGAGCCGTGAATCACGCAGCTGCTAATCCGGGTTACTTTGGCTGTTGCGGTTGTGGTTTTATGGTTTTCATGCCTGATTAGATTTGCTATATAGATGACTCATAAGCACAAATTCTTCCCACTGTAATGGTCTTTTCAGAGATACAGATTTGGAGCTTATATTGAACTGAAGAATTGATGATAAAAATAAAATAAACGTTCAACAAAAATAACACCTTCCCTTTGACTTCCATTGGAGAGTTTGGAGCATGCTGGGTTTCTATTTCTGCTGCTTTTCTCCGTGTAGGGAGAAAAAAACATGGACGTTTTTCTATGTACTTGCTCTCAAGGAAGCCTTTTTTTATTTTTTTTTGCCCCGATGTAGAAATACAGCTCTATTAGTCTATCAGGCATCCTGAGAGATTTATTCCTGAAATTTTGCCTTTAAACGGTGCCAAGCGTTGCATAATGTTGTTTTAAAAACGCTGTTATGCATCACAGCTTTTGACATTTTACAAAGATGTTGCCAAAGATTTTCCAAACGAGCATGCGAGCCAAAAAACATTATTGCTGTAATCCATAACCCTCTTCACTGCACAGACAAAACCACAGCACAGTTCAGGGGCATTTACATTCATTCTATTTGATAGATCCTTCTATTCATTCGAGAGTCTGTTAGGGTTTATTTGTTTATCGCGTCGTTTTGTACCGCCAGATTGAACACCTGTACAGTCTGACTGTGTTTGAGAACTATCTGTACGCCACCAACTCGGACAACGGTAACCTACAGCCCAAGACCAGCGTTATCCGCGTCAACCGCTTCAACAGCTCCGATTTCCAGGTGGTGACGCGAGTGGATAAAGGTGGAGCCCTGCACGTGTACCACCAGAGACGCCAGCCTGCGGGTACAGCGCCTTCAAATTAACCCTTACTCCTATAAGCAGGGCAAAGCTTCCTGTATTTCCATAGAGTAATTAAGCCGAGACTTAGGATAAATTACACTGTAGTGTTCCCCAGTGAAACCTTTTTATATATATAAAAGTCTCAGTGCTGACAGGTTTTAGGAAGTAAGGCTGAAGTTGGATGAAGCTGAATTAGTAGCATGTTTAACAGATGAAGCTCATTTCTTTTGGTTAATCTGTGTGTGTGTGTGTGTGTGTGTGTGTGTGTGTGTGTGTGTGTGTGTGTGTGTGTGTGTGTTTGTGTGTGTTTTTTATATATTTATTTAGTGTGTGTGTGTGTGTGTGTGTGTTTGTGTGTGTGTGTGTGTGTGTGTGTGTGTGTGTGTGTGTGTGTGTGTTTTAATGGTTAAAAATGCTCGTACGTGTCCCCACTCGTAGTGCGCAGTCACGCCTGCGCTCCTGATCAGTTCGGCAAACCAGGAGGCTGTTCCGATATCTGTCTGCTAGCCAACAGCCACAAGATCCGCACGTGTCGCTGCCGCTCCGGATTCAGCCTGGGCAGCGACGGCAAGTCCTGCAAGAGTGAGTGCACACTTCTTTGATTCTCTTGACTATTTTTATTTATTTACTTATTTATTTTTCCCCCCGGGTATGTGTAGAAGATTACAGCGTTGAAATTCTCGAACCTGATTGGTCAGAAGCTTTGAGAGTAGTCTTGGCTGCAAGGGAATTCCCAGATTTATATTAATGCACTCGCTCTGATGCGTTATCATTTCTAAAGTATCAGATTAAAACCGTGTCATTTGTATATTTAACATTTTTGGAAGGGGTCTCCATTGTCAGCACTTTGTAACAGAGATAAAAGCTTAAAAATTTTTGAGTGTTTGGACAGTTTGTTTCAAAATAAAAAAAGTATCATAAGTTTAGCAATAACTTTAGCAATATTTGAACCGATACTGTTTTTTGTTATTGGTAATATTGGATCGTTTTCCTCAATAAATAAATGACCAAGTGTAATATTTTTGTCTTATTTGTTTAATTTGGTTCTCTTTAGGACTGGTGTGAAAATGTTTTGATGGTTTAGGTTATATTTATGCAGAATTATAGGAAATTCTAAATGGTTTCTCAAACGCCAGGAAAAAGCATTAATGACGATAACAATAGTGCCTTAAGATAAACATTCGATCGTTATTGTGACCAGAATAATTTTGCCACATGGCTGCCTTGTATAGCTCATCGCTGTCCCTCAGGATGGTGGCGTGTGTTGCTGTGTTGAACTGCTCTGACTTTACCATGCCTTTCTACATCCTCAGAACCGGAGCACGAGCTCTTCCTGGTCTATGGTAAAGGTCGGCCCGGGGTCATTCGTGGCATGGACCTGCATGCACGTGTGTATGACGAGCACATTATTCCTATCGAGAACCTGAACAACCCCAGGGCTTTGGACTTCCATGCTGAGACAGAGTTCATCTACTTCAGCGACGCCACCACGTACACCATCGGCCGGCAGAAAATCGACGGCACCGAACGGGACATCATCGTAAAGAGCGGTAAGATCTTTTCAGTAGTCTGGATGGGACAGAACGATAGTTGTATCACTGGGACTATATTACTGGATAGTCTGGATGTTCTTTATGAAGTGCTTGTTACACTTAAGCTCCAACAATCTCAGTTTATATTTAAAAATGGCCCCATTTCATATGGTAGCTTTTCTCTTTCTCACACACTCGTCCCCCTGTAGGAATCCACACTGTCGAAGGTATAGCAGTGGACTGGATGGGCCAGAACCTGTACTGGACAGATGATGGACCTGAGAAGACCATCAGTGTGGCCAAGCTTGAGAAAGCCTCCCAGACACGCAAGACTCTCATTGAGGGCAAGATGACCCACCCACGAGCCATAGTGGTGGACCCGGCACACGGGTAAGAGTGTCTTATAATACCCATTTTACACATGTTTACATGCAGCTGCTTATTTAATAGTTCGCATTGCATAATACGAAACAAAGTATTAATGTGTAGTCCAGTAATATATCTAAAAGTGGAAAAGAGAAATGTTATGTACAGAAAGGGAATATAAGCAACCCATTGTTTTAGATATTGATGCGTCTGCGGTGAGTAGGTGTTAGAACAGCTCCATACTCCATGGCTACATTGTGTTCACGCACAAAACCGATGAAGGACATGACTATATTTGGGCTGCTTCATTTCATTCATTCAGTGCAGCTAAATGCTGATCAATCACTGTAGAAGAATGTGTTAAACTGCACTTCAGTTCTCAGCCATAGACAGGTCATATTGCATCATATTACATCATTTAAGGGCGTACCACTTCTTAAAATGCTCTCTGGACTGAAACAGTTGTTTCTGGAACTGAGCGTGCACAGCATGGAAGCTAGTGTCTTCAGCAGAGCCTTCTTTTTAATTCAATGAAGGTGCTACAGCCACGTTTAGAGCAGCATCTGGAAGGAGTTACAAAAGTAAGCACAGGTCCGGATAGGGTTGGCCAGAATTACTTGAAAAGCGGGCAGGTGTGGGATTTAAAAAATAAAAAATAAAAAAAAGCAGTCCTGTGCACACCTCTACACTTCATAGAAAGTGATGTGAAAGTGTTAATGTTTGCCTTAAAGAAAAAGAAGAAAAAAAATGACTTGCAAAGTTTTAAGCAACTGCGTAGTTATGCTGTCTCAGTTGTAGGTTGCTTTGGATAAATGCATCAGCCGAATGAGCAAATCTAAATGACAAATAAGTGAAGATGACTGTAGAATTGGCTTCACACCAACAAAGTACATATCTGCTGCTTTTCTTTACCATCTGCCTCTCTGTTCTTGCCGCTGACTACTTGACATCTCTCCTCCGCAGCAAGTACTGAGTGTACTACGGAGTCAACTCTAGATCCAACCCCTGCACTATACGACAAATTACTAGACACCCAAATGTAAATGATGTAAATAAATGAAAGCATTCACTGGTGAGCCAGTGATCATTTTATATGACGTGAAATCATGTCTAGACTAGTAGTACAGTTGCTTGTGGTGTTTTTCAGTATGATGTACTGGAGCGACTGGCAGGAAGACTCGAGAGATGCCAACCGAGGCAGCATAAGGAAGGCGTGGATGGACGGCTCCAACTCCGGCATCCTCATCACCTCCAAAAACATGCTGTGGCCCAACGGCCTGAGTCTGGACGTCGAGCAGGACGTACTTTACTGGGTGGACGCCTATTACGACCGCATCGAGATGGTGTTGCTCAACACCACTGAGCGCAGGGTGAGAAGAATTGTGAAGCATCCGGATGAGAACGTACATAGTGTTGTTTAGCCTTTTTAGCCACTAGTAAATGGACTGGATAAGTCAGTGTTTCACATAATTGTACGGTGTTCAGGTTTAAAGTGTAAACTTACTGCTCTGTCCTCTGATTGGCTAGACGGTGTATGAGGGGCAGGAGCTGAGCCACCCCTTTGGTCTTTGCCACTATAAGAACTTCTTGTTCTGGAATGAGTACCGCATCGGAGGCATCTATAAGCTGGACATGACGACTAAGAAGGTGACTCTGCTGAGGAGCGAGAGGCCGCCCATCTACGAGATCCGCACCTACGACGCCCAGCAGCAACAAAGTACGAGCACTTTGAAATCACAGCTTCATATGAATGCACTCGTTCGAATCTGTTATTGTTTCAACAGAGACTTGTATGGTAGACACACCACGTACCCTAAGGCCCAAAGGATATAACGTGATATTTAACTAAATAAAACAATCATTAATATGGTAAAGCTTTCCTGTTTGGAGATTACAGAAGACTTCTTCCACATTAGCATTTTGTATCAGTACATTTCCTCCATGGGAGAGTCATCAGAAGACTCTGTGCTTTGTAACATGACAAGCTACGGTTGTCTTAACTTGAAGAGAGACAAAAGAAAAGGCAGGTTAGTGATTGACCGGTTATAACTGCTATAACGTAGACGATAACAGGACCTAACTCGTCTCGCGGATCCTTCACAACATCCAATGGTTATAAGGTATGAAGTCTTTTTTATTAATGAATGGAGGGGGAAAAACAACTGTTGACTAATTGCTGTACTACAGTACAAGAAGAATAAAATTCTTCAGGACATGCTGTTATTGGAAAGTAATCAATTTCAGCATGATTGTTTTCATAACACACCCTTTTATTTATTTATTTATTTATTTATTTATTTCAAGCAGCAATGGGATATGGGGTCTCTTTATTATTGTTGTTGTCATTGATTGAGTTGTTGTCTTTGCGGTCTTGTGTGTGTGTGTGTTCAGCGCCAGGCCATAATCCATGCAGGGCCAATAGCGGTGGCTGCAGCAGTCTATGCTTGCTCACCCCAGGAGGTCGTACCTGTGCTTGTGCAGATGACCAGATTTTGGACCTTGACAACAAGACCTGTAAAGGTAGGTCTAAGACACAAGTTGTTTTGTAGTTCACTGGTTTTCAAAGTGGGGTCTGTGAAGGTACAGCCCAGGGGTCTGTGATTTTTTTAATTTTTTTATTTTTATTTTTTTTTTTACATTTTATTACAATGGTGGAAAGAACAACCCACAATATTAGGGGTCCAAGCACCAATGCCTTCTGTCAGTGGAAAGTTCAGGAATAGAAAGCTTTATTGCTCCAAACTATACTACTTGAAAACTCTCAAAATATATCCGGGAGGAATTGGAGGGGTGGCTTTAGACAGAACTACAGTGAAGGGCTTTATTTGGACTTTGAGTTGCCTTGAAATCTGTTCCGTGTGTATTTTGTATTTGCTCGACAAGAATTTTAAAAAGCTCTCATTAGCTTTATTTGTCGTCGATTGTGTTTGAAGCTTTATGCTGTACTGCTGTCTTCACAGCCAATCCATCCTACATCCCCCCGCCTCAGTGCCAGCCTGGAGAGTTCGCCTGCAAGAATAACCGCTGCATCCAGGAACGCTGGAAGTGTGACGGAGACAACGACTGCTTGGACAACAGCGACGAGGCACCGGAGCTCTGCCGTGAGTCTTCTCTTTCGTACTGGCATATTAACAAAACAAAAAAAAAGCATAATCTCTACAAACCGAGATTATGTGAAGATCACGAAAGCTACACGTTATGTTGTGGGGGTATTTTGTTGCATGGTTTGGATTAAAGGGAAGTCACTGTGGAATTCTTCTGACTTTTATTCACTAACAAATCGTTTCTATCCTGATTGGTGTGGCCTCTTCTGAGATATGACTGCATTTGTAGATATGTCTCATCAGATATTGTCTCTGTGATGGTCAGTGTTGAAGTGTAAACATCTTGGCGATGTGATGCGCTCTCTGCGAAAAGAGAATTTTTGACATAATTTCACACAGTATTGATTTCATATTGTAATATTCCTCAGCCCTAATGTGACACTCAATGTTTCTACCCAAAGTTTTCCTACTGAACGGTCAAGAACCTCCGTGTGATTCCTCTAAACAAGAATGACTGTTAAACCATATCCTAATGGATTGTCCTGCTCTTAACGATACTAGACAACACTTTTACTCAAATACGTATTTAGAAGTCTTCCAAAATGTCTTGGCAGGAAAAGTCCTGGAGTTCTTATTGAATATTAAAGTGAAGGACCTCATATAGCTGCTGTTGACACTGCTGAAATGTTGTAATATTTGATCGTTGTCATGCTGTAAGAATGACTAGAATGCCCCGCTTTACCTCTCTTGATCTCGCCATGAAAATAGCCACTGGTAGTGGCATGGCATGTAAAAGAACAATAAATAAATCAACTCTGTTACTTTGGGTCGCTATGCTTTTAGACAAGGAATAAAAATATTCCCGGTCTGTAAATATTTGGATTTCTATTACTAGTAGGTTGCGTTTACAATGCGTCGTCTTCCTTCATCAGACCAGCACACTTGCCCTGCCGATCGCTTCAAGTGCCAGAACAACCGCTGCATCCCCATGCGCTGGCTCTGCGATGGAGATAATGACTGCGGCAACAACGAGGATGAGTCCAACACCACGTGCTCAGGTACGAGATCCGCCGTCAGTGCTGAACAGTGCAAACCTGCAGGTATCCGCTGAATGACAATAGTATTGAAATGCGTTGCCCCACTGTTCTGAATTTGGACGTGGTCTGAGCATTGACGGTTGCCTGTGTGTGTTTCTGTGCTAGCTCGTACATGTCCTCCGAACCAGCACCCATGTGCCAGCGGACGCTGCATTCCTAAAACCTGGACGTGTGACCTGGACGATGACTGCGGGGATCGCTCAGATGAACCAGCGTCCTGTGGTCGGTGCCGACAGTGCATTTTCAAATAAGTCTGAACAGTGATTCATTTCTAAGCAAGGAATGTTATATAGCTGGACAGCTTTTAGAATTTTATGCTGAGTTTCATAAATTTCGATCTTGGCTGGAGACAAATGGATAAACTAGGACCACTTACATAGGTTAATAAGGGTTGAAGCTGTTTGGTGAACCAGAAGACCACCTGCATGAATGCAGACAGGGTCCCATGTAGATGTTAATTCTCATCATAGTGAAACCCAGTTTGGAAAGGAGAAATCCTTGTTAACATGATGTATGAATGAGTGACAATTCAGAAGATAATCATTATTGCAGAGCTTCCCTGATGGAAAAATCAGCACTGCCTGCTTCTTATTAATGAGTTTCTTACTGTTTATAGTGAGCATTATATCTTTTGTCTGTGTGTTTTTATGTCTGTGTTCTCTCATCCTCTCTCTCTCTCTCTCTCTCTCTCTCTCTCTCTCTCTCTCTCTCTCTCTCTCTCCTGGACTGCAGCCTACCCAACTTGTTTCCCACAAACCCAGTTCACGTGTGCCAATGGGCGCTGCATCAACGTTAACTGGCGTTGTGATAATGGTGAGTGAACCTTTGACCCCCGTTGTTTGTTCCAAATTCTTTCTGCGTCGTAGTACTTTCATTTACTCCATGCGGTTTTATTGGAGTTCTCTCTCTCTCTCTCTCTCTCTCTCTCTATCTCTCTCTCTCCCCATTTTCTTGCTGTTTATTACTCTCTGGGATTTAGAGATTTTTTTTGTTTCTGTGATTTGAGTTCAACTGTATTCATCCTGCAGTGGACAAACCCTGACTGCTCGGGGCGGAAAAAGATGATTACTTGTCCAGGCTATTGGTTTTTTATTAATAGTTGGCTGGCAGACAATTAGATTCAGTCGGCTAGTGTGATGATCATTTGGAGAAACCCGGAGAGACAAGTCAGGGAAAGAAAAACCCTTCTTGTTATTGACTTTTCACAAAACAAGACCCTACATGCTGTGAATCCCAGCACCTGCTGTGGTACACACATCGGCTTTTGCCAGTCAGATTAATTGGCGTGCACGGATAATAGAAAATATCTGTGTCCGAAATTGCATACTGTGACGGTACCTACTGCATTCGATTCAGTATGTACTGATCAGTACAAGTGTGCAGTATGAATACAGTCCGGCTATACTACATCTGCCCTGTTGGCATTGTCATGTGACCTACGACTTAAAATGAGCCGACATGCCGCCTTCTGACATTTTTATTTGAATTTTTTTTATTCCAACAACTGTTCCACGCAGAATCGAGTATTTCTCGCCTACTGTTTTATAAATACTGAGCACTCCGACGTACTATTTCTTTGGCATACTGCTTTTTGCCTACTGTATGGTAAAGATATTCGAACGCAGCCATTCTTTTCAGAACCAGGAACATACAGGCATGTGGAACCACTGACCAAATCAAATAAGTTGCGCCTTTCATATTGAGAGGAAATGACGATGCTAGCCAGAGTCAAATGATGTATTTTACATTCAGTGCAAAGAGAAAACACCACAGCTCATAGCCAAACATTAGCCAAATGACTTCCTAATGCAAGGCCAAGTCGTTTGCTAATGTAGGGATTTATATACTCATTTGTGTCTGTATTTATACACTTATATAGCTTGTCATATGTTATTACATTTTGGTAAGTACCTTTTTTTATTATTATTATTATTTTTTTTTATCTTTGTCAGTTTGTATTTTGGGCTACTAAAACATTGGCAGCGCATGGGAGCTTTCGTTTGCGTCCTGGGCTAGCTAATAAATTTATGGTTTGTCCAAACGTAACCTTTAGAGATAGAAAACCACACACTTATCTGTTAAGGCGAGTTGTAAAAGTCATTCCATGATAGTACAATCTTGGAGGCTGTTGTCGATTTGGAGGCGGGGGGGAACATGCATTAATGCCAACATTTTTAGCGAACGTTCGCCTCAACAGTATGTTACTTATTGGGTTGTAAATATTTTTCATGGTCTGTGTCTTCCGTAAACATAAAGGGTTGGCACATTTCTTGGAGCGTAAAAGAAGGGTTTAACTTCTGCCTCTAGTGACCACATCCGTGTGTGTGTGTAGATAATGACTGTGGAGACAACAGCGATGAAGCAGGCTGCAGTCACTCCTGTTCGAGCGTGCAGTTCAAGTGCAACAGTGGCCGCTGCATCCCAGAGTACTGGACCTGTGATGGAGACAACGACTGCGGCGACAACAGTGACGAGAAGAGCGCCAACTGCACCAACCAGGGTGAGCGTGCCCTTCTCCAGCATGTTTCCCAGTCTGCGAAGACATCTGGCTCCTCGGCACTTTCATTATGCCGAAACATCTGGAGCCGCTGCAGTTTCGTTGTGTAACTGTTTAAAGTGGAATCTGATTTCACTTCTTGAAGCCATGTCTGGTTCCAGACTCAACTTCCTTTGGAAGAGTATTTTAAGAATGCTGACTTGTCAGCGGTGAAATACTGTTTCCTGTGTAGCACCATCTGAGGATTGTACCCTACATGATTTCCCACTCAAACTAGCAAAGCTGTTTGCAAATGTATGCTAGCATGAAGAGTTCACTACCTGTTCAATAACTGTTTTTATTTAAACTATAATGCATTTCCCCTCTCATTTTTCCAAGACTTTGGTAATTTGCCACTTCCCACCCACCAGCCAGGTCTCCTGTATCACACGGCAGCTATTACTTGAGAAAAGTGCTATTTGACACTACACCAAATCGCTTTCTGTGTTCTTCACACACTGAACCTGATGATACTACTATGCCTTACTAGAGAACTTACTATAGTGATGTGAAGAAATGGAGCTAAATAGTTCAATAACAGTAATGGCTTGAAACCAATTCAACGTATGAGCCAGTTCACTGAAGGGGAAAGGACTTAGAGTGGGAAAGATGTGCATTTGTTTACTCGTTTACGTTTTACTTTTTTAACTTTAGCTTGGATCTTGAGGTCAGATAGAAGCCAGGTGGGAGGGATTGGTGTCACTTGAGTTCGTAATAAAATGGAGGAGCTGCTTATTATTAAGTAGCAGTCATGCTGAACTTTTGTAACAATGTCTGGCACATCTGGGGGATGGGAAGGGAGAGATTTATGGTTGGGCACGGTGTGAAGCTGTATATAGCTGACTGTAGAAAACCAGGCTTGCTTAACCCTGACTCTCATCACATTCCTTTCCAGCTATCGCAGTATTGATTTTATTCTTCATCTTATTTCATTTATTGACTCTCATTATACACGTATATGATTTCACAATCATTCTGCTGTCCTGAGTATTGAGAGCTCCATCTGCGATCGCTACGAAAAGCCTGTTGCACAAGACCAGATGTGCAGGATGATCAACACACACACTTTTCTAAACACACTTGTCCGCCAACGCTGCGGCCATGTTGATTCCTGGTGTACATTATTGTTTTGTTTGGTGTGGTTTTTTTTTTTTTTTTTTTTGGTATTTCCACTTAACATGTTGTAATACTCTTGAGTCCTCTAACGTAATTAATGAACCTTGCCTATGATTGTTTGCATAATGGTTCTTTAGCGAATATTACACGTCTCCTTGTCTGATCGCTTGACCCTGCAGCCACACGTCCCCCTGGAGGCTGCCACTCGGACGAGTTTCAGTGCCGCCTGGACGGCCTGTGTATCCCGATGCGCTGGCGCTGTGACGGTGAAAATGACTGCATAGATGACACCGACGAGAAGCACTGCGAGGGCGTCACACACACATGCAACCCGTCTGCGCAGTTCGCGTGCAGGGACTCGGGTCAGTAACCTTCGCTTGACGATTAAATCCGAATTTCATGAGCATCATCAAATAATATCGATAATATACAGTAAATGCGATTTTTAAATAAAGTAAATGAATGTTATTGACCACTAGAGTTTGTTTGAAAGGTTTTGAATATAAATTTTGATTAAAAACAGCATGTTTACTCTCCGCTCCCATTTACACTCTCACATTCGCTCTCACACCCCCCCCCCCATTCCCCCAGCGAGGTGTATCAGTAAAGCGTGGGTGTGTGATGGAGACAGCGACTGTGAGGATAACTCGGACGAAGATAATTGCGAGGCGTTGTTGTGTAAACTCTCGCACCACGTATGTGCCAACAACGATTCGATCTGCCTACCTGCAGAAAAGCTGTGCGATGGCAAGGACGACTGTCCCGACGGCTCAGACGAGAAACTCTGCGGTAAGCGCCTTCTCACCCGCGCCATTCGGTATCTCAGCCGATGTCTTAAAACGTCCTTGCTGATCATTTGCTTTCTAGTTCTCACAGCAGTTTTGTTTTGTTCTCTCTCAGACCTGTGCTCATTGGAGAACGGTGGCTGTAGCCATAACTGCACTATCGCCCCCGGGGAGGGCATCCTGTGCTCCTGCCCGACTGGCATGGAGCTCGGCTCTGATAACAAGACCTGCCAGATCCAGAGCTTCTGCGCCAAGCACCTGAAGTGTAGTCAGCGCTGCATCCAGGAGAAAGCCACCGTCAAGTGTGCCTGCTACGAGGGCTGGGCTCTGGAACCTGACAATGAGAGCTGCAAGAGCACAGGTGAGATAGAGAGCGAGAGATGAAGAGAAAGAACAAGAGTTTATGTGCAAATGAATGGAAATGCTGGATATTCTTTTGGATATTCATTTTTCACAAGCAAATTTCATCAGGTTTAAATGTTATTTTATTTGTTGCGGTCGTATATGGTGTTTTACTATCAAAAAAGCTTTAGTTATGCTGTCTGATCTCTGTACCAGTGTTATTGTAGTATGGTGTGAATTGTTTGCCCAGCAGGGTGCTCACAGCCCTCTTGTTTCCCACCGTCTTGCTCACCAGCAGCTAACCACAGAGTCACGATACTCTACACACAGAAACCTAACAGAGTCCTGACTCATCTTTTTACAGACTTGCAGCGACAAAAATCATTTGTTTGTTTATACTGAGTGAACATGTCCAAGTCGATTTCCATTCCACGGCCGTGAGAAAGAGTTAAATAACTTGATTCAAATGAATTGCTTATTCAGTTGAGATGAATTAAAAGTAAGAACAAGGAAACAACCTGTACAAATCGTTTAAAAGCACGCACAGCTCCTCAGCTGCTTGTTAGAGCTCCTATAAGGTTAGCTGTATATCCTCACCACAGAAACAACATAATTAATTGTGATGATGATGATAAATCATCAAATCATCCCTCTCTAAATGATAGTCTGTGGGTTTGGACAGAGTCCTTGAGCAATTACATTTGGCTGGGCCTCTTTTTCTTTTGTTGCATCCTTTTCTGAATGTTCACATTAGAATTTGCAGGCATTTTTTTTTTAGCTGATGTTTCATGATTTATTAGCCATTTGGGTGGAATTTTTGGATACGTACTTAGAAATACAGATGAGGGAAAGGGTTGAAGTTGCTGTAAGTCTTAAAATAATTTCTAGTGTTCATTTCCCTGATAGTTTGTTGCACTTCAGAATTATAGCGTTATTGGGAAGTGGTTGCTCCTTTTTTAGGACGTTGGTCTTCTGATCAGAAGGTCGTGAGTTCAAATACGAGCAACACCAAGCTGCAATTGCTGGGCCCTTGAGCAAGGCCCTTAACCCTCAATTGCTCAGTTGTATAAAAAAAGAAAAGAGAAAGATAATTGTAAGTCGTTCTGGATAAGGGCGTCTGCCAAATACCAGAAATGTAATGTTGTTGTTGTTGTTATTATCATCATCATCATCATCATCAGCTGACATTTGAGAATGGCTAGCTGTAACAAGGAGTTCTCTGCGTATTCTTTGCCTCCTCTAGACCCTTTCAAGCCCTTCATTATTTTCTCCAACCGGCACGAGATCCGTCGCATCGACCTATATAAGGGCGAGTTCAGTGTGCTGGTGCCCAGCCTGAGGAACACCATAGCCCTGGACTTCCACCTCAACCAGAGCTCCCTCTACTGGACTGACGTGGTGGAGGACAAGATCTATCGTGGCAAACTGTCTGAAAATGGAGGTGAGAGACTGTCACGGAAAATATCGACGTGTGTATGATTATGCCTGTGCAATAATATTTAGAACAAACAGTTCAGTGTAGTACTGGCGATAAACATACAGTACTGGTAAGTGACTTAGAAATATGGAGCGGTCGTGTGTAGAATTTGCAATGCACATTCAAATGTAACACCTCATGGATGTTCCTAGTTAAAGGTGCAGTCTGTAGTTTTTAAAGACTTCCGCTTACGCCTTATCTGATCCAGTTTCTTCCCTTATAACTATGTATATTTTGTACCTTGCCTTTTAAGGAGATTGTTTCTCTTGTGGGTGGAGCTCATTTCCGGTCCAGAAAAACGTAAATTAAAATAAAGAAATTAGCCAGATCTGTTACACTATTGTAAAGAGCAATTTTTCTAAGACTTTGTTTTTTTTTTTTTTGTTTGTTTTTTTTTTTTTTTTTTTTTTTTTTTTTAAAATACGGCCTAGATCAAGGGGAGCATGAATGGGTTTGTGATTTACAATAAATAAATATTACAGTTGTGAAAACCACACCCCAAATAGAACGGAAATAGTAAGATCTGTTCGACAGTTTTAAATCATTATCATGAAGGAAATCTGTACTGCGAAGGTTGGTGTATTTCACGTAACAGTTCATTGAGTCAATAGGCCGCTAAACGTTTGAGCACCTCTGAGTACCTATATTTGTACTTGATGTCACTGGTTGCATTTATAGACCTGAATAATAGCTTGAGGCGAAAAGATGATTACATCTGAGATAATAGGGTTTAGTCATTTAGCTGTAGGCTCTGTATGCATCTGAACAGGACTGCCTTGATGGTGGGTTTTTATACATGTTATATATAATATTTGTCAGTCATACACACTGTGAAAAATTATTTATTGCTTAACCTTTTGATCTCTTGTTAAAAAAATAATTCCCACATACTATGCTCTCATTGATTACTAAATTCATGAGAGCAACACAGGTTTATCCCCAAAAAAATCAGCTTTGTTAAATACAAGTGTGCAACAGTTACTGGCAGTTATTATATTCATTCATATGAGGAAAAATATATTTGAAGTATATTCCCATTGATATTTAAAAAAAAAATTAGTACACCTGGGTGACTAGGAACAGGAAATTGTTCAAGCATGACTTCCTGTTTCACAGGGGTATAAATATGAGGGCACACACAGGCCAAATTCCCTTAGTCATTCATAACAATGGGTAAGACAAAGGAATATAGCTGTGATGTGCTGCAAAAGGTTGTTGAGCTTTACAAAATGGGAAGTGTATATAAGAAAATAGCACAAGCATTGAAAATGCCCAATTCCACCATCAGAGTAATAATTAAGAAGTTCCAGTCAACTGGAAATGTTATGAATCAACCTGGAATTGGACGTGTGTCTATATTGTCTCAACACACTGTGAAGAGGACGGTTCGAGTGGCCAAAAAATCTCCAATGTTCACAGCTGGAGAATTGTAGGAGTTAGTTGAGTCTTGGGGTCAGAAAGTCTCCAAAACTACAATCTGAAGTCACCTACTTCACCACAAATTGTTTGGAAGGGTTTCAAGAAAAAAGCCTCTACTCTCATCCAAATACAAACTCTAGCATCTTCAGTGTGCCAGACACGACTGGAACTTCAAATGGGATCGGGTTCTATGGTCAGATAAAACCAGAATAGTGTATTGGAAATAAACACCAGAGGTGGTTTTGGTGCACACAGAGAGGTAGCCATATGGAAAAGTACCTCATGCCCACTGTTAAATATGGAGGTTTCTCTTTAATGTTTTGGGGTTGTTTTTCTGCCAGAGGACCTGGACATTTTGTTAGGATACATGACATCATGGACTCTATCAAATATCAACAGATATTAAATGAAAACCTGACTGCCTCTGCCCTTAAGATTAAAATGGGCAGTGGTTGGATCTTCCAGCAGGACAATGATCCAAAACATACATCAACACAACATGGTTTACTGACCACAAAATCAAGGTCCTGCCATGGCCATCCCAGTCCCTTGACTTGAACCCCATAGAAAACCTGTGGGCTGAACTGAAGTGGAGAGTCCACCAGTGTGGACTTCAAAATGTGAAGAACCTGGAGAGATTCTGTATGGAGGAAAGGTCTCCGATCCCTCGCCGTGTACACCAGAAATCATAGGAGAAGAATCAGAGCTGTTATCTTGGCAAAGGAGCTAGCACAAAGTATTGACTAAAAAGCTGCCAGTTATTGTTGTACACCTATATTTAACATTTTATAGATATATAATCTGTGTTTTGTTTGGAATTGTTTTATATCCATGGAAGCAGTTTGTTTGTGAATTTTTTGTTTGAACAAAAGATGCACACAGATATACATACGCAAGTGTCCGGAACACAGTGTTCTCGATACACACACACACACACACTTGCACACAAACGCGCGCACACACTCACTGATTCCAAACCCACCCTTAAGTCGAAAGTGTCCAACTCGGATTTCAGATCCACCTCACAGATAGTGGAAAAAGCAGTGCCAACATGGCTGCCAATGGAAAAACAAAACAACAAAGAGCTTTTCTCCTTGACTTTCCGAGTGCAGAGGCCACCTTGTCTCCATCTCCATAATAAACAGGCTGAGTACTGGCCTGGCCTCCTAACTGTGTGTGTGTGTGTACAGGCTTAATGATGCACACATTCTCTATGGTACTCAGCCTATGAGAAAGATAGCGTAGGACTATCTTTGGGAATATGTTGTAGAATGCAAGACTGAAAATGGTTTACGCTCAGTCGCATCAGTGGTTACTGAGATCCATATCAGAGAGAGACGGTGGTGCGAAGCTCCAGTGCAGATGCGAGATCTGTAAACTTACCACCATGCACCAGGCTCTGGTTTTCTTCCTTGTTTATTTTAGCTGCAGTTGGTTGTATGTTTCCATTTCTTTTTCTGTCTTCCTTTTATTTCGCGTTTAGTGGTGTCCCAAAAGCCGTACTTAATTTAGTGAACATCTCCATCATCTTAAGCTTCTGTCAAGATGATCTGCAAAGGAAATAAATAATATCCAATAGTAGTACGTGTTGGTTTTGGAGTTAGAGCTGGCTGTCATGTTGTATTGCCTGAAATTTTTGCCTAGACCTTTTGTTGTCATTACACTTATTACGTCATATTACATACCACGGTGAGTTTGTATTCTGGATTCTGATTGGTCAGAAGGTTTTGGCAGTAATATTTCCTGTAAGTCAAATCGCAAGTTTGCGTTAACGCGCTCATTCTGATTTGGTCATTTATCAACTAATACACAGTGATTTGTATGGTAGATGCTCCACATAAATGAAACCTCATAATAAACGATGAAAACATGTCCAGTGGTAAAGCTCCTCACTGTTGGAGGCTTGCAATTCCTTCGTCATGACCATGTGAGTTTTGTTGTTGTTGTTGTTATTATTATTAACTTCAACAGAGTCTGTTGAGGGAAATGACTGTTGATATAATAGATTAACTGCTATAATTTAAGTGATATTAGGATCTAACTTGTTTTGTAGATGTTCCACAGCATAAAATGTCATTATAAATGGATGAAAAAGCATAACGTGTCGTTCTTTACTGAATAAAAATACCACATGACTGCAAGTCCCAAAGTGTTTTATTCCATTCTTATTACTTAAATGTAATAAGGTGTGCGAGATGACACAACCGAAATGTTCAGTCCTGCTTCTTCTGATGGCGCTTGTGGGATCTGTGGTAATATATGTGGGATATGTGGTAATACATGTGGGATATGTGGTTTTTCTTTTTGCTTTGGTGCAGCCCTGACCAGTTTTGAGGTGGTGATCCAGTATGGTCTGGCAACTCCAGAGGGTCTGGCTGTGGACTGGATTGCTGGAAACATCTACTGGGTGGAGAGCAATTTGGACCAGATCGAGGTGGCCAAGCTTGACGGCAGCATGCGCACAACGCTCCTCGCTGGAGAAGTGGAGCATCCACGAGCCATCGCCCTTGACCCACGTGACGGGTGTGCTATAAACACACACAAGATTATATAGAATGATGTATATTAATTTCATCGACAAGCCTCATTTCATCTTGTTTCATTCATTCGTTCATTGAAATGGGGAACAACAAAAAAAAGATTTAAGGAAGGCATTTTCAAATCTGAACATGCACACTCAAAATTTAATGACCCAATGTAGTAAGATCTGTAAAAACAAAAACCTTTAATATCTGGAGTTCAGATAAGATTTTGATGTGATATGAAGATTTTGGTTTGTTGTCATGAACTTTACCTCATATCTTTTGTTTTCAGTATCTTGTTCTGGACAGACTGGGACGCCAGTTCTCCTCGAATCGAGGCCGCTTCCATGAGTGGCGATGGCCGGCGTACTATTCACAGAGAAACGGGAAGTGGAGGTTGGCCTAATGGGCTCACTGTTGACTACCTGGAGCGCCGTATTCTCTGGATTGATGCTCGGTATGTGCGTTACATCTAACACCCAATCCCACAACCTTCCTTTTACACCTCAAGTATAGGGATGGTGAGGGCAATATTGAAATTCTTTTTTTTAGCGAAATTTCTAGTGTGACTTCAAAGCGGAGTTAAGAGGATCTGTCTTAAGTACTATTATTGATGGTCTGCTGAACCGTTTTCTAGGTCTGATGCCATCTACTCCGCTGCTTACGATGGTTCTGGCTTGATCGAGGTGCTGCGGGGACACGAATACCTGTCGCACCCGTTCGCCGTCACCATGTATGGGGGCGAGGTTTACTGGACGGACTGGCGCACGAACACGCTGGCTAAAGCCAACAAGTGGACGGGGCACAATGTTATGGTGGTACAGAGGACCAACACACAGCCATTTGACCTGCAGGTCTATCATCCATCCAGACAGCCTCAGGGTCAGTACCGCTCAGCTCTCACTCATAACAGAACTGAATACTGAAAGAAAGAAAAAAAAAATGCATAGCGAAAATTCCGAAGTGGCAATAAGCCATCGAAAAAAATTGTCAGCTATTTTGTTTTCTATGGTATTTCATATATTTTTCTATACTTTCTTAGGTGCCGCTAAACCGAATGAATGTGTAGCAATGTCAGAAATGTAATTTAATTCCGTCAAAGCACGACATAACTTAAGCCCATTGAATTAAAAGCTAAGTTGTATTGGTAAAAGACAAGCTTTTAGTCGCTGGTGTACTTCTTCCCTGCTTTCTGAACTGTACTCCACTATCTTGGTATGCATTTCCTGTGTGTAAAATTCTTATCAAACTCAGTCTTGCAAAAAGTCATGTATGTATACACATTTGTGCACGCATGTATACACTTCCTTTGAGGCGTGACTGACCTTTCCATGGCTTCATGAGCTTGGCATGTGTAAACCAAAGCTGTGGCATTTATTTATTTTTTATTTTTTTCTCTCTCACAGTCTGCTAGCTTGGACAATTGTGCCACAGTGTGAATGAGAAGTCTTGAATTAGAAGGTCATTTCACGCTGTTTGCTGGAGCATTTCTGAAGTGTTTTTTGATCACGCCTTTTGTGCTTCTCACATACAGTCGAAAACAGACCGACTTTTAAAATAACTTTTTAAAGAACCGACTTTTGTATTCTCTTGAATCATAATCTCATAAAGTAGAGATCAATAGAAATTTCCAGTTTCAAAAGTATACGCGTCCTGATGTTACTTTTATCTAGATTGTAACAGTTACCTAAAGATTGTATCACGGTTTTAGATGTTCTACTCACAGTTTACGATGTTACGATCAAAAATATTGTTTTTAAAAATAAGGCAACCACGTCCGACATATAGTACGCCCAAGTGTCATCAATAACTGTAATGACGTTAATGGTAACAGCAGTAACCGTAATGACTGTAACATTAATGACAATAACATTGCATTGTTGACGATGTAACATTAATGACTGTATCATTGATTGCTGTAGCGATGAAGGCAATATTATTAATGGCAGTAGTAATGGTTAGTGGTAATGACATTAATGACGGTATTTATCATGAAAGTAGCGGTGAAGACAATAACCACTACAGTAACCATAACAGCAGTAACTGTCATGACATTAATGTTGAGGTCATTATCAATGGCACCAGGAGCAGTAACCGCAGTAACCGTAAAGACCGTAACATTAATGACAATCATGTAATGGCAATAACAGTAATGACTATAATATTAATTATAATGGTAACAGTAACAACATTAATGGTAATGACAATAACCATAATAAAGGTAACAATAATAGCAGTAATAACAGTAAAACCAGTATTGTATCAATAATAATAATAACCAACAATTATTCTAAAAATAATTTGATTAAGCACATGTTTGTTTGTTTGTTTGTTTGTTTGTTTGTTTGTTTGTTTGTTTTTCTTAAGATTCTTTCTGACCTTTTCATGTACTTTTCAGCTCCAAACCCCTGTGCTGCTAATAGCGGGAAGGGCCCATGCTCTCACCTCTGCCTCATCAACTACAACCAGACGTTCTCCTGTGCCTGTCCCCACCTCATGAAGCTGCAGGCGGACAAACACACCTGCTATGGTAAAACACCACTGAAGTTGTCTTGCTGACATTTAACAATCTCTGCGCAGGGAGAATACGTGCCGGCGTTTGCGTTGGCAGCTGGGAGTTGTGGGTGTTGCGTTTCATATGCACGACCACGCGTGAGTTAAACACGGTTTGTGAATTAAATCGCATGTTTTCCGCTGATGCCTCAGAAGTGGCGTGGAGCCGGAGCGTTGTCGCTCAGTGGTTTGGGTTCTTGGAATCAGTGTTTTTGTATTCCGCAGCATGGCGTGTTCTCTCTGCTGCACCAAGTCCAGCTCGCTATTTAATATTCTGCAGCGTGGCAGTGGTGTCCTGCTACACTGAATCAGGAAGACTGTTTAGTATTCTTCAGGTGACCTGTGCTGCGTACCGCGCTGATCTCACATCAGTACGGAATGTGTTACTGAGTGACCCGCAGTGTGCATGTGTGCGGAGAATCCTGACAGAAACGCACACGATCTTCACACACAAACACTGGAATTAAGCTGTACATCTCTGTATACTTGCTAATTTCTTCCTCGTGACTGTCTGTCTTTGTCCACTCTCACCATCATGCTCCCTCTCTCCTTCGCACTCTTTCTTTCTATCCTGCTATCGGTCTGTCTTATCTATCTACAGTGGATATAAAAAAAAGTCTACACACCCCTGTGAAAATGGAAGGTTTTTGTGATGTAAAAAAATAATGTTGGATCATTTTCCACTTATCCATCTATCAGAATCTCTGTTTGCTATTTACTCACTCTTTGTCATGTACTCTTTCTTTTCTTCTATATGTCTCTCTGTGTCTGCCTTTCACTCTCTTTGGACTTGTTTTTTCTCACCGTCCCATTGTCATTCTATTTCTTTCTTTCTTTCTCACTATCTATCTATCTGCTGTCTGTCTATCTGTCCATCTATCTGTCTTCTGACTTGTTTGTCACGGTCCCACTGTCATTCTATTTCTCACTTTTTTCACTTCTTTCATTCTTTTTATTATTTTCTTGATCTGTTTTTTCAATCTAGCTATCTCTCTCTCTCTCTCTCTCTCTCTCGCTCTCTCTCTCTCTCTCTCATATAAATGTTCATAATATCCATAACATTTCCCAATCCGTCTGTGAGTGGCGACATTTTATTAAAATAAAATTTATTTTCTCTTATTTCCTCGTTGCACAGAGTCTCGCCAGTTCTTACTCTACGCCCGCCAGATCGAGATTAGAGGAGTGGACCTCGAGAATCCATATTACAACTACATCATCTCGTTCACCGTGCCTGTGATTGATAACGTAACCGCACTGGATTATGATGCCCAGGAGCAGCGCATCTACTGGTCCGATGTTCGCACGCAGATGATCAAACGAGCCTTCATTAACGGGACGGGGGTGGAGACGGTGGTGTCGGCCGGTATGACTCCAGCCTCTGATCATTTCTGCTTTTCTTCAATCATGATCTCCACTGACTCGCTGAGCTACAAGGAATTGAAGTCACTTATGTTGCTGTTTTAGATATACCTAATGCTCAAGGCTTGGCTGTGGACTGGGTGTCCAGGAACCTGTTCTGGACCAGCTATGATACGAGCAAGAAGCAGATCAATGTGGCCCGACTGGATGGCTCTTTTAAGAACTCTGTCATCCACGGACTGGACAAACCACACTGCCTGGTGGTACATCCCATGCTAGGGTTAGTGTTAACACTTATCTTTCATACTCTCACACACGCACACAACCATCAACAACTCTCATATGTAGTTCTCATTCTAAATCCATGATTAGATTAATTGGTATGAAGATCATAAGCATTGACTCTATGCCTAAAGCTTACAGCTTCTGAAAATGCTAATGTGCCAACACACACACACACACACACACACGCACACGCACGATCCCTGTGTGGTTAACTATAACTGGTCACAGAAAACTGCTCATCATATCAAATCATATCAAATGCAATGCTGTGAAATGTGGAGTAGAATATCTTTGTGATGGTCTCGTGACCATCACAAATTATGACTGGGCCAGAATACGTGATCTACTTTCCCCAGGAACCCAGGGTAGTGATTTTTGTCCACCCCCGTAAATGTTTCTGCACTTTTGTAATGTGGAAAAAGACCCAAATACCATGGTTAAAAAAGTAACAGCCGCCTTTAGCTTCTGGCTCTGCTGACTCTGGTGCTGTTGAAACTGGCATTGTTTTGAAAATGGCGTTTAAAACGAGCAGATGCCTGGGCCATATGCTTCGGCTGTTTCCAAAGAAAACAAGTGGCTGAAATGAAGTGGGAACCTTTTGAAGGACAAGATGAAGGGTCAGGATGAGGCTGTTTGTTTGTGAAGAAAGAGAGTCTGCGTCTTTGAAGTTGCAAAGCAGTAAGGGAGAGTTTTACTGCGTGTGCTTTTTTGTTTGGGTTTTTCGGAGGGTGGTCATGGGGTTTAGGCTTAGGGTTTGTAAATTACGCTCACGATAGGACTTTGAGCCACAGTTTTCAGGACTCTGGCTTTGTAAACAGGGCCAATTGTACTACTGATGTGAAGCAAATGTGCATGTTTTTCCATTACCTTCAAAGTGAGGAGGAGATTAAGCAGTGGTTACATGCAGCACGAAATGCACTAGGGACATGATGGATCAAAATGAACCCTCGGTTGTAGTTCAGTAGCATTGGTTGTGTTACAGTAAGAGTGTGTGTGCGCGTGCATATTTTCCTGTAACTGCCTTTAATAAAGCAGTGGTTTTCAAAGTTGGGGCCGTGGCCCCCTTGGGGGCCACCAGGGGGGGCCCGTGGGCATCAACAATTTGGTGTGAAAAATAAATACCTGATTTTTTTTTTTTCTTTCTCAATCTGATAACCACACATGCGCGCACAATCAATTCCTATTGTAATGTAAAGATGTAGTTATTAGTTTTAAAAAAAAAAGGGGGATGTATCTAGAAGTCTGTATTTTTTGCGTTTTAAAGATGTTGCAAAAGGGGGGGGGGCTCGGTCAAATGTTAATACCATTTGGTGGGCCTTGCCCTGAAAAGGTTTGGGAACCCCTGCCATGAAGGAGACTTGCATAATGCTAACCTACTTAATTGTGCAAATGATTGTTCTACAGAAAGCTCTACTGGACAGATGGGGACAACGTCAGCATGGCCAACACAGATGGTAGCAACCGCTCGTTACTCTTCACCAATCAGAAAGGCCCTGTGGGTGAGTACCCAATCGATTTTAAAGCGCATGATCTATGTATTATTAGCTGACATACGCTCTAAAAGGTTTTCACTGAATATAGGTTTCGGCGTGTTTAGTTTCTACGCTGTTGCCTTTCTAAGATTCTCCAACCATTTTGATGTGATCCTCGTGTATATAGGATTCCGCGTAGCAACGAAAAACGCTACGTTACACTACACACTACTTTTCAATGTACAATCGAAAATAAATATAAACTAAAAGCTTTATTATATTGTTTTATACCTCCGCACCGTTCTTGAACCTAATTGGTCAAAAGTGTTTATTAAATCTCATCCTGGAACATTCTGGCTAGTGCGATCATTCACATCACAGGTTTTTATTAATGTTTATTTTTTCCAGCACAGACATATATGATGACCTCTACACATACATACTTTTTTAAACCTTGAAGTGTGTGTAATTGATATTGTGTGTGATATGGTGAAGTATTCTGCCAAGAGATGTCGATTTGCTTTTATTTTATTTTTTTATACATTTTCTGAACCTGGAAAGCTGTCTTATTAATATCAGTAAAGTTTTTTTTTGTTTGTTTTTTGTTTTTTTAAATAGGCTGGTGAGGAGATGACTGTTTATAGCTGCTTTAACATACACCGTTAAGCCATAACATAAAAATCACTGATGGGTGAAGTGAATAACATTGTACCATTATGATTATGTCGTTACTTTGGCACCTGTTAAGGGGTGGGATATATTACACAGTAAATGAACAGTCAGTTCTCGGAGATGATGTGTTGGAAGCAGGGAAAATGGGAAAGTGTAAGGATCTGAGCGACTTTGAAAATGGCCAAATTGTGATGGTTTGACGACTGGATCAGCGCATCTCTAAAAACAGCAGGTCTTTTGTGGAGTGTTCCTGGTATGCAGTGGTTAGTACCTACCGAAAGTGTTCCAAGGAAGGACAACCAGTTATTTTCCTATAATAGCACTGCGCAGAACTGAAATTTAAACACAGCACTGTTTTAGTGCTTAATAGTTGCTTAGTCTTCACTGCATAATTCCTTTGATTGCATTTGTGCCGTGGTGAAATGTAATAACAAGTCCTGTGTGGAATTTACCTGGAGGTGGATGCAGCTAATCCCTGCTCTTCGCTGGTGTTTAACAGGGCTCTCGATTGACTTTGATGAGGGGAAGCTGTACTGGATCAGTTCAGGCAACAGCACAATAAATCGCTGCAATCTGGACGGCACAGGCCTAGAGATCATCGAAGGTGTGAAAGGCAAGCTCACCAGAGCCACCGCTCTCGCCATTATGGGTAACTACTTTTTTTACTAGTTCGTTTATCAACAACTTTGTTCTTTTACAGTTTTTTCTGCTGCTAGAAAATCAAACCCAACACCTCGTGAATGAAATGTATGGTCTTATCGGTCATTCCAGGGGCCAAGCTGTGGTGGGCAGACCAGGGCACAGACCAGGTAGGCACCTGCGACAAGAAAGATGGAGGCAACTGGAAAGTTCTGAGGAATGGCACGTCTCCAGTGATGCATCTGAAGATCTACAATGAGACAGTCCAACAGAAAGGTGATTGTGTTTATTGGTTCAGGTTCTCTGCTTTCGCTTCAGGTTTTCTAATTTCGTTTAGTCATAACTCCTTGCACATTTTCAGGCAGGATGACTTTTCAAGGTGACTTTATTGGTCTTATGAGCCAATTAAAAAGCAGTAAAATTTGGGCTATGGTCTTTGGTCAGTAAAAAAAAAAATGGAGTCGCTGCTAATTAATGGTGACACCATTTTTTAAAATGTATCACTTGCCATTGAGCCTCCTTGTCCATGAATGTGTGTTCCAGGTTTTTTTTTTTCTTTTTCTTTCTGTCTACTTGGATTTTGTTGTTCGCAACATTAGAAATATCACTTTCCCTGATGAACACGTATTCTACTATATAATAACGTTAACAGTATAAATCCTATAGATTTTCTTATGTTGATGTAGAATTGTCGGCCACTTCAATAGGAACACCTGTACCCCTGCTCATTCATACAAACATCTTCACCGAAAAGTGGACAGTTGAAGATTTGGAAAAAACATCATCTAGTCTTTTTCCAATCTTCCAATCCATCCAGTTTCAGTCAATCTGTGCCCATTGTAGTCTCAGATTCCAGTTCTTGACTGACGGGAGACGAAACCCGATTTGGTCTTCTGCTGTTGTAGCCAATCCGCCTCAGGGTGTGATGGATGTTCCTTCTTAGATGCTTTTCAGCTCACCGTGGTTGCAAAGAGTGGTCTTTTAAGTTACCTTAGCCTGTCTGTGCATTGTTCTCTGACCTCTGTCATCAACACGGCCTTTCCACGCATGTTTCCTCCAACTGAAACTCTTGATATGTAAGCTGAATGATTTTATACATTGCTGTGGTGTCACCTGACTGGCTGATTGGATAATTGCATAAAAGAGCAAGTTTACAGGTGGTACTATATGATCAGTTACATAATTTCCATGCAGTTCAAGTATAGAACCGAGCAAGTTTTCTGGCAAACTTAGGATTTGAACTCAAAGCCCTTCTGGTCACACCCACATACATTAACTCCTGATATATCCCTAACTGGCAGTACTAAGTTTAAAACCACTATTATTTTGTGTTGAAGGTACAAATGTGTGCACTAAGAACAACGGTGACTGTTCTCAGCTTTGCTTGCCCACCTCACCCACCAGCAGAGCCTGCATGTGCACAGCAGGCTACAACCTGAAGAGCGGCCAGCAGTCCTGTGAAGGTACTGTGTTGTGTAGATAATCAGTTGCATGTGTAGATAATCAGTTGCATATATTGTACCTTGATATTTAACCACAGAACATTGCCTGCAGATAAACACGATCAAGACCTAAAAATATCTCAAACCTTGCTAGCGAAGTATGATTTCTCCAGAGTAAAGGCTTGCCAGATTACCAGATTTTAAAATACTAGAATTTAACTTTTTATTAAGATGTGTGT
>JAOUWY010000032.1:23495978-23506337 GCA_025728095.1 Prietella phreatophila
ACTGCCTTGCTAAAGAAGCTGAGGGTGAAGGTGATGGACTAAACCCTATTGAGCATCTGTGGGGCATCCTCAAATGGTAGGTGGAGGAGCACAAGCTCTCCAACATCTACCAGCTCTGTAATGTCATCATGGAGGAGTGGAAGCGGATTCCAGAGGCAAAATGGCAGGTCTTGTGGGGTGTTCTTGGTATGCAGTGGTTAGTACCTACCAAAAGTGGTCCAAGACAACCAGTGAAGGTCATGGATGTCCAAGGATCACTGGTCCGATCCCACAGAGGAGCTACTGTAGCACAAACTACTGAAAAAGTTCAGAAAGGTATCAAAACACACAGTGCATCAAGGCTTGCTGTATATGGGGCTTGTGTAGCAAATTGGAGTGCCCATGCTGACCCCTGTCCACTACCAAAAGAGCCTACAATGGGTATGTGAGCATCAGAGCTGAAGGTGGCCTGGTCCGATCACATTACCTTTTACATCATATGGACGGTCAGGTGTGTGTCACTTACCTGGGGAAGTTATGACACCAGGATGCACTATGGGAAGAAAACAAGCCGGCAGAGGCAGTGTGATGCTCTGGGTAAGGTTCTGCTGGGAAACCTTGGGTCCTGGCATACACGTGGATGTTTCTTTGACACGTACCACCTACCTAAACATTGTTGTAGACCAAGAACACCCCTTCATAGCAACAATATTCAATAATGGCAGAGGCGTCTTTCAGCAGGATAATGTGGCCTGCCACACTACAAAAACTGTTCAGGAACGGTTTTAGGAACATGACAGAGTTCAAGGTGTTGACTTGGCCTCTAAATTCTTGGCATCTCAATCCAGTCGGGCATCTGTGGGATGTCCTGGACAAACAGTTGACAGAGTGGCATGTAGTTATTAAACCTGACCTAAACCAAGTTAGTAAAGTGACTTCACTGCATGTTCCTGTTTCGGTTTGTGGTAATTAGCTAGCTAAGAACTAGCTCATGCTAGTTAGGTATTTAACAAATGCTAAGTTAGAAACCTAAATAATATGAACCATAAGCTAACTTCATCATTTAGCTAGATATCCTCAAACCAAAACAACTACTTAAAATAAACTATACTTGGTTATTTTTGCTGGTGGACTAGCGCTGGCAACATAGATAACATTAAAGTAAGGTAAAAGTTTGTTCATTCAAATTTTTTTTTTAACAAAAACACGGGCAGTTTAAAACCACAACTGAAACGAACACATTTAAAGTGCAAAGAGTATCTTTAATAGAACAGCTGCAATACCGATTTTCAGTGACAGCATCAACAGACTGCAAATCTGCTTACTCTTCTCTGGTTTCCTCCCAAGGAAGCTTTACCTAACACACTTGCTGCAAAACATTGTGATAAACTGGCACACTTCTACAAAAATATAATCACTTAATATATACTTCCAGAAAGTTAGTCCTCATAAGATGACCTCAAATCTGTTTGGAATGGATAGAAAAAGCACAGTGATATGTTTCTGATATGGTTTTTTGTTTGTTTGTTTTTTGTTAAACCTTTGAAACTGAAAAAGACAACACTTCGGATATACACACGCATGAAGAAACTTTTTCATCCAGAAGTCAATGCACAGTGAACAGAAATTTCCCCGTGCTGTGAGAAAACATGTTTAAGGCAAAAAAAAAAGTAAAATAAATAAAATGCAAACACAAAGGCATTTAAATCAGCATATATCTAAGCAAAGTGAACATATACTCTCAGAAAAAACGCTACTAAACTTGACCTTTCCTTGTCACTGGAGTGGGTACATCAAGGGTACATCATTTTATAACGGATATAAAAAATAAAAAAGTCTACTCATTCCTGTTCTAATAGCAGGTTACCAAAAGATATGTTTGAACAAAATAAAAACAAACCCAAAACACATCACCAAAAGAACACCATCCCCATGGTGAAGCATGGTGGTGGCAGAATCATACTTTAGTGCTGCCTTTCTTCTGTTGGAACTGGGGTTTCAATCAGGGTGAAGGAAATAATAAAGAGCTCCAAATACCAGTAAATTTAGGCAGAAAACCTTGATGATAAAGAGGAATTTCAGAAGTACAGATCTAAATCCAATCAAAAATTTGTGGGGTGACCGGAAGATTTAGTTTGAATGGTTTTGCGAGGAATAATTCTAAAATATTGCCAAGTCAAGATGTGCCAAACTGATTAGACTCTTACCCAAAAAGATTGACTGTCGTGATAAAATCTAAAAGGTCCTTCAACTAAGTTTTAGGTTAGGGGTGTGCACACTTATGCGATGCTAAAATAATAAAACGTATCAAGGAAACACTATATTTAAGATCACCATAGAGGAACAGTACTTCAGTCCCTTTAATTCAGTGTTTTTAATTCCTATCAAGGCTAACTGTTTTCTACCCTTTGGCACATATTCTGCTGGCGTGCACTGACAGTTACAACCCGTCCAAAATGCATTTGGTATTGCTGAAAACTATAGCAAGTACAGAGCTAAATCGCATAACATTACATAAACACATCTTCTACCCACTGCACTGTGCTATACAGGTAAAGTGACATTAGCAGCATGCAGATGCAGACATACAGGTGCGAGGGCATCGTCACGTAAGCATACAAAGGCCAGATTAATTGGTCTCATCTGTTAAATCGTACCTGAAAATAGAAAGGAGAGAGAGAGAGAGAGAGGAGAAATACATGTAAATACAGCCAGGTCCATAAGTATTTGGACAGCGACACAATATTCATAGCAGTAAAGGCCCTCTCAAAGCATCTCAATGGAGGAAACTCAGCATTTGATGTCGTCCATGGGTTCCAGATTTCACGCAGTCATTGACTACAAAGGATTTGCATCCGAGCATTCAAAATAATCCTAATATTTATGATTATGTTTGTTTGTCCAATTACTTTTGAGCCTGTGAAAAAGGAGGGACTCTATATAAAAAAAAGCCTGTAATTCCCCAAATGGCAACACACAATTGCTAACGTCTCACAGGAATAACACAGATACGCCACCTGCCTACAAGTTAGCACCAGAATAAACGTACATAATCAGACACATAAATCTCAGTATAAACATTTGACGTGTTTCAAGGTTGAAGTTCATCCCTTTAAAGAATAACTGAAACAGTATGTGAAGTGGAGACACGACAAATCCAAAGCACTTACCACTGTGCCACCTCCGCCCTCAGGTCAATCTGATTCAGATCTAACTGCAGCTGCAAGACAAAACACAAAATCACAGGACATCGAGTTGGCCATTCTGACTGCCTCACAGTCTCAAAAGAGTATTTAGCAAACAAAAATCGCCTCCGGAGTTGTGCCTTCACGACAATGCCACGATTAAAACGTTACTACCAGATGACCGAGTATTCAAATGTATTACAGGTCAAACATCTGGTGACAGAGCGAGTTAACTAGCTAGCTAAGAATAGCCGAGTAAGCTTTTATTCGTTAGGTAGCTAACAAAATCTAAATTTGATAGCTAACTAATATTAACCTCTAACTAAACACCTATCTGAAACACACTTTAGTGTACATACATAAACCTACACAGATCACAAGAAAATCCAGAGTATTCATTAGTGTCCAATCAGAATATATAAACACTGCAGGGTGTTAAATCAACACTGGGGTTTTTGCCATATACATACATGTACATTTTCATAGGTGTACTTTTTATGCTCTAGTTTTGTCTGCACTCTCCCTTACCCCTATACCCATTGTTATATTGTCTGTATAATGTAGTATAATGTGTTTGTTTGAGAGAGAGAGAGAGGCTGGTGATGCTATAACTAAAGTGATAACAAGAACTAACTTGGTTCGTGGAAGTTAAAACATGTCGCACTTTAATAATTAAAAATAAAATGCTAGCATTGGCATATTGGATATCACCACAGCACCGCGTCACTGCTTATTGTTTTATACTAGTGTATTATTCATTACATATCGCACATTTCATTTCAGTACACTAATTTGCTGATATTTAGTATAAACAGCCAGGGTATATTTCACCGTTTATATCACTCCGCCCGTCCGTGTTTGCAGTTTTGGAAATACCTGGTTACACTGAAACAGTTAGTACACTTACTACAGGCTCTCAGTCTGTTCGCTGCAAGGCTGTGGCTCCTTTAGCAAGTATTTTTGTTGAAAGAGCACAAATTTTTTTTAAAAAGTACTCGGCCATATTTGGTCTGAAATGTTAGTTACACTATATTAATTTGTTCTTTCAAATACGTGTTGTATTAAAGCACTAGAAGTGCTGTTGTACTGAATATCAGTAATATCATTGCCATACCCTGCCAATGGTCTCTTTCTCACGGCTCATGAAAGAACCGTTATTTTTGACGGACAGGTCAAGGCGTCTCTGCGTGGCCTCCTCCAGGGAAAGGCTGAAATCGAACCTAAAGAAGAGAGTGTCGATAATTAAGGTTTTTTTTTTGTTTTTTTAATAAATCAACCAAACCTACAACTCTGCAATACCGCTCAGAGTGTTCAATTGTTTCTAGCTGAACCACTGATGTTCAAAACCTGTGATTTTGCCGCACTGTGATGGAAACATTTACCTCTCGTTGAACTCAGGATTGAGGTCTCGCTTTTTGATACTGGTCTTTCTTTTGGTGCTTCTGTTCTTGTCTGGCTGGAGGATGAAGGACACATAGGGATCTGAGCCATCCTTGGAGCATGACAGCAACTTTCTACATGGGAAGAACAGCAAAAAAAACCACAAAAACAAAAAAAGCATTTATTTATACCACCACCACCGTTATATATCCATCCATCTTCTACCGCTTATTCCTTCTTCAGGGTCGCAGGGAACCTGGAGCCTATTCCAGGAAGCATCGGGACAGGACAGGGTGCCAGTCCTTCACAGGGCACGATCACATACACACACCCATTCATACACTACCCATTCATACACAATTTAGACACGCCAATCAGCCTATCATACATGTCTTTGGACTGGGGGAGGAAACCGGAGTACCCGGAGGAAACCCCAGGGGAGCACGGGGAGAACATGCAAACACTGTGCACCAATATATATAGTGCCTTTCACAAAACCCAAGGTTGATATACAGTGCAATCAAAAGAATTAAAAGAAAAAACATTACAAGCATAGAATTAGATAATAGGCTCCATAAAATCCCCAGGCATTACAGAGAAAATAAGTTAAATTAGTTTAGGGAACTTTGTGCCCATGTGTGTCTGGAGTTTTGATTTAAATAACTCCGATAACAATTCACGATGTAATACATCAGAATTTTTTATAGCACAGCGTGTGTGTGAGGGAATAGCTGTTTAAACATAACTGATACCAGGAACATGTTTTGAGGACGTTCCACAACATTAGACGTAACTCTAAATGGTTAAAAGACTCGTACGTCATCCTTCAACAGCTCATTTGTGATTGCTGCTTAGTAAGTTACAGACATTATATGAAGAATTCCTGTTAACGCCTTAACAATCTCAATGTGTACAGACGGGTGACAAATTAAAGAAAAAACCATTAAAAATACGTTTTTTCCCCCCATTTAGCACTGCCATTCAGAATCTACAGAAGATATTTACGTGCTTCCCAGAACACAAAATACTAACAATTTACACTGAGCATCCTGTTCAACAGTTTACACCATGGTATTGACTTTGGCATCACATACTTTTGGTGGTATCGGTACCGATTATTAGATTTTTGGTATCGTGACATCCCTATTCCACTGCAAGGTGTCATGTACTCACATTCATACCTAGGGGCAACTCGGAGTCGTTCCCAATGTATCTACCACCATGGTTTGGGAAGGCAGGAAGAAACTGGAGGAAACCCACACAGGCATGAGGAGAGCATGCACAGACAGTACAGACGGTGACCCTCCAGCTATGAGTCACACCTATACATACACATACATATGCACATTGGTAACAAACCTGCAGCTAAAGACAGTGATGGCCAGTCTGCTCTCCTCAGTCGAGTAAACAATAGAGAGCTTCACCTGGCCCCGCCCACTAGCTCCAGCATCTCCGCCTCTACACACACACACACACAAAACTGTCAGCAAACCAGTGTCTCAGTAATTCAACAGAAACAACTAAAGCCATATAGTCAGTGTGTACATGACCCACCCACGGGCGGGAGATGTCCTGTGTCTGAGCTCCTGATTGGCTGCGACATCCGTCTCTGCACTGGCGATTCTGTGGTCCACCTCTTCAATGCCACTAGTAGCACTGTCACCCTCTACCAACTTAGAGTGAAGCAACTGGAGCACGGATAGAAAAAAAAATGTAGGTTTTTACTGAAATAAACAGAACTGTATTCTAAAAGCAATTATGCTCATACACAACAGTGCTCCTATGTTTGGTCATTACCTTGAGCTCTGCCCTTAACAATATCTCACTTTCAGGCAGGGCCCCATCCAGAGACAGCCACTGATCCAGAACCAAGCCCGGCTCCTTTAGTAGGTCTTTTACAGGCAGCACCGCTGCACCCAGAAACTGGCCCCAGCTGTGAGACAGCTACACACACACACACACACACACACACACACAAAACGTCTGATGTCACATCATCAAAGAGTCATGAAAAAAAAAATTCTAAGTCCACAACAAATAAATGACTGTCGTTGTGCACTTCTGATTTGTAATGTGCGTATTCTCACTCTGACAGTAAGGACTTCCTCACTGGGATCGTGGACCAGAAAGCAGAACGCTTCATCCCAGTGTGGAGATATAGAGCGCTCAGCAAGCTGTCAAAAAAAATAATGTATCGTATTATACAGCAAACAGCTAGTTCCGCTCCATTAAATAGATGGCACCATTTATCCTGAAACGAAAAATACAAAATACATACAAAATGTTATGCAGTTCCGTGTCTTTTAAATCTTACTTTACTCTTGGAGGACACATTCTTGAGAATCAGTTCAGCTCCCACTACTGGCTCATGTCCATTCTTCTTTAACTACAATAAATATTAATGAACATGATCAGTACAAAGAGAAGTGGTTCAAGCAACAAAAAATAAAACATTTAAATAATCAACTTTACTTCCTGCTTCAGATGGCATTATCCAAGCATTACGCCTGTTACACTGGCACGCAAACATCTGACTGTCTCACATACATTAAAAACAAGGACATATTTGTGTAAAAGCACTCTGCAGACTTTATTTCTCCTGAAAACAGACTCCGTAACTAGAGCTCCAGACACAAATAACGCTGATGTCAATGGAATAAAGTGATTTTTTTCATTGAAAATAACTGCCATGTTTATAACAACCTTTAAATCATAAAAACAAACAGAAAAACAAGACCACTACCTTGGCTACTCTTGGATGCCACCACATTGTTTATACAATCTATGGTGAGAACATGAGAACGCAAAACAGTTTAACAAGTCTTAGCAAAGAAGTACTAGAGGAAAGAGGAAAAGACTCACAGGCAGACCATGGGCTCGCTCTACATACGTGAAGAGGATGGCTGCCGCCGGCACAGTTTTATTCACGTACGACTGCCGAGACTGGTAGCGCAAAATCTAAACACGCAAAGAGACAAAATGACCAAAACCGTCCCAGTGTTCTAAATCAGGATGCATTATATGACTTGGAGAAAGTGTTATCGGAAAAAAATATTTGTAGGCAGGAAGACATGTAGGGCTCACCTGGTCAAGTCTGGTCGAGTCGGAAACTCTCGGCACCCATTCCAACGTCAGATGAACCCGTCCTGATTTCACGTCATTCAATTCGTACCACTACAACACACAGGTACACAAATTTGCACCCCTTTTACTGGCGATATTTAAACCATACGCCTGGATCAACATGCTGTTGGGAAAATTCAAATTGTACAGTAGCGTGTCTAGACTTTTCACTGCTCATGTACGGTATAAGCTCGACTTATAGGTGTGTACAGTCACATAGTAAGTGTAAAGTCTCACCTGATCAATAAACTGGGAGCTAATGAGGTCACTCAGACTCAGCTTAAACCTGCCAACAATGATTATCAAAAAATGCGTCATTCACCTAAATATATTGTTTAAACAAATATATAAGGTATGATCGTAAGCAGTAGTAATTATACCTATAATAGTCACTATAATGTTTCAAGAATGTAGATATATATTATTCATCTGATTCTAAAGTACGGTACATGAAAGCATACAAAAAATAAATACAAATTCGGAAGAAAGTAGAAAAGTCAGGCATGCTGCTACCTCCCGAGGAAGTCGTCCTGATCCACGTCTTTGTCGAACAAATCAAACTGCACTTCTTGGCCTGGGAGTGCCGTGAGAATCACCTGCAAAGCGAGTAAGCACACAGCCATGCATAACTTATGGAGCTCTCTGCACTGAAGATGCAAAGCAGAGAACAAGTGAAAGTTCGGATCACAAAACTGAGGCAAATCCACAAACAGTCTGCAAACCATCTATAGACGAGCAAGAGCAGGACGGATGACGGTCATCAACTAGCCAATCAGTGAATTTAAAACATTTTGGCCCATATGTAGGGGTCGTGAAAACTTTTTTTTTATTCAGAGTTGCGATTATATAATTCACACCGCTATGGTTGCCAGACTGTTCTTGAGTAAAAGTGTCTTCCAATAGCATCTAGGCCATCCGCATTTAAACACAAGTACTTGCTTTAAATAAAAAATAAATAAAAAACCCAGAATGAATATGAAAATAGCATACGGTCAAATGTAATAGTCATTGAATGAATAAATTTGGTTGAATTTCACAATATGGCTTCCCTTCTATTTATTTATCAGCTTATAAAATAGCACCTTAATTTTTTCATAAATTTTTTGTTGCACTCCAATAGTTGGTCGTGCACACAATGTAATGACGACACAAATTATAATGTGTGTGTGTGTGTGTGTGATGTTGGCTGTTTTACCACCCCTTTAGTGCCCTATATTAAATAAGCAGATATCACGGAAGAAAAATGGATTGAAGTCCAAGGACAGAACTACACAAAACTGAGACACGCTTAGGTTAGGTTTTGCTGATGCACCTCGTAAAGTTCATTCCAGAATGGGTTGAGGTTCTCCTTTATGACGCGGCTCTTGAAGGTCATCCCCCCCACACGGATCTTTACGTAGGGATCACTTTTGCCCTTCACCATGCCACCCATGAAGCTATCTTTAGCTATGAGAGCCTTGGCCTCCTTCAGGTGGATCCTCAGGACACCCTAGAAAAGAAGGATAGTCGGATATATTCCATTTTAATGCAGCGATTTCAATCCATCCATCCATATTCCATACACACGTATCCAACACTGAGTCACAGGGGAGCCTGGGGCCTTTCCCAGGGACTTTGGGGCACAAGACAGGGGACCATCCTGGACAACCCATCGCAGGGCACAATCACACAGAATCACATACTACGGACAATTTGGCAATGCCAATCAGCCTACATGTCTTTGGACTGGGGGAGGAAACCGGTGTACCCAGAAGCACAGGGAGAATAAGCAAACTCCACACACACAGGACAGAAGTGAGATTCAATTCCCAACCCCAGAGGTGCGAGACAAACTGAGCCACCGTGCCCTCCGCAGTGATGATCAAACAGTTACATAACTGGCTTGCTTTTGTATTCCTCAAAAATAAGCATCAAGAAGTGTGTATGAATTTCTGATCACTGATGAAATGGATGGGTATGGCTTTAGGGCCAGTGTGGGTGCAGGTTTTCATTCAAACCAAGCAGAAGCCACACCTGAGTCCATTGAAAGCCAAATTCAACTGATTAAACAGGTGGAAGCAGGTGTGCCTCATGCTTGGTTGGAATAAAAACCTGCACCCACACCAGCCCTTTCCGGATAAGATTGGACACCCCTGCTTTAGACCATACTAAATATGGGAACACACACGTGACACTCCCTAAAAGTAATTTGATTAACTGGACACTACTGAATATATTAGAGCAAAAATGTATATATAACTATACGTTTCAGTTTTATGTCATTTGTGGTGGATGCTCACCTCAGAGGCAAAACTGGCATCTGGGCTGGTGTGCTGTGGACGCGTGTGCAACTTCTTGGTCCCTCCTGAGGTCACGTCTAAGAGGATACCTTCCTCACCTCCTCCAGAGAATGGATCAGAGGGCAGCGGGGACACAGGTGAGGTGGGAATGGCCTCTTCATTAAGCCAAAGTACCTGAGATGTGGGTACAAAGCAAACAGTTCGTAGATTATGTGTTGAAGTTTATTGTATTGTTTTAACCTGTTTTATGTTCCATGGAAATGGAACAATTGTAAAATAATAATAATAATAATAATAATAATAAAAAATTAAAATTTATTTTTTTAAAAAGGCTTTATTTCCTTGGTTCAATATTTTCAAACAAATATGCATCTATTTTCCATACAACTTATCCTCCATAGGGTCAGGGGGAC
>JAOUWY010000032.1:23510938-23524648 GCA_025728095.1 Prietella phreatophila
CACACACACACACACACACACACACACACACACACACACACACACACACACACACACACACACACACACACAGAAATAGCAGAAGTTAACCCTGGCATACAACATTTACGTTGTGCAATCATTTTCAGAAAGCCTAACCTCAACCTCTGTTTATCTGATCTAACCACATGATCACATCTTTATACAAAAAAAACACCACCACCACATGGTTTGTAAACATAGTTACTGTTAAACATCCCGAGTCCTTATAACCATGGCATTCCCCCAGCAACGGCAACAAGGAAGAGTAAACAAAGACTGTGGTCAGTAGAGATTAGTCTGCTCATTAAACACAAATTCATGGGAAGAATACTTTGATCACTCGACAAGTGTGCCTCGGGTTTTGATTTGACGAGAAAATGCACAGTAGTTCTGAACACTGTACACGTTTTTGAAACGGAATGTTTCTCCTGGCATACGGCTCAATCACATGCTCTAGCATTTTAAAGAAAGGAAAATGGAGGAAACTGCATTGGAAGATTTCATTCAGACTGCACCACTGGAGCGTTCTAACCTTCTGATAGCAGTTTCTGTCACATATCTGATTATAAACTTTTGCTACAGCATGTATATAGACAACAACATCAAAGTATTACATTGGTTGTAAGAGAAAAATCGCACTTTGCGAGCAAGGATTTAGCATGTTTAGGCAGACTGACTGCTCTGACCACTAGGTTTGTTAAGCTTACGCCTTACTGGACATGATTTCTGCTGAAAGCCTAGCCAAGACTAATAAGTAATTCTGGGACGGTTGCCAGAATTCAGTCACCATACACAGGTTTTTACAGACCATTAAACATATAAAGTACTGGGCAAAAGTCACAGGCATTATTTTTCTGCAAAATAATGAATTATTATATTCTGGTGTCCCACCCAGGGTCTGGAATTCCAACTTCGATCCCAGTCTACATGGTATAGACTCTAGATCTACATTGACCAAGTCTAGAAGAGAGTGGTCACTCAATATGAATTAATATTCTGTACAAATACAATGCTTTTAAACGTTGTTATAAAGTTGCCTTACTTGCTTCTGTCTCAACAGGTAACTCAAGACAGCTTCACTGATGTTTCTGTCTAAAAAGGGGTCTATTACTTCATATGGTTTCTTCAGTGACTTACAAAACGTCGGTCTAAGTTCTCTGCAACGTTTCTTGGGGGGGGAATTTACTACATAAAAAATAGGTTGACTAAGTCTTGTTTACAAAGAGAAACTAACACTGCTGACCAATGAGACGTGAAATTTCGCACACTCACACCTCATACATCTCCCTCCACTGTGGGTTGAGGTTGTTGTCCACGTGGCGTGACGTGAACGTCTGCGTGCCGACTCTCAGCACGGCATACGGGTCCGACTTGCCGGCGATCACGCCCTTCATGAAGTTGTCCTTGGCGGCCAGGTTCTCGGCTTCCACCAAGTGGATCCGCACAATGCCCTGCGGGAAAGAGGACGGAGCACATAATTCTGACGGGGGAAAAAAGAGAATCTGAATGTTCAGGTCCCGTTTGACTCGATACACGTTTATAACAGCCAAAAGCCTATGTTTCATCAATACACACGTGTACATAAACTGATCAAATTTCAAGTAAGAATCTATGGGGCAGTCTTAAAGATGTTATATTAACATAGGATCTGTCTCAGATGTTAAGTCATTTGTAGTGACTTAACGTTCTAGAACGTCGGCCATTTTAGGTAACATAGGCATTCTGATATCTGAGAAGTGGCTACCAGCAGTGAGATAGTGTCATGATTGGGAATGTTACAATTAATCAGCAGATTATATCTAGACATCATCTTGCAACCGATTCTCAGACTTCAGACGATGTTTATTTATGTAGAGCATTGGTCTCATACAAATAGCTAATTAGCCATTAGTGTAATTAATACTTGCTGAAATAAATTCTCAAAACAAGCCTTCTGTAAAACATTTGGAAGAAACCCAGATTATGATGGAGAGGTCACACAATGGCAATGTTAGTAACAATGTAACTCAATCTAAAATGAAGATGTCTGTAAAGCTATGCTTTAGAGATATTGTACCAATCTGATTTGATGAGGAAACAGAGCATTCCTTTATTAGCAACAGCGTTGAATTGGACATGAACACACACACACAAATGTATATATTTATATATGTCATGGAGCTGTATGCCTGTAGCGTAGCTGCTGAATACTGCATTACCCGTGGTAGAGGGGAGCGGAGCTGCGCTAAGTGCAAATCAGCCACCAAAGGGACAGTGAGGCGGTTGGGGAGCACCAGGAAAGAGGCGATAGCGTCCATTACCATAGTGTCCGACATGGCACTGTAAATGAACGCAGGGGGAAAATGGAGCAACACTGATTATCTGTGAGTCACCATGGTGAACTCAGCAGCGTTTAAATAATCAGGCCAGTTTCCCAATGATTCTTGGTAGATGACACACAGATGACAAAACAGAGGAAGGTTAATGGAACATTAAACTTATGTAACTCATCTCAAGCTAAATAAACAAACAAATAAAGAAAGAAAGAAATTGCACCACTTACTTCAGACCTGGAATGTCCAATAAGTTGGTGAGTCCTGTCCAGTTGATATCCAGCATCTGTAGCAGAGGGAGAAAGAAAAAATATATATATGTATTTGCACAATGCTGCCATATAAGAGGAATAAAACACCATTGGTCAAATTATAGGAAAATAATAGACTTCAGGGTGTTAACTGGACACCCTGGCGTTGATTATTTCCCACACACACCCATTGATACAATTTAGAAATGCCAATCAGCCTACAACACGCCTTTGGACTAAAGGAGGGAAACCCACCAAAGCTCGTGGAGAACATACAAACTCTGTGCACACAGGATGGGGGTGGGATTTGAACCCCAAACCCCAGACGTCTGAGGCAAACGTTCTAAACGCTAAGCCACTAAGCCACCATGCCCTCCTAGTTACACAATTTCTAAAACTACATTTTGTTTGTTTCTTAAAATGTTGACTAAAACTATACAGATCATGGGGGAAACTCACAGGCCTCCGGATGAAGAACATGGTGACAGCTCCAACAAGAGGAACATCTCCAATTAACGGCTCCAGGATCACCCTCAGCTTTCCATGCAGCTGAAGTAGCAGAGAAAACATTGGTGAGACACTTTCGTGAAAAAGATGTTGTTCTACTACCATTCCCTAGACCCTTACCTGAATTCCTTTCACTCCAGCTTTGCAGAAGTACTTCTTCACCTCCCCATTGATCTCCACATTGCCAGCATAGCTAGAAACAGAGCAGTAGCAGCAGCAATTCACACCTATGCAGTAGACGTTTCTCTTCATATAATTAACTCCATCAAGTGAAGGTTACTTAGTTAGCTAGACTAACCTGATATAAAGGTCCAGCAACACCTGACGTCTATCTTGCTCAGTGTGGGCCTTCACTCCAACCACCTTCAAAGGCTGACAAAACAGTTTTAAAAGCATATTTTCCATTCATATCCATGAATACGAAGAATAATGAGAATATTATGAAGTAAGTTAAATAAATAAGAGACTGGCACCTTGTCACCCAGGTCAACTTTGGTGAAGCTAAATGTCTGAAGATGAGCGTTGGAGGATCTGATCGAGGGTGCAATCGTCTCCACCAGAAGCTTCTCTAAATATTGGCCCACAAAAGGCCAGGCTTGCTTTAGGATCTACACAATATCATTGATATAAAACATTTGGCTAGTTAGACATGATGACTCTCAAGTTTGAACCAACCAAGCAGTTACACACCAACCTAATTCTCCAAATTCAGAATGTACATTCATTACTACATTTCTTCATGCATGCATGTACTGTATGTCTTAGTGGAGTTGAAAGGAGTGGCTTTAGAGATTCAACAGGATCTTTTTGTATTAGTCAACTTCTGTAAGGCACCTGTCAATTATTTTTAATGCATTTGCATGAACACATCCTTATAAAGCAGACTCGTGGCACACTGCACCTCGAAATAAGGTTTTGTTGTTGTTAATAAATTCAGTCAATAATGTAACAGCAGAGCAATGCAGCTCCAGGACAAAACCATTTAATCCATCCATCCATCCATCTTCTACCGCTTATTCCTTCTTCAGGGTCGCGGGGAACCTTTAGCCTATCCCAGGAAGCATCGAGCACAAGGCGGGGTACACCCTGGACGGTGTGCAAAACCAGTTAATATTGACATCAAACATTACATTACAGTACAGCATTTGGCAGACACCCTTATCCAGAGGCCCTTTGAGGATTAAAGTCCTTGCTCAAGGGACAACCACTACCCCATCAGAATGGGGCGAAATGTGACCTCAGTGGATATGAAAAATTCAAGATATGATAAGCTTCAGCTAACTTTGCAGCTTTCTGTTTTCCATGGTATCTGATTGTGACTTTAGATCAAGTGGTTACACTACAGCAACATCAGCAAAATGTGGGTTTCTAATATTTTGGTTTCCTGTATAACATGATATCAGATATCTCAGAGCGGATGACATTACGTGGTATACAAGACTGCGACATCCACAAAATGATTTCGAAAACTTTTTTGCCATTAATTGTTAGTTAAATAGTCTGGAATAGATGTTTTTGCAACTTTTAATTTTTATTCTTTTGGGTTATTTTTTCCTTCTCAATGAAATATTTGGGAAAGGGAAGGGAGGAGAGAAAAGGTAAATGAATCACATGAATATGAATCACATGTAAATGAATCATATGAAAATGAATCAATAAATTAAAACTTAGTATCCTGGTCTGTATCTGTATTTGCTCAGTGCTCCAGATATTCACATCTGTATCTGGATTTAAACCCAAAGTAGGTGTGGCCTAAACAGGAAGTTGTTTTTTGTTATGTTTTAAGATCCCATTATGTCCATGGAAGTAGTGGCAAATACAAGGAAAAATCCCAGAGGTAGAAATGCCACCGGTGTCAGGAGGTCATAATTTTTTTTTTTAAATGCATCATGCAACCATGGAATTTTTTTTGTCCTGCAAGTTTCAGATCTAAGCGCTGACTTGCACCTGTACGAAAGTGAAAAACCTCCCGCACCCACAGCTTTGCACTTGTATCCATTTAGAACATATCTGTTCAATCTGAATGCTGAATTCATAATAAAAGGTTCTGTGAAACGATACACTATATGACCAAAGGTTTATGGACACTTGTCCATAGCAGTCATATGTGCTTGTTGAACATCCCATTCCACATTTAGTCCCCCTTTGCTGTTTGTAGTAGCCTCCACTCTTCTGGGAAGGCTTCGCACTAGATTGTGGAACGTGGCTTTGGGGATCTGTGTTCATTCCATGGTCCGTTCCAGTTCATCCTGAAGGTGTTCAGTGGGGTTGAGGTCAGGGCTCTGTGCAGGACACTAGAGTTCTTCTACACCAACCTTGGCAAAACATGTCTTTGTGCACAGGAGCATCGTCATGCTGGAACAGGTTTGGGCCTCTTAATTCCAGTGAAGAGATATAGTAATGCTTGTACAATTGTGTGCTTCCAATTTTGTGGCAACAGTTTGGGGAAGAACCATATATGGTTGTGACTGGTCAGGTGTCCACAAACTTTTGACAATATACTGTAGTGTATCTCTGTGACCGTTCCTGAACCTGTAATAATTAATTCATTCTACTGCTATAACAAGAAAACTGTGATGTGCGGCAGGAAATCACCCTCGATGGGACACCAGCTTGGCACATTTACACACTCATTCACACCTACAGCTTCTCAACAAACCTGAGAGATTTAAAAAGCATGAAAAGAGCTTAGCTGTTTGGCAGGTAAATATCTCGCACAGTATGTTATGTTAAGCAGTTACTTGACCTAATTCTACAAATTCAGTACATGTAGGCATTGCTAAGTCTCTTAATGCATGCATTTACTGTATGTCTTAGGGGAGTGGAAGGGAGTGGCTTGGGAAGGATGCTTAGGTTTGTGGTGAAATCCCTGTAATGGCTTATAATCAGCCTGGGAGAAAAAGTGTGATCTCAGTGACTAACAGTGGCATGGTTGAGAGCTCCAAATGGGCTGGTTTGCATGTTTAGAAACTGCTGATCTGGGCTTTTCACACATGACATTCTCTAGAATTTACACAAAATGGTGTGAAAACAAAAACCACCGAGCTGCAACAAGAAGCAGTTTTATGGCCAGAAATGCCTTACAAGAGAGGTCATTGGAGAACTGCCAGAGCACTTCGAGCTGAAGGCTACGGTAACACAAATAACCCCTCTTCATGACCACGGTGAGCAGAAAAGGATATGAGAATGCATGCTGAACCTCAAGGCAGTTGGGCTACAATAGCAGGGTTCCACTCCTGTCGGCCAGGAACAGAAATCTGAGGTTACAGCGGGTACAGGTTCACCGAAACTCAACAGTTGAAGATTGGAAAAAGACCAGATAATGTTTTTTTTTACCTTGACCTGTACATGCATGATTTGATACTTTGCACTGCTGACATATGATTGGATAATTACACGAAAGTGCAGGTATACAGGTGTTCCTAATCAAGTGGCTGAGCAGAGTATACCTAAATATATAAACTAATTAAATTCTATAAAAAAAGAATTGAGAAAATGATGCAACACTTGCTGTTCAAGTTACACCCCTATATTCAGCAATGCAGTGATGACTTTAACTGTAAGGGTTAACCAAGTATTAACCTTTAAGTCACATAGACTAAAAGGGTCATTTCTAATGCAACTAAAAAAAAAATACCCTATAATAAATGCTGGTGCAGTATCAGGACAGCATTTCTAAATATCAACATTAATATCGAAATGAAAATGTAAGCAATACAGCATCTGTACATCTCTTTAACCACCCATCATATCTACAATATCCTGTCACTATAACCACAAAGACAACTTCCTCAGTGGCAACTAAGAATTATTTCCTCTGAACCACATGTACAGAGCAATGCATAACCATGTCCTTCACACTGTGTTCCAGATGAGTGTCAATCTTTAATTATTAGCCAGTTATTACAAAAATACTGGCATATCAGTTTCGACCACGACTACAGTCAAATCTTAAGAATGCTCTGTGACCCCCTAATCACAAAAAAAAAAAAAAAAAGCTTTCAAAGCTTTTCAAACATTCTTTTAGACGTCTGGAGTGTGACTTTTGAGGTTTGTTGCTAAGGGGAATAAAGATATATTGATACTAATCACCTCCAAAATATTATTTCTACATGGCAAATTCGTCTTAAAAGATGCTACGACACTGTAAAAAAAATTTAATTCTATAAAAATTCCTGTGAATTTTACAGTAATTTACTGGCTACAGAGTTGTACAGGGTTACAATACTAAAGTAAAGTACTGAAAAACCCTTACATAATTTAACATAACACATAATCCAGTACATGTGCTCATTTAGCTGATGCTGTTAAAACCACACATCTGAAAACACAACTTTCTGCTCTACAACTCAAAGTCTTAACCGCAGAACCACTAGAAGTAGCACAACTAACCCACCTTGAGTTAATGCAATCTTTTAGTGTGCCTTCATTCAGTGGTAGAATTGGTTGAATCCATGTAAGCTGGTTGAGCTAGTTTAGGAGGCTAAGTGTTTAAGGCATCGAGTTACAGATTAGAAGATCTGGGGTAACAACAAACTGCCATGTTGAGGTTCTTGATCAAGTCCCTTCACTTTTCAGATGGGTTGTAAGTCACTTCTTGTTAAAGTGTCGGCCAAATGAGCAAATGTACTGGACTGTGTTATTTTATACCATGTAAGATACTACAGTAATTTACTGTAAATATGTACTTTATTGGCAAACCTGAAAATTTACATTCAATTTGTATGAAACAGGGTGGTCAGATACAAGAGAATACTTATTATACATTGTCTTACACAAGGCTCTTATAATTTGTGCTCAACAAACTTGAATATTTCTGCTACCTTGTGCTACCACTGCAGTATTGTGCTATTTAGAACAAGCAACGTTGTGCTATTATAGAAAAATTATTAGCGATAGGGTGGTGCGACGTAGCCCAACAGAATGTCATGCTGATTATTGAGAAACTAGAAGACTTTCCAAAGCCAGAAAACTATACAAAGTGCTGACACCGGAGACTCCTTCCATCCAACCATCTGTTTTCCATACTACTTATCAGACATACGGCTGTTGGGAAGCTTGAAGCCTCTCAGGTAGCTCAGGAACACCCTGGATAGGGTGTGAACCCATCACACATTACGGACAATTTCTAAATGCCAACAAACATGTCTTTGGACTTGGGGAGGAAACAGGATGAAACCACTGGAGGAAAGCCCCGAAGCACGGGGGTGAACATGTAAACTCCACATACACAGGGCAGAGACAGGGTTCAAACCCCCAACCCCTGGGGGTGCAAAGCCTACATGCTAACCACGAGCCCCCACACACCTCTAGACTTCTTCCAAAAATTCTAAATAAACATCTTCACAACCATACCAATGATTCCACGTGCTTTTTTTTCCAGTCCGTTTACGAGGACTGTCCCTATTTAAACTGTTGCCATAGAAACGATCAAATTGATCCCGTCATCAAATTTAACCTTGCAGCTGGAACTAATGTCCAAGCCGTTCTGTTATAGAAAGTTAATAAACACCTTCCAAGAATTCAACAGTGCCGTGGTATAGTCCTTTACAAAAACATGACACTTGTGTACTAAAAACTACGATGGTGAGTAATATATACTGTGAATCTCATAGTTCCTCCAGCTTTAAACACTGCTTGTGATGTACTGTATAAGCTCCTCTGAAATCACTCGAATAAAAGGTCTAAAAATTACATTTATATACTACTGGTCTTACGCAAAAGGTTTTTCCCCAGATAGGGTCATAAAATCTTTATTATTCAGGACATGTTTGAGTTATACATAAACTGTGTGTAGTTCAAAAGCAAGGGAGGAAAAAGTGACTGGACTAAACGGTGATATCAAAGAGACATTCTGGAAAGATCATGTGCTGGAGAGAGAGAGAGAGAGAAGGATAGAAAGGCCTTGGATTGGAGTGAGCTGGTGAAAAACCAGACCTCGCTGCAATCACTGCTTTGTACAGATTATGATGTCCTTCCAACAGAGCAATAGAGTCTGTGAGTGCAAATAAAGAGCTCTGACTATACTTATTCTGTAATAATGTAATGGAAAGACTGGCCCATAAGACAAGGAGACTCGAGGGACAATAAAACTTTACCCAAGCATTGCAACATATTAACATATTTCTGTACATTTCATTTTGCATGCACATGGGCAAATGTATATACTAGTTTTATAACATACCTTATTAAGCCAGTCCACTTTCTCCACATCTGGGAAGCTCACCTGTATAAAACAACAAGCACAAACCTGTAAATAAGCATTCCATGTTAGCATATTGTACAAAACAGAGCTGTCTTTTGGTGAGGAGTCAGATGATGAGACATTTCAACATGGTCAAAGGAAGAGAAAAATAAATAGATGTTGTTTCTCAGGAAGTCATGAGATTAGAACTGAGATAACAACTAGTTCCTCTAAGTCAGGAGTTTGCAATTTGTTTGAAGCCAGGGATGATTTAAAACACAGTAAAATAGATAAGTAGATTTATTTCACGAACATTATTGAACGTGTACATAAACATTTTGTCTTTTATTAGAACCATAGAGCTTTCCACCAGCAGAATATATTAGGCCAACTTATTTGTGGGTTAATGTCATTTTGATTAAACCCATTCAATTCAATAGACCAATCAAACAGGTTAAAAGCTATGCATGATAATATAATGGTGGGTTGTGATTTATTAAATGGTAAATGGTGCACTTATATAGTGCTTTTATCCAAAGCGCTTTACACTGTGTTTCATTCACACACACACATGGTGGTAGAGCTGCCATGCAAGGTGCTAGCTTCCCATTGGGAGCAACTTGGGGGGTGTCTTGCCCAAGGTGGAGTCACCCAGGCCAGGAATTGAACCGCCAACCCTATGGTTAGTGGACAAGCCGCTCTACCACCTGTGCCACAGCCGCCCCTATTAATTCCTTGGCTATGCTGCACAGACCCCTGGATAAGTCATCCAGAGAATAAATCCATCCACCCATGTTCTATCTTCTAACGCTTACTCCTTTTCAGTGGTGCGGGGAACCTGAAGCCTATCCCAGGGAGCATCGGGCACAAGGTGGGGTAACCCTGGACAGGGTGCCAGTATCCAGAGAATTAATTCTAATATAAAATATAAAAGTAACCATATTCACTGAGTCAACATGACTGCTACAATAAAGTCATGATGTATGTGAACTGAACTTGATAGGTAACTGGCAAACACAAAAGTCCAGACCTTCTACATCCATGGATTTGAAAATCTTCTGAGCTAAAAACTATAACTGTACTGTTTGAGCAGAGTGTACAGTTGAGCTGGACTGACTAATGGACTAAAGTGCTTCTACGTCAGCCCCCTTTAGGTAGAGATAAAGCAAGGGCTAGATCACCCTGGCACCGCTGTCAGTGGGTAGTCGAATTTCATTGAGAGTAATGCAGGAAAACTGTTAACCAAAGCGAAAACAGGCCAATGTTGATGAAATAGATATAAACCAAAAAGCTCAGACTCAGAAATTTCACTACAAATTAAATCTTGGATGTCATCAAAGATGGCAAATATAGAGATTAACATTATTAGACTTAGCACAGCTAATACGGGTAGTAGTCATAATTGTTCGGGGTGAAAGCTTAGACTCAAACTGGCACTTCTCTGAACTACACTAGAAAGTTTAGAACTTTTAAAGGTTCTTTGGAAGTTCCTCTAAGCAACCCTTAAAGTTCCATGTAGAATCCTTACAGTGTTAATTATCCAAGAACCCCTTCAACAAACCTTGAAGGTGCCCTTCTTCTAAGAGTGTAGGGAGCACCAAGTGGTAATATAACATTCAATTTAAACTAGAAGTGAAAACAGAAGTGGGTATGGTATGAGAAAGGAAGTGTGGCAATGTGGCATAAATTCAACTATGCACTTCTAATCTCATTCTTGCTTCAAATGCTGATCTTTCCCAACCATTCCACATTAACCATGAAATTCCACGGTCTGGCCAAAACCTGGCCATATTTGGACATTTAAACTATCCATATCTCCAGAGATTGATACGCCAGCCTTTTCAGAGCAGAATTTTGATGCGATTTTGCACATCCCTTGCTGTAGCTCATAAGCCGAGCTCTGATCCTTAGATGTCCAAATATAGCCAGGATCTGGCAGGCTGTGAAATGTGATGACATTAATGTGGAATGGGGGAGGAGAGGAACCCTGTAAACAGGGAGGAGGAGAGGACATAGAGGAGCAGAATTAAAACTTATGACCCAGAGCATGTGATGTGAAAAAACAACTGGGAGAATGGATGTGGTGAAAAGCAGGACAAAAATGTCGATCAGCTCTATTTGTGGATGGTCAGCACCTCCAGCTTCATGTCAAGATGTTCTGACAGACAGAACAGTGATGATCTAGTAGTAGTAATGCAAGCTGACTAAATGTGTTTATAACCTTAAAAAGCCTTGTACCGCTTACCCTAAAGGCTGCCAGATTATCACTTTCAAGAGACATTCAATGGAATTAAGCTGCCCAGTGTCAACCATAGTATTATATGGGTTTATCTGAGTTGGAACCATATAATACGAACAAGGTCACAATGTGATGATGTTATAAACACCTTGACGTACTAATACTGCATGATTCGGTGAACTGGATTACAGAAAACCTTAAGTAATAATGTGTAGTAATAAGAAAAGTTAAGATGGGTGATGTGATGATTACAGGGTGTCTCAAAAGTCTCAAGACATAGTCTCCATACATCGGAAAAACCCCTTTAAGCAAAATATCTTCCAAAAAGTATTTCATAGTTTGTTTATATACTTCCTTTTCCCAGATAGCCTTTAAGAATGCCTTGCCAAAAGAATGTATTGAAAACATTCTCATGCCTGGGTCAGGAAGCCATCGCAAGGTTGCAATGGACTTTAACAGGAAATGTGGCACGAATATCACACGACACTGTTGCCATCCATCCATTTTCTATACTGCTTATCCGACAGGGTCACAGGGAACCTGGAGCCTATCCCAGGATTGATGCCAATCAGCCTCCATGGCATCAGCATCTGTGGATCCTTGGCATCCACGCTGATCCATCCGATCAGCATCCATGGACATGGAATGCGAAAAATTTGGAAGAAGCTGGAGGACAGCCCGCAGCAGGAATTGAACCCCCATCCCTAGAGGTGTGAGGCAAACGTGCTAAACATTAAGCCACCGTGCGCCTAACACAATTGTGAACAAGAACCGGACGTCCACCATCGTCCACTGATTCGGTGAACTGGATTACGGCACTACCGACCGACTTAGTTCCGGCATTCACACTCCCTTACATACGTTGACTTTCGGGACACTTTGTACAAAGATCAGATGAACAATTAGCAAACTTTATTACAATATTATTGTAATTATTGATGGGTGTGTGTCCTCAAATAGTGTACGAACCTTCTTACAGGACTGACTTGTGAATAATGGTGAGGTAAGAGAAATAAGCATGCATGGACAAGGGATGCTAAAAATGTCTGGTCAAATGTAAATATTCTGTAAATACATGCAAATGTATGACGAGCGCGTGATAATTGCACAACCTTGTAATAATGTGAGACTGGAACTTGAGATGAAATGATTCAATACAGACTGATTATAAAAATGCTCATTAGAAATGCCCTGGCTGTGAAAACCAAGACATTCATCTTTACAGATGAGTCTGGGAACTGACTTGAAGCAGATGAGAGATGTTTGGCAGATGTTTACCACACGCGCGCGCACGCACGTGCGTACGGCATAGAATCCATGTTTAATGGATATCTAAAGTCTTACCCATGACGGTAATTCCCGTTTGCTCCTGAACACTCGTGTTGAGGTGAGATCTTGCTCATTCTCCTGAAAATACATGGCGCTGTGCAGGCGGTGAAGCTTTCTATCACGGTGCTGCTGCCATCCCATGAACACAGCGAGGCCGAGCAGGACCAACGTGAGGCTGAAGCCGAAATATCCAGCCAGGTAGACCGGCAGCAGTGCGCCGAGGCACTTCCCGAAAGAGAGCAGCGCGGAAACGGCTTGTTTGCCCGCGGTGTCGGGAGCCGGAGAGTCCTCTGCGCCAGCGCGCGGCCCCGCATCCTCCTGCTGCATCGCCGCTTCCCGTAAAAAGAAATCAATTCAATTGAACAAACAATACACCTTTTCCTTCAGCAACGGAAATGTGTTGGTCGTGCGATCCTTTGCGCTTTGATGTGAAAAGCGGTTTGGTTGAGTGTGCACTGGAGGCGGCTCGTGCACTACGTGGCTGCGCTGGAATAAGCATTTGGAGTGGAGAGTCTTTCTGCGCGCGGGCGTGTCGGGGCGGGCTTTCACAAGCTCGTGCACTGTTTGCTTGTTGCTTCCTACTTTTCTTTAAACGAGAAACGCATAGACATCTATAGGCTACATCAAACAGTTGCAGAGCATCCATCAATTCAGGTGTTAATAGAACCTTAATGGGAGAGACGCTGGTAGGTGCTTTGAAGTTACCCTGGGTTCCTTTGTGACCTCACAGACTGTTACACGTCTTGATCTTGGAGTGATGTTTGTTGCCATCAAAGGGACATTGAACGGTGCCATGTACCATCAAATCTTGGGTGAGAACCTCCTTCCCTCAGCCAGGGCATTGAAAATTAAAAGTAATTACTAAGT
>JAOUWY010000032.1:23564791-23575006 GCA_025728095.1 Prietella phreatophila
TTAGACACGCCAATCAGCCTACCATGCATGTCTTTGGACTGGGGGAGGAAACCGGAGTACCTGGAGGAAACCCCCGTAGAACGGTTAGAACATGCAACATGGCCACACACACAGGGCCACGGTGGGAATCGAACCCTGACCCTGGAGGTGTGAGGTGTATGTGCTATGTATCAAGCAATGAGGTCATAATAAATAAATAAAAAACGAATCGAATATGACGTAAACATAAGCACCATTTCGGTGTAAAACATCTCACATATATGCAGTACCATGTATCTATGTGCATATGTTTAAAGCGTGACATATTTAGTTCGACCAACAAAAACTTAGATAAAATTTTATAATTCAACGGTCTTATAATATAAAAAATTAATAAAAAATAAAAAGAAACATGAAGAAAAGTATAGGCAGACAGAGAGGCTCACCCGTTAATACCCAGGCCAAGAAAATGGAGGCTGCCCTGGATCTTGGTGCAGTTGATGAAACTGTCAATGTTGCTGGAGTCCACTGTCTGTCTGTTGCTCTTACTGGAATCTGTCCCCTCACACACTGCAGAGAGAAAGAGAGAGAGACAGAGAGAGAGAGAGAGAGAGAGAGAGAGAGAGAGAGAGAGAGAGGGGAAGTTCAATTAGACACTTTCTGTTCAACGTGAACAATTGTTCTAATATGAACGCGTTCATTAGTGTTAATAAAATGTCGTGTAAAATCATGTATAACCAGTACATGACATTTACCTGCTGAAGAATATCTCTTAACAGTTGTGCTGTAACTGATATATTGTAACTGTGTATAACGTGTGTTTCACCTTTTGGGCAGAGTCCATTGCATGGCTCACAGTGCTTCGTGCCATTCTTCTCTACTTCCATTTTATCAGGAGGGCAGGCACTTACACACGCACTGCCATCCACCACAAAGTGAGCTGTGTGTATGAGAAATTGACAGAGAGAGAGAGAGAGAGAGAGAGACAGAAACAGGGAGTGTGATCAAAATAATCAAAATAAATTTCAATAAAAAAAATAAAAAATACAGATTTATACGAACGAACGAATTTAAATCAAGCAAACTTTAAATCTGTACCTAATAAAATCTGTATCCAATATCCATCCATCTGTCCATTTTTCATACCACAGTGTCGCAGGGGACCCTGGAGTCTATCTCAGGGAACTCGGGGGACACCCTGGACAGGGTGCCAACCCAGACAACACACATTCAAATGCTACAGCCTACGGAAATGCCAATCAGCCTACAGCGTATGTCTTTGGACTGGGGGAGGAAACCGGAGTACCCGGAGGAAACCCCCAAAGCACGGCGAGAACATCCAAACTCCACGCAGAATGGGCAGAGGCAGGTTTCAAACCTCCAACCCCGGAGGTGTGCCACAAACATGATTGACCAATGCATTCAATGACCCATGCATTAAATATTTATTTAGCACAATGCTGGACTGCTGAATGTATAAGATACACATATGTCACACATGACAAACAGCCCCGATCTATCAGAAGCCACACTAGAGGTTCTGCATAACCTTCTCCCTAAAAAGTGACTCATTCTATACTGCAATAGTGTAATAGCAGACTAAAAAATGCACATGTTTCAGGGCACACAGTGAAAGACAATTGTTTTGGTGAAGTGACTTTAGTCTTTGTACTCACCGGGGCATGTGTGCAAACATATTGAACCGTACTGGTACATGGCGTCTGGATTAGGTTCCAGCTGGAAGGTGTGCTTGTTGTAGATGTGAGACTGTGGACAGTGAGGCACACACGCTCCCTTATGACTCACATGCAGGCATGCCTGCAGCAAAGAATAGACAATTAAGTTCAGGTCTGTATTGATAGTATTTTCAACATTTTTCATGTTTAGAGTGCTTTAACACCTAATAAACCAAAAACCGATCCTTTCTTTCGTCTGCTATTTGATTAACACATAATTAAGCGGGCTAAAAACAAATGTTGGCTGAGGAGCGTATAGGTCTTAAAAATGCGGACAATGCTTAAAAACATCAACAAAAATAAGGCATAGAAAAATCACATAGCATGCATCACATTTCTACAGCTCTGTCCTTTGGCTTCCAAAATACACTACATGCTAGGTTCCTGCAGCTGAGTTGATTGCTTTCTCACGGCAATTGAACCGTGCTAGAGTTTGCACGTAGGCACACCAAGACCATCTGATCACATGATCATGGCTTCGACTGTCTCGGTTCATACCAGAGTGCGATCGCTGTTGCACAAATGATCGTCCCCAAAAGGAAGCGAATCAAACAAATTCATTGCTACAAACATGTAAGGACGTGTAATTACTAATCTCGCTATCTGTCTTTAAATATAGGGTTAGGTCTTGTGCACAAACAGTGTCTATGTAGTAGTAATTTTACACTGACTTTTGGAGAAATTCTAAGGAAGCAGGTTGGAAAAGGCTGCACTTACAAAGCAGTCGGTTTCCTTAGGCCCTGTACAGCCTCCAGCGCATTCAGTGTTACAACAGTGCTGAGGGCTGGAGCCGAAACAACGGCCGTGACACTGCGGCGCGCACACTGTCTTAGTCACTGGCACACACAGAGAAGACGACGTTAAGAGGTTGCTGTATCATAGATCCATACCTCTTGACCGAGACCTGGACAGCTGATTAGGTTATTCAACAGGCATGCACAGAAAGAAAGCATATTTGATGAAATGCTAGGTTGGATAGCATTTCCTGCTTAAATGTTTGACTTTGTTGCTTCAAAAGTTACATGGTAAAAAGGTACTTATGGTAATTTTGTGCTGTGACACGCAAAGGATCCTTAGCTACGCTGACTAGCTTTATTAGCTAACTACATTAGCACGTTAGCTTAAACTTATTTCAGTTAAGTAGATAACAGCTCGACTATACTGTAACCAATTCTCATTACGCTCAAGAGTGCATAAGAAACTGCACGTCACTGTATCATGGTAGATTTTGAATGTCAGTAAAGAAAGCAATTACATAACAGATCACTTTTATTACTGTTTACTGCTCTTAATAGTTCTTTTAATGTAGAACTGTTTAACTGAATTATTTTACAAAGGCATCATTGCCATACAGCATTTTTTTACAGAATGCTGTATGTCTTTGGGTTCTCACAACAGGAAGTATGTCCCACTGTAGTAATGGCTTTAGTAGTGTGAACTGTGAAATATTTATAGTTTTGATGGTTTCACTTCCAGTCTACTCACAGATCTGACACTGATCCTTAGTTGGACCCCAGCAGTAACCACCGCAGTCAGGATGACACGGAGCTGTGGACAAAAAGCATAAAGCCTCAATACGTATAGACGAACCTTCAAACCAGCACAAGAATAACAACCCATGGTGATGTCACTCTCAGACACACCCACCTTTTTGACCATTCTCACTGATCTGGATGAGAGCACTGCTGTTTCTCACTATGTCTTGCCAGTGGATCCAAGGAGCATAGCTTAGGTGCTTGTTATTGACAATCTGCACTCCTCCAGCCAGGATCTCTGTAGCGCGTGCACACACACACACACACACACAGAGAGAGAGAGAGAGAGAGAGAGAGAGAGAGCAATTTTTCAAGTCATTAGGAGTCATGGAGCATTGGAAAAGTTGTCTTGTTTGTTGCTTCTGTATTAAATTGTTGTACTAACTCGTCTAAAACAGAATCTTAACTTAATGGTATGTTAAGACTAGTGCTGCAACTAATGATTATTTTCTTAATCAATTAGTCGGATGATACATTTTTCGATTAATCGGAGGTGGTGAGGGCGGGGCAAACTTTCAGTACCATTTTTTCCCCCGTTCATTTAAAATAAAATCCACAAACTGAGTGTTACAAATATAAGCTTCGACTAAAACTTTAGACAAATTTTTGTCCAATTATATAAGACTGAAAAGAACCGAATACACACACACACACACACACACACGCACACACGCACACACACGCACACACGCACACACGCACACACACACACACCAGAATATATATATTTTTGTGCATCCATAAAAAATAATGCATAAATACTTATATATAATATAAACTTATATGTAACTTTATATTATATAATAGTATTTATGCATTACTTTTATATAAAAGGTGTACATTAACAGTATTGATTAACAGTACATAAACAGTAAACTGAATAAAGTCATTGTCGGTGACTCTGGGTATTGTGGCTAGTGGCATCACACTACATACGTATGACGTCATGCGCCGTCAACTAGGAAACGGCGTATACTTCCGGCTAGTAAAAAAAAGTGCATAGTGTAAGTGTACAGCACTTCATTTGGAACACAATTTTAGTATTTACTCTCTGAAGCGTGTTTTCGTAACAGAAGTAACTTAATGAGTAAACGCACCCCATACCAACTAATCAAAAACGAGATTTGTTGCCAACGATTTTCATAATCGAATATTATCGATTTTATCGATTAGTCGTTGCAGCTCTAGTCAAGACCCTGACCTATTTGTACTAGCACGAGGGGTTTTTGAACCCACTGCATAATAACTGGACTTTTTTTATTTGTTTTGGTAACCGTAAAATCCATATTTCATCAGAAATGTGTCTCCTCCGCGTTGAAATAATGTGTAAATACCTAACAACTTGAGAGCTTAGAGATAATGTCCATACTGTAAAGTAATATGTACAATATACAGAAATTGTACAGGTAAAAAAAGAAGGGAACCATTATGGTGCATCTCAATCACAAACTCCTTCCAGTGCACTGGGACGTTTGCTCCCTAAAAATCGAACAGTGCACCACAAAAACCAGGGCGCATTGATACTCACTATGATCCCTTACTGGAAATTAGGTCATATTTTCTCAAATCTCTCAGCTCGAAGAAAAAATAAATATGGTGGACGAACGCTCAGCCAACTTCGTCTACGAACTGAAGTAGCTTGCTATTATTGTTGTAGCTCTCAAATGATTACTTACCTTAGCGCTTTTGAACTTTATTTGACATTCTATATAGCCTACATTTTAAGTCTAAGGACTTTGAAGTGTTTAATGGGTTTTAAAAAATCCACTAGCTAGCCTATGATCCTGCTTGACGTGTGATTAAGCTAACAAATTTAGATAACATAGAAAACTTTTATATGTTTGGGTTTTTACAGTGACCGATTAGGAAATTAGGAGTATGTAGACATGTCAGTGGAAATTAAGTCATCAGTGTCCCAACGTGTAGTGAGCCAGGGTCCTTACCAGTGCTTGGACGATATACTGATTCATGACCTAGGGAGCTAGGGCGGTGATTGAGAAGCACCATTAGTTTTATTAGTTACATCAAGGTAAAACAGGATCAGGTCAAGGGTCGGTGAGTGAATGTTAAACAATTAAGCAAGCTAACCAATGAAGAACAGAACTGATATGTTAGGGAGGAATAAATATTACTAACTGCAAGAAAACAGGTCAGTTACTCATCCTACGAGTCTAGCAACATGACTTCTACTAAGGAAATATCAGAAGAGCTGAGGAAAAAAACCAGTGGATGTTTATCAGTCAGGACAAGGTTATAAAGGCATTTATGAAAAAGAAAATACCCTTTGGACTTCACAAATCCAGAATTAGACAAACAGTATATACGTGGAAGGCATTTAAAACAATATTAACCCTATCAAGAAACCCTCTGAAGAAACTGTACATACACTATATGACCAAAAGTATGTGGACACCCGAGTATTGAACATCCCATTCCAAAACCATTGCATTAGTATTGAGTTGTCCCCCCTTGCTGCTGTAACAACCTCCACTCTTCTGGAAGGCACATTTCACTAGATTTTGGACAGCGGCTGTGGGGACTTTTGCTCATTCACCCACAAAAGTACAAAAGGTTGGGTACTGCTGTCCAGCAAGGATGGCCTGGTGCGAATTTAGTGTTGAGGCCACTCAAGTGCTTCCACACCAACCTTAGTAAAACAATATCTTTAAGGAACTCACTTTGTGTACACGGGGAACAGGTTTTCTGAAAGGAAATCTTAATACTACAGCATACAAAGGCATTCTAGACAATTATGTGGCCAAAGTTTGGGGAAGACCGTCATATAAGTGTTATAGTTAGGTGCCCACATACTTTTGGGCATATAATGTAGATCAACAATAAGTACAAGCCTGACCATAAATTGCAAAGGTCTATGCAAAGGTCCCAAGGAAGAAACCTTTTCTGTCAAAAAAAAAACGAAAAAAAAAGAACAAAGCTGCTTGTGTGAAGTTTTCCACAGACTATCTGGACAAGCCAGAAGAGTTCTGCAAGTCTGTTCTTGGGACAGATACGTTCAAAATTGAACTCTTCAGGCACATCAGGAGGCCTATGTTTGGCAAAGAGCCAACACAGCCTTATCCCTACTGTCAAGCATGGTAAGGGATTGTTGACCTTACTCTGATTCTGGGCAACTGATAAATCACAAATTCTGAGAAATATCAGCCATCAATCCCCTCCAGCAAGAAGTTACGGACTGATATCTGATTATAACAGGAAACTGTGTGAAGCTATTGCTGCTAAAAGGTTCCACATGTTATTGACTGAAAGGGGCTCAGTTACTTTTGCACACAATAATATCTAGTGATTACTTAAACATTAGAGTTTATAACAGAAATCTTTATCCAGGATATTCATTCAAAGAAATCATTAAGTTCCTTTAAAGGTTCACAAACATTCAATCTTGACTATTTTTTTCAGTATAGTAGTACTTGTATATTTTTTGTGAACCGTGAACGGACGCTTCTAGTGACACTGAACGGATGTGACAGGCCGAGACGGAGTTATAGTTAGTAATCTCTCCAGTGGGGTTTATAGGGTATTTATGTTTCACAGTAACACGGTTCGAGTGAGAGAAAGCGAAACGATAAAACTTGATTTTCTTAAGACTTTTTTTTGGGGGGGAAATGACTGGAGTCCAAAAGACTTTGTTGTTGTTTTAAAATTCCGAGACTAACATCTCTTTACCACACAACTGTCCTGACCAGTCCCAACACGCAATACGCCTCAAGAGCTCTGTAAGAATGGTGTGTTTTAAAACACGCACAAATATAAACATACGTACAAATCACCGCGTACACACCCAGAGCATCCACACACTCTGCAATGCTAACGTTCTAGATTCCAGAGTCTTCCCACGGTTCTGCGGTCATGTCTTACCCGTCCATGTGATGACATTTTAAATACAGTGAGAGTATTAGTGGAACTTTTTATATTTAGTATTCTTTTCTAACGTAATACAACAATTTTTATTACCAATTATATTACTGACTTTTTTTTTTTTTTTTTTAGCGTTTTTAGCATTTAGTAAGTCCACTCGAGCTGGCATGGACTCCACAAGTTCGTGCAAAACCTTGTGATCCATTTTATGTCCAATCCATCAGAGTGTTGTCTGAACACGTGCTTCAATAGGGGCAATTATTGTACGTCTGTTATCCCATCTATCCCTTTCCAGCTGTCCTAACCTGTGAGATGAGTGAGGCCCAGGTCCTCCAGTCCATACTGGCCATCAAAGTTGAGGAAGACAGATAGGGCCCATTCCTTATCATACAGTGTGCTGCCACGGATCACTCGCAGCTGCTCCAAAGGAAGCCGGCGAAACTGGTTTGTAGCGATGAGGACGTAGCCCGTCACTTCTCGAACAGTCTGCAGGCAGAGGCGAGACAGTATGTCTATGTCATGACTATGATGAAACGGAATGTAGCAGCTATTAAAACTAAGATTCTATTAAACATTAATCACTCTTTTGCCAGAAGCTAAATGTGCAGTAACGGTAGTTCAAATCTTCCAAACATGAAAGATTTAGCTTGTGCTAAGGATTTACTCATCAATCTGTGCAATCAAAGCAATAGAATATCACAGCCGCAAATAGAAAACTATGCACTCTTACTTCAAGGAAGGAGAAGTTGAAGTTACGCTCCATTAAGGTGATTTCCAGGTTGCCATTGATGATCTCACAGCCACTGAAGCGTTCCTTCAAGATATTGTAATGCTGCGCGGGGCTGTCTATAAAACTGAGACCATTCTTGGACCCTGGGCAAACTGGCAGAGAGGGGAAAAAAGTGTAAATATCATTTTGGAGTGCACAATTAAATAAGGAATAACAATATGATATATAACATCTGCTGTTATATGAAGATAATGCATGTCAGGGGTAGTGTAATGTGTGCTCCCACAATTCCCCCATCCCTTCGCCACACCACTGGTGTGTATTTTTTCGTATAACTAAGTGCATTCTAGTGTGTGTGGTATTCCACATCGATTTGCAAACGATTAGAACTAACGTCGTGGACAAAAGTGAGATCCTGTTACCACCTGCGTTACTGCTAAATTACAATGTCTCCTAAGAAAAAACTTCACCAGTTCTAAGCAATACAACACGTTGTTAAATCCGTTTATTATTAGTCTTCGATTATGCATCTGCCGTGCAAGTCCCGTGGAAGTTAGCTTGCTTCCAAAGTTAAAAACATACCGTACTACCAGATATTAGCTTGTGTGGAGACATGCAAATGATCTTTAGCTAACCAAGCTAGTTATTTTTTTCCTCTCCAAACACCTACGTTAGCGGGTTAGCTTAGAATTATTTGATGAATTTCAGTTACTCTTTTCTCTCTCTCTCGCTCTCTCTCTCTCTCTCTCTCGCTCTCTCTCTCTCTCTTTTTGCCAACAAGTGCTAATATTAACAATTGTATATTTATGAAACGACAACATATCGTGGTTTTTATCCATTTATAGTTACATTTAATGTTGTGGAAAGTCCATGAAGCAAGTTCAAGTATTACCAGCAGTGCCTCATGATAAAAGAATTTTTAGGCAGGACTACTAAATGAAATTAGATCGAGAGGCTATAACAATTGGATGTGGGCTATATGCTACTATATAGCTATATAGTGTAGATAGAACAATTAATAGTTCTGCATCTGAAGCAGTACAGACTTATAATGTACAAAGACGTTTTTAAAAGGAAAAGGCCGTTTTAATGCAGTAACGTCTATGGAGTAAGTCTGTTTTTGAACATTTTTATTGTCTTCAAGATAAAGTAAGAGAAAGACTGTTTATAGCTGCTATAACATGATAACAGGAACTAACTTATTTCTACAGATGTAAACAGACAATAAGTATGATGCCATTCTTTCATAAATAGAAAATTGTAAGCATTGCCTAATTGTTAAGTTGAAAGAGGAATAACGCATGTTGAGAAGTACTGTCAGAGGAATAGAATCACACCACCGTGTCAAGAGCATGTCCTGTCACGTTTTCCCACTTACTTATTCATGAATTGGCTGAACAAATATTAATATAGAATTATGATTTAAAAATCATTGTGACGATCATTTTAGCCATCACATTCATCCCAAATCCCTAAACATTATTACTTATATACATATTCTTACCTATATATGCCTTAATATATATATATAAAGACATTATAAATAATAAATTTCCAGCACGTTCTGCAGAAACACAGGGCCGAATGTAAACCCCTCTACTGAAACACCGTCTTAAAAGACTAGACATCATGAACAGGGAGGACTTTAAAGCAGCACAAAGCCTCTGCAAGCACATCCATGCACACACTCAGACACAAGGTCGAAGGCATGGTGAAGGAGAGGTCAGAGGTGAATGAGGTCGCAGGAACGCTACAGGCATATCGCTGGTAGTACAAGGGCTTGTAATGTGCTCGCAGACATGGATTAAACTGAAGAGGGAGAGTGAGAAACAGCATCAATCTGCCATCGCACAGCAGGGTCACTGGCTTGAGGGTGGAATTAGCGCTAATTTGCCATCCTCTAAACCCAGAAACCAAATAACCATACGAGCAGACATGCTGTCGCTCGCACTTTCCCTCAATCTCTCTCTTTCTCTGCATCTCAGCAGAGCACTAGATGACTTAAAGACGCCTCAGCCGGGCAACCATAATTCTCTGGAATGCCACGGTGCGTTGGCGTGACACAGACCTTCGCGAGCGTGTACTGTGTGTTAATGACTATGTATCATTCTACTGATGTGCCGTGTGGCATTACAATAGAACAGCAAAGAAGCACACACCTCATTAGCAGCACACATTAATAGCTACGTGACAGTCCAGAGCTTATTAGCGAGGACGTGAGGAACAAGAAGATAACTGCACAGGAGTAGGACACGGTATGGTGCCGCATTTAAGAACGCTTCCTGCTCTACTGGTGTAAGCTTAATTGATATTGGGGGGGGGGGGGGGGGGGACGCCAAATTAAAAAATTAAAAACGAT
>JAOUWY010000032.1:23616179-23632225 GCA_025728095.1 Prietella phreatophila
AGCAGTTTGGTGGGATGGTGGAGCCTGTTGAATAGATGACAAAATCTGGGCCTGGTCCTGCAGCTGTACCGGTTGGAATTGCTGTGTTTGCTGTTCATACTGTTGAGCAACTTGTGGTTGCATAAGGGGCATGGGCTGCATGATCATCTGAATGGTGGTGCCACCTGGCTGTTGCTGTCCCTGCACAGTAGGCTGTGTCTGTGCTTGGATTTGATTTTGAGCCTGGCCTGTCTGCTGCAAGTATTGCTGTGTGGTAGTTACTGTAGCAGGAACTACAGTACCTGAGGACACAGCCGTGGTACTTGCCACTGTTACTTGAGACATCATCATTTGTCGATACTGCTGCTTTGTACCCTGTGTAAAGTCAATCTGCACTGGCTGAATGGTGTGTTGACTGAGTTGTGAGGCTTGAAGGTACTGCATTGTATGCAAGGCAGAAGGGGCCTGAACTTGAGACTGAATTTGGCTTGATAATTGCGTTGATACTGGTATTGCAGGAACTTGACAATGGACAGGAGTTCTGGTTTGATGTGGCATGACTTGAGCTTGAAGATTCTGTCCCTGTATAATCACATGAGCCTGTGGCTCATTTGGGACATATGTCTGGGCCTGTACTAGTGGTTGTGATGAATCCTGCCTCTGCATTGGAGCTGGAAATGCTTGTGGACTCTTCAACTGGTTGGGGGTAGGCTGTACTAGGGATGGAATTTGTGATTGTGGTCCTGAGAGACTTTGGGTCTGTAAAGCTATTTGACCTTGGCTTTGTGTAATATCACTTTGTTTATGTTTTATTGGCCCTTGAGTTTGATGTGCTGACAGAGGTGATGCATGTTGGTCAATGTGTACAGGTGTTTGCAACTGACTAGAAATTTGGGAGGTGACCATTTGTGATGCTGACTGAGCAACAATTGTTACATGTGATTCCACAACAGAATTTCCATCTTGCTGCCCAGCGATAAAAGTTTGTTGCTGAACAAATTCTTGTTGGTGTTGTTCTTCTTTGTGTTCAGTAATACTTTTGTGCGACTGAAGGGGCTTCTGTAGTAACAAGGCTTGCTGCTGCTCATACTGAAGTACAACCTGCTGCTGCAGAACAGTTTCAAAACCTACAGCTTGCTGTTGCCTACTGTGTTGCTGCCCAGGGGCTACTTGTTGGTCCAACTGTTGATTCTGTTGTAAAAACAAACCTTGCTGTTGAAGTTGCTGTTGGTCCTGCTGTTGTAAGAGTAGATTCTGCTGTTGCACAATCTCAAGATTAACTGACTGCTGTTGTCCACTGTAATGCTGCCCAGGGGCTACATGTTGGTTTGCCTGTTGCTGTAAAAGTTGTTGTTGCTTGAGTAGCGCTTGCTGCTGAACAATCCCAAGATTAACAGCTTGCTGTTGTCCGCTGTGATTTTGCCCAAGAGCTACTTGTTGGTTTGACTGTTGTAAGTACAAAGCTTGCTGTTGAAGTTGCTGATCTTGCTGCTGACTCAGCAGACCCTGCTGCTTCTGAATAGACTCAAAAGAAACGGTTTGCTGTTGTCCACTATGATGTTGCCCAAGGGGTACTTGTTGGTTCAACTGTTTTTGCTGTTGCAAAAATACAGCTTGATCCTGCTGTTGCTCAATTAGAGCATGCTGCTGCTGTTGAACAGACTCAAGAGTAACAGCTTGCTGGTCCAGATGTAAAAATAAAGCTTGCTGTTGAAGCTGCTCCTTTTCCTGGTGTCGCTTGGGTAGTGCCTGCTGTGACTCTGTATTTGGTTGTTGGTGTTGTACAAGAGCCTGCTGTTGCATTTGTAGTTCTCTCTGCTGTTGTACTAACATTTGCTGCTGTTGGTCAATCTGTGGCTGAAAAGCTTGTTGCTCTGACTGTTGCTGCATTTGTGATTGTGTAAGTTGAGACTGTGAAATATGCTGCAGTACAGCCTGCTGCTGTTGTAAAGACTGCTGCTGCCATAATAAACCTTGTTGATGATCCATTTGGTGCTGCTTTTGCAAAAGAACTTGTTTTTGCTCTAACTGCTGTTGCAGGAGTTGCACTTGTTGCTGCTGTTGGTGTAAAATAGCTTGCTTTTGCAAGAAAGCTTCTTGCTCGATCTGTTGTGGCTGATGCTCTGTCTGTTGTGGTATTAGCATGTTCTGTTGTTCTAACTGTGGTTGAGTTTGCTGTAATAAGGACTGCCTGTCAAACTGTTGTTGGTGTAAAAGAATTTGTTGTAGCAACAGACCTTCTTGTTGCTCCAAGGGCTGCTGCAAAAGTGCCTGTCGCTGCTGCTGCTCACCTGCCTGTTGTAAAATAGCCTGCTGTTGTTGTACTTGCTGCAGCATCTGTGGATTCTGTTGCTCCATCTGCTGCGTCACTGCAGGATTTTGCTGTTGAATTTGAATTTCTTGTTGCGCTATCAGTTGTTGTTGCTCTGAATAAATTTTGTGCTGTTTCTGCTGTTCCAGTTGCTGCATACCATGAACTGCTTGTTGTTGCTCTGCAAGTGGTAACTGCTGAGGAGTTGAGTGCATCATGTCTGACTTTTGAGGTTCCGCCTGACATGGCAAATATAACTGTTGATGGTGTTGTTGCAGTAACGATTGTGGTTCTTGCTGCTGTTGTTCCATTGATAGTTGCTGGATAGATACTGTCTGTTGGACCTGCTGTTGAATTACAGATTGCTGTGGTTTAGGTACTCCTACAGGTTGCTGTGCATACATGTGTTGCTGTGGGTCTACCTGCTGAGGGTGCACCAAAGTCTGTTGGTGTGGTATATATTGCTGCTGTGCTACACTTGAATGTAGCTGCTGCTCCTGCAAAACTAACTGTGGATTCTCTATCTGCTCGGGTGGTATACCAGCTGAACTAGGAGGCTGTTGCATTAAAATGCCCTGCTTTAGAATTTGCTCCATTTGTTGTAATGGAACTGCCTGTTGTTGCTGTGATGGTGGTGGTTGTTTTAGCAATGTAGGCTGCAGATCTAACACTACCTGTTGTTGTGTCTGAACTGCAGTTTGTTGAGGCAAAATTTCAGTCTGTGGCAGAGGTGCTACATTATTCTGGCTCCGTTTAGTTTGTGGCATCAGGTTGCTCAAAGATGGTACTATGGGCTCTGCAGATATAATACTAATGGAGGCCTGGGGTGAAATGGGGGTCAAGTATGACTGTGTCTGTATAAGAGAAGCATGAGAAGTCACTGCCTCTCCTGGCTGGGGGAGTGCTGTTTGTGTCATGTCTGTGGGATATGGGGCCAGTGACTGCAGGCATGTTTGAATATGGCAATCATTGGAGACAGCATGTGGAAAGGAAAGAAATGAGGGGGAAGAAAGCAAGAATAAGGATTAGTATGGATCATTAATCATCCAAGGGTAAGAGGACAATGTAGAACCTAAGGTTCTGTGCATGCTATCAAAAGGTTTCTACATTCTCTTTATTCTATGTCAGTGTTTGTTATACTATAAAGGATAATGCATGGTGGTTGTTATGATCCAAAGCTATTGGGCCAACATCTTTAGATATTTTAATTCTATGGGTTGTGCAGAGTGCAGACCTCTGGTGTTCAAACAGTAAAACTGTATTAGATGCTTAATTAATAGAATGAATTGCACATTTAAACGATGAAAGTCGTCACAGTTTTCCTCTACTCTGTATGCGTCAACAAACGGAAATGCAAATAATAGCCTGCCTTTTAACAAACTTTAACAAAGGTATTTAGGGCTAAATAAAAACAGGGCTACTACTAGCCACACATCATTTACAGTCCCAAAACATACAGTGATTTGCGATCTATACAACTGGAGCTGGGCAATGCTTAATGAATTCAGCTTTATCAAGATGACAATCTCATGCAAAACAGACCAGACTGGTGCTATAAACGTCAGCACAGAAGCAAGAAACAAATTATTTGCAAAATGCAAAAGACCAATATGGAAATTCAGTGGCAAACATCCATGTTTTACTAGCATTGAATGCACCACTCAAAACACAGTGGATACAAATGCAGACAATATAATGTACATTGCTGCTTCCAAATGGAAGAAACTAAAGCGTGAGAAGAGAAGCTGGACACAAGGGAGTCAGTCACCTGAGAATACTGCTGCATCATACCAGATGTGACTTGTGTTAAGACTGGCTGAAAGAAAGCCTGTCTAACAGTCCCGCAACCACTTTGGTTAGTGGCCATGACAGATGCTCCACTGCTCGGGCCATTGGACATATCTGGCTCTCCTTTGCTCTAAACAGTAGGAAGCATCTGGGGGTGAGATGCAGCTGCTTCACGCTGTATTAACTGATAAATAAAGAAAATACTACTTCTCGATCTAAACAAAAACAAACTTTTCTTGTGTGTTTGATGCCAATTGTGCTCTTTAAAACTGACTGATTCCGAGAGAGTGGTAGTTTCTTAAAATTTATCATGTAAGAAAGCACACACACACACACACACACACCACTGTGAGATGGTCGAGCGTGTAGTTATTGAAGAGGTTTACGTACAGATGTCCCAGTGGGAAAGCTGGTCTGAGTATTAGCAAAAGAGATTCCAGAGTCTCCTGCTGATGAATAGGGAAGGCTTTGTGCACCTGCAAATGATTCTCCACTGACTGCAGAGAGGTACTCCGTTTCTGAAAAATCCAACGAAAACAAACACTCGGTGATCAAGGTCTCACAAGACAAGTCAGAGATAAAACCTCTAGTGAACATGTTACCTATGTGGCCTTGGGCATTGCTGATGGGGATCTGTTGTCGAGTGTGTTGCTCCCCCTCTGGCAGGTCCTCTCCCTCCCTGTGCCCCCCAGTAACCCCCACAGAGACAGCAGTAGGAATAACAGGAGCCCCAGGACCCAGGGAAGAGGGGAAAGAAGTACAACTGGTGAAAGGGGTAGCAGAAGCCAAGCTAGAGTCTCGCCTCCCCTCTAGGGCTTGCTGTTGTCGTGTTGCGCGGAACTTCTTAATCTGAGTTATCCTGTCTCGAATAGACTTTCCCACAACCTTCGCGTCACTCTCGTGGAAAAACCCAGACTTGACCTACAAAGCACGGAATGGAAAGATAACAAGAGAAGAATAAATAAATAAATAAAAATAGTAATAGAAATACATTTCAGGTAAATTTTTCTATTCTTAAGAATAAAGCTTTTTGTTAAAAATATCTGCCAGATTTTGGCATTAGAAAGCTCAAATAAAAACACCTCAACCTTAGTTCTTTCCTCAGATCTTGAATGACTGACGATTGCAAAATATTTTCCTTTTAATGGCTCACGATGCATAAACTAGAGTGTTCATTGTAAATGAGCTGTACATGGAGGGTACACCAGGCCGGTGTAGGTATGTCATTCTGAACACTCAAATCTACATGTTTCTCGGCAGCTTTGATGAATAAGGGCTGATGTTTGAGAAAAAAAGTGTTTCTAAACAAATTCTAACTAAAAAAAGACAGAGAAAGGGCAAGAGAATAAATGTTAAGCACTTCCAAAAGTTGCTACTCTTAAATAGCTGACTCAGGAACATCATAACATTATAAAGGATAACATCATCTTCAGGTATACTAATTACAAAACATCAAATTAAGTTAAAAAACAAACAAAAAAAACTCATTTGTTTGTGTGTTTTATAACATCTGTGCTGATGTCAGCAACTGCCAGGTCTACCTCCTCATAAGTGAAACTTATTAGCCAATAAAAACAATCCTGATTATCCCATGGCTCCCTCACCATCTCCAACGCCACTTCCTCTGCACTATCATTCTCCAGGTTGTAGCTGAACTCAATGGCCTCATTGTCCTTGTGCTTGCCCTTTAATTTTTTAGGCTCCTCCACCCAAATACGTAGTGCCAGACAGTCCTGATTGCCCACGTCCTCTTCCGCCAACTCCACTCGCACGCCTGTGTCCTCGCCAAAGAAGGTATGGTTCAGCAGGTCCTTAATGGAAAGCCTAAGTGGAAAACAGCAATATTGAAAATGCATTACATATGCAACGCATAACATTTCAGTATGCTACAATAAAAGGAATAAAAAGGTTACACGCTTACCGTTCTCCTCGGTTCTGCCGAATGCAGCCCTCAATGATCTCCTTAATTTCTGGATCGTTCACTTTATCGAAACTGGCGGGCTTGATCCCCTGCAAACACAGACATGTAGTCAATCGTTCACTGATCCCGCTTTGTAGTCAAGTCGATGACTTGTAGATGGCACGACTGATATAAACACAATCAAAACCAAATCAAAACCGTCCATTCGGCTGTAAAAGCAACAATACAAATCAAACGCTTTCTCTGAGCCTTACGCTGGTGACCTTGCGGTAGATCTGAGCAGCATTCTGACACTCGGAATAAGGGTACTCGGACGTAGCCATCTCGAGCATGCACATGCCAAAGGCGTAGACATCCACAGATTCATCATAGTGTTCCTCGTACATCTCTGGAGCCATGAACTCTGGGGTACCTGAGCAACGACACCAGAGTTAGAAGAAGAACGATACGAACATTCTCGTGGTGTTAGTTTAGTAACAGTTTCGTGCTTTAATAAGAGACCTGCTTTTGGAGGATTGAAGAAAGTGTCCACTGGAAAGTACTAATTAGTTCTTTCATCCATATTTAATGATGTGTTCATTCTGCTTTGATTAATTAACAAAATTTCCTAAAGCCTCCGTCAATGTATTTTCATTAGGATTAATAGTAGCAGCTTCTGGGGCAGATTAATACTGACTGGAAAGAAATGTTGGTCCTATCAGTTGAGATAGTTTTTTTTTTTGTATTGAAGTGCATGCAACATCAGCTATTAAACTATGACATACAAACCCTAATTAGCCATCTATTTACATCAGATACGTGTTTCTTTGCTGCTCACTTTGTCTCTTTACATTTTTGCATGACTTTAGAACGTGGACAATCTGCACCCAATTATTTATTCTGTCGTGAACATTTGGACTACCACTAACAATTAGCTCCAAAATCAATAAGCATTGACAGCAGTCTGTGCATGCACACTGAAATCAATAATGTTGAGCTGAAATAAATGCTGAACAATGAGCAACCAGAGAGGACTCTGGATCTAAACAGGGAAAACATTGGAACAAAACATAAATTGCCAGCGTATCCACCACATAATCAACGATGATTAAGAATGTTGCAGCTACAGTGATTACAATTGCACGGTTGCTACGAGAGCAGTGATGATGACAAATCTATGACACATATAAGCCTGTAAACACACCGATCACACTCTTGGCAAAAGAGGTCCTCATTAGCGTGGCCAGGCCGAGGTCTCCGATCTTCACTGAACCTGTGGGGCCTGTGATAAAGATGTTGTCGCACTTTAAGTCGCGGTGCACAATGGGAGGCGTACGCGTGTGAAGGAAATGCAGACCCTTCAGGATTTGCCTGCACCAGCTGCGCAACACCTTCGGCTTCATAACCTTAAAGCGCTTAAGGTATCTGAAAAGCACACAGCCAACAGAGCAATCACTCATTACACGTTACAATGTCCAGCGTCCTGTTTAAAAACCATTTGCTTTTTTCAATTCTTGTAAAACTAAACTTAAATATTAAGCAAAAAACTCTGATTTCCGTTAAATACCAATTCTTGGTGTTAATAATGAATATGAACTGGCAAGTGTTAGCTAGCATCATGCGACTAAAAACGGGTCAGTAATAGAACAGCTTAAAGCATGTCGCCATAGAAACTAAACTCGGCGAAGACATGGTCCTTGACTCTGTCACTGTAGCCTTAGGAGTATAAATATCCTGGCCCTGGGATTTGTTCCATCGTGTGGGCACTGACGTTTTGAGTGTTCCTGAGGTCATGAGTTCTGTGACAAGGACGATGCACTTCTTCCCTCGGACAGTCGACTCCCAGAAGTCGTAGAAGCGCACGATGTTGGGGTGCTGCAGGCCCTTTAGCATCTCAGCTTCCTCTTTGAAACGCTGCTGCTCAGCCTTGGTCAGCTTGCCATCCTGAACACGCGACACACATGAACATACACACATAACGCTCAGGTTGAGCCAGGCCAAGTCATGCCGTACGAGACACTATAATGATGATATTAATTAAATAAAAGACAATAAATCAAAAATGTCACAATCATGAGATCGGTTTATTTTTTGTTGTTATTATTTAAATATCAGAATAACTGAAATAATAGCAGCAGAGTACAAACAAATGACTAAACTAATTGTGGTATTTATGGTACAGATATAGAACAAAACCATGGACTAGCATGTGATTTTGAATTGCCCTTTTAAAAATGTGCTTATCATGAGGAATGTTGAACGCTTTGTACCCAAACATTTGTGCTGCAAGAATGTAACCCTCCAAAATATTCTCGCTTATGCTGGTTGCCAGGAGTGGGTGGGTGGGTGTATGGGGGTGATTTTAGAGGGCTTGGAAGTGTGCATTCTTATCATTGGCATGGCATATTGCACTGAAGTGATTTATTCTTCCCCATATTCAATACCGTAACTAGCCAGCAGATGGAGTACAGTAGTGTGAAGTGATGTGGCGAGGCAACACCCAGCTGTAGCAGATAAAATATGCTCGTGTCCCCCAGCATGGGGGATATACCCTGAAACCTTCTCACTTGTCCCAGCTAAATATATAGCAAATCCAAGGTTTACTTATAAAATTACACAACAATATGGCAGAGCTCTGTCCTCAGGCTACCAGGTCATGCCTGGAATTTGTTCATGAGAAAACTAGAGTCTGAATGATAGGCTAGCGTTTTTCTAATTAACAGCAGAGAAAGGAATCCTGTCCTTCTCATCCTGACAAAGTATGGCCATTAAATGAATCACGAAAAAGCATGAAATGTGATGTGTTTCGAGGTTAATGTGTTAAGCTACTGAAATTAGGTCTAAGGTCAGAAACTGATTGGTCACCTAACTAAAGAAATCATGGTAATGTCTACCGACAACACATTTGGGTTTTCATTTCTAAAACTCCTGTCGGCTGTTCGTACAGGTAATGTCAGTCGACGGCGTCTTGAGTTAAAAATTACGCCGACAACAAAATGTCCATACATTTTCTGAATTGGCATACTTCTGACGTTTAGAGAGGAGACTTTTAACTTCAACTTGTTTAACTTTTTTAAGACTTTCCAAGAACTGTGCAGGAACCCTGAACTCTCACTATGCTGGACTCTCGGTTAAATTTAAAATACAATTTTCTATCACATTGAAAAACAATTAATTGAACTGAATTGTCCTGAAGGTGCTTCCTAGCGCCCCAAATCACTCTGCTTCCACACATTCACGGATGCATTTTTAAATGCACAGAAAATGTGTTTACAGAGACATTGCTTTGTCACGTGACTTCCACCAAGGACGAAGCGTCTGCAAAATCTTAACATCATGTTTTACTAACCGACCAATATATTGGGAAGACACTAAAACAAATCCAAGTATCAAGAACGGACTGTTGATTTGCCTGAAATGGAAATGGTAAAGTATTGATGGGATAAATGCTCGTATAAAGGGCTATGGAAAAATGATTTGTTATATATAATTAAGGAGATCAAATGCATTTTTTCGATCCAACCCTTTAACTTTCTCTTTCTTCGCTGGAGACTGCAGAGCTCCCCCATCTAATAGAGAATAAATACTCAAAACATACAGAAAGTGCCAGACAACGGTGTCAGCATTAACACTGAGCATAAACCCATCACATATACATGAGTCAACTATAAAGCGGGAGCATACCAAGCATACCATCTGTTGGTGTTTTGAGAACATTTCGCAAATTTAACTACAGTGGTGGAAATCAGAATTGGAATTCATTACACTTTAATGTTGTGAATTCTTTATATTTCCAGATTTCTGGAGTTGATACTGATGTCTGGTGAATATTTCATGTGAATTGTGGGCTTAGTGGTTAGCACGTTTGCCTCACACCTCCAGCGGCCGGGCTCGATTCCCGCCGGGACCATGTGTGAGAGTGTATGTGATTGCTCTGTGATGGACTGGCACCCTGTCCAGGGTGTACCCTGCCTTGTGCACCATGCTCCCTGGGATAGGCTCCAGGTTCCCCGCGACCCTGAAGAAGGCATAAGCAGTAGAAGATGGACGGATGGATAGCCTCATTGGAAATATATTTACTGAAAAAAGCGTCCGATACTTATATCCCCCCTCTGTATATAACAGAAAGAACACATAATGCGTTGCGATAACTTGAGCCTGACCTCTGTAGGCCAAAGAGGTCAGGAAACTAATAACCAAGACAAAACCCCCTAAAACAACACTATTGACCAGAGAAGAATAATCAGGAGAAAACACGCCACAACCCTGTATGGTGCCAAAAAAGGAAAAAGATAAACAAACTGGTTTAGTGATGGGATCCATAAACTGGTTTGGTTTCTGCTTGTGGTCTGGGAGGGAATAAAATGACTTAATTTTTAGCCTTTGCACTCTGTAATAGGATTGTGTGACCTAATGAGTATTCTCTCTCAGGCTGCATTCACGTTAATCGTTCACAGATAGATCTGACAACTGCATTTCTGTTCTAAAAAGCTCGCAGTCTTACGTTTTCCAAAAATTACTGAAACATCTGAAAAAAAAAACAAACAAAAAAAAAAAACACACTTCTACTGCGCATGCTAAAAAACACAAGAAGCCCTGTCCGTTTCCGTCAGGCGTTTATTTTAAAATGTGACCTGAAGGTTGTACAACGTGACATTAATCTAACAGACTGGATAGCAGGCACGACTGCAGTACAGCACCATCCACCATCTTGTTTGTTTTGAGTTGCATGGGTCACATGACTGCATAGCGTGACTAAAAGTACATCATTGTTTTTGAACGTCTGTTTTCTCAGTCCCCACTGCAACGTGAAAACGGCATTTTTGCTGTACAAAAACACCGTCTTGGTGTGGATGGAAGGCCAAAATTTGGAGAAAAAGATGCGTTTTCAAATTTATCCGGATTAATGTAGACTCGGCAAATGCCGGTCTCTCTCTGTCTAAAATGATGGTTCTCGAAGTGAACCCCAAAAAAAAAAAAAAAACCCTCAAAACTAAATTAATAAATTTTAAAAAATTACGTAGACCTACAAATAATTGGGACTTAATGTGTTCTGTAGGTGGACGGTTCAGGAATTATAATCTCCAATAAACAGGCAGAGTATTATTATACACATTTGAGTTATGAGCCTAAAGTGGCCCATGGCTGCAAACAGTTTGAGAACACATGCTCCTGAAAACATCTCTTTGATGTCCCGTAGATTAAATATTTTGCGGTCCATTTCTCCGCTTATATTACCCAACTCCACTGAACTCCACTAAAATATATTGTGCACTCCTAATGCATCCCTTTGCTGCCTTCAAAAACACACTGTGAAAACACCAGCACACACACAAACCACTGTTTATAGTATCTCGGTTTTCGTCCAGGTGTGGAAGTGTTGCAGTGTCTCATGGTGGTGTTTGTGAGTCGTATAGAAGTTTCCACTAGCCTTTGTGTGCTTTATTTAATGGTGCATCCTGAGACATCGATTGCCCCCAAGTTTCCCGGTAGGTCAGTAAATGTTTCCTAGATCTCCCAGCATTAGTAAGAGTGTGCATTGAGCTTAAGGTTGTCCTTGTGCCATGTGGTGTCGGTGTCTGCTTAAGCATCCCTGCGTTTGCATGCGGTTTCCCTGGAACACTCCTCGCCACGTTTGTGTACGTGTGTGTGTGTGTGTGTGTGTGTGTGTGTGTGTGTGTGTGTGTCAGCAATTTGTCCTCTGCTTACTCGTGTCTCGTCCTGGCACTCCATCTTCTGAAACAGTGACCTCTTGCCCGATTCGAGTTAAAGCCAGTACGGTTTATTAATCTTTTTCAATTCATTTCTCACGTGATATCAAAACACACGCATGCAAACACTAATTCATCCATGACAGCATTAGACACTTAGTCACCACTATTAACTTAATCCCTGGAGACAGTCGCTGCTTGCTCATGAGTCCAAGTGACACTTTCTGACAACATTTTAAAATCTATACTAATCCTTATGACCTCTGCTTTAAAATGGCCTCTAATTTGATTACACACCATGCACTTAGTGTAATGGTTGGGGAAAAAAAAAAAGTCAAAAGTGTTGGTGCACAGAAAGCATGGATGGATGCAGAGACAACAGTAGAAGAGAAATGAAGGGCTAACCTTTAAGCCGACGAACCTGAGGATGATAAACAGAATGATAAAGAGGGTGCGCTGAGGGAGTGGGAGAGAACAGGGAAGGATGCCGATGAGGCCTTTTGTGCTGGACCTGTGGGTATTCAGAAGAAATCACTCACAAATCGCATTCCCACACATAATTAGGAAATATATCAGGCTGCATACCGAATGCAGCTACGTATAAAACATGAGTAGCTTATGACAAGCCTGTAGACCTACTGAATGATGCATGTCACCCTGACGTCAGCTGCACCTCCTGCTCGCAAAAACAAAGTGGAAGACTACAGTGATTTTTAAGAGCAAGCCAGAATCCGTTTTCTAAAATGTCGGGTTGGGCTGCTGGGTGTCAGACTCGGAAAAAACAATCTGAAGGTTGTGCAAAGTGACATGTAGATAGCTTTAACAAAACTACGCAGCTCATCTAAAATCTACATCAACAAACTAGCTAGCAAACACTAGATAGCTAGGTATCGTTGTTGCAGATAATGGAGGGTAGCTAGCTAACTTTGTTCAGATAACAAATGAGTTTATGGCACCTGGTTAGGCAGTATCCAGTCCCTTAACTGTAAAACATTACATCTTGAACTTGGCGGATGTTTTCTAGTATAAATGCTTGTTTGTTTAGCCAAATAGCATTCCGTATATACAGTATTTTAGTGGTAATCCAAATTATAATAATAAGTGGATAGCATTTTAGCATTATCAATCTGATTCCACCATGCATTTCTTGATAAATTATAACCAAGTAGCATCAGGTTGCTAGGCTACTCGCACCTTTTCGCAACCAGGGTGTACTCTTATTATTTACAAATACTAAACCCAAATCAGCATTTACTACTGGGTGGATAATGGTAACACAGTATTATCAGAGTTATTTAACCAAGATATTGTTCAGCTTGATAAACAAGATGTTCATATTAGCAAACCTGTATTCTGCTAATTCTGTTATGGTTCAAGTTGGTCATTAAAGTCTATTTGAATAAATTTATTCCTATGTTGATCGTGGCACGGTTAGCATGACCACGCATGTTTAGCATTTACTTTACTACTTAAGTTGTTTCAAACAGTATTCATCTTTTCTTGTTATATTGTTTTGTAGATGAACAGTAGCTTCGCTAAATGAAAAGAAAAAGACCATGTGACACCACATCTCTCACACACGTAGGACAATGTGCTTCCTAAATGACAAAAAACAAACAAACAAAAACCCAAATGATAAATTATATTAGAAAATGATCAAATTATATGATAAAACCACAGACTTTCTCTCATACTTTCTGATAATAACTACCATCTACTATCAAAAGAATGACCTCATAAACTAAATATAAAAGTAATGATTTGGTGTCATTTGGTCCTTGTTTTCGGACATTAAGCCACGTAAAGCTTTCTCATGTGCAGCATTTTAGAACTTTTTCTCAACTATACAACTGAGGGACCAGGAAGATAGTTCATAGTGAACACAGACCCCAAGACCAAAGCCACAAAAGGGCTTCATTTTAATTGGAATTGAGCTATAAATAGCATACGTCATGTGGTTCTGAAGGACAGGGAAACCTGGTGGTTACCCAGTACATTTGGGGAAAATGCTTGGAGACGATTGCCACACTCAGACACTAGGAAGGGTAACTTATAGAACCTTTCGGTACATAGTAACACAGATCTCCTGGGGCAGCATGTCTCTCAGCAAAGCCCATGTAGATGAAACACTTCCTGAGGAATCGAATGTCACGGTAAAGGCCGAGCATGCTGCTTGTTTGTGAGCCGTGGTGGTGACCTCTTTCACCCAGAGGGCCAGTCTCTGCTTAGACCAGGGAGAATCCTGTGTCTGTATTGAGACATAAGGATAACTAATCTGATGAAAGAATAGCTTCTGTGAGGTTCAAACAGTACTATAAAAAGGTGCATACTGGACACAGTAGAGAATGTTCTGCAGACTGACCTTCGTAGAACATTACAAGGTCAATGTTGCTGGTTAATTAATTTGGGAGGAATAACCGTAGTTACTCCGCACCAGCTCTGGTCACCAATGCATGCACAGCGAAATACCATCGATGATGCCATTTCAGATCAGCATCATTCATGGGTTCTTAGAGAGATATTAAGTTCTGTTAGGTGAGCGTAGAAGAAGGAGGTGCCTAGCATATTTCAGAAAACTGTGGGGAGACTATGAGTTCCCAGCGAGGTGCCATCCACTGTGTTGTGGTGAGCTGTGTTATCCACAGCCCATGGACATCGCACCAGGTCCAGGCGACAAGGCTCACACTGTTCTCGAAACAGATCCTCCCTCACGGCATACAATGTACCATGTGCTCTAGGGTTCAGGATTGTTTTACCACAGCGCTGTTGAATTTTCTAATAAAATTGGTCAGAAGGTGGCATCACATCACCCGGTCGTTGATTATTTTCCTGTTCCAGCATATCCTTTTTTTTCTTCATTTTTTAGTTTTTATTCCTTACTTAATACTTAACCCTCTTACCCCTTAGTTCCCACAGTATTATGTCCCACAACCCTATATTACCCATAGAAACAGCACGCCAACCCTGCGTTCCCAGGCTAAAATTGGCCCCAAAATCAACATTAATTTGAACATTTTTAGGCCTATAATGTATTTGTGTAATATTACTTTGAAAATGAAGCAGTTCTGTGTTTTTACTCCACTTAGAGCACAATTCTTAACTGGAGAAATGATGAAAAATGCTCGCTAAAATCATCTACTCATTTAGAAGTACCATACGGGCACCAGCGTGGTCAATGCCTTTGAATAAATGTACCAGCAGGTACTGTTTTCACGAATGAACAGAAATTGGTCGCATTCCCGAGAACAAAAAACAGTTTTTGATTCCTTGTGGGGGTAGTTGTTCTTGTCAACGGAAGGATTTGTCGCTATCAGTTTCGGTTTCAACATCGCCTGAACTTTCACTGCTGTCACTATCTAGAATCCTCGCTCTCGACTGTGTAACGGTGTACGTTTTATTTTTTTCCACTGTTCTAGATGTACCCGTGTTCACTGTAGGTGTAACTTTAGCTGGAACTTTAGGTGGAACATTTTTTTAGCTTTTCGCTTTGGCATTTTTAGTTCACTTCTACTATTACACCAATATTCACGCTTGGATCAGCTTCATCGTAATGACGGTGTAATAACGTAATCACGTCGTGACTTCATGAACCTTCTGGGTCAAATAATAATAATTAAATAAGTAAGGAATCATAGCAGAGTAATGCCGGTATACTGGACTTACGGCGATAACGTTTACACTGTAAAGACGCTATATCGGCCTTACGGGGATTTGGCATAGACGACCAAGCCGGTATATTGTCCGTACGGGAATAGGTCAAAGACGGGCAAGTCGGTTTTTCGGCCTTACAGGGTAAGAGGGTTAATGTACAAAGTACCTTTGACTGAAGAACTCATGAAAGCATTCTAAAAAATATATATATTACAAATTTTGCATACCACCAACAACTGGCATATTTGTAAAATTATCAAATACATGTCCTTAGTAACTGTGCATATGCAGTAGCTGCAGAGACAAGTTGTATGCACATGATGAAACACCATCATTAAACATGTTTAGCATGGCTTTTGGTTGGTGGTGATTGTCAGGTGCTCTGTAAAAGAGCTGGCTCAGTAGATCTCGCTGGAGAGCCAGAGGAAAATGTGAGTGGTGTCCACTCAGCAGCTTAGCACACTTCCTCCTTTCACTCAAATATGATCTTGCATCTTCACTCACACAGTAAACACATGGGCTTAATGGAATGCCTGGCTCCTTCGGGATCACTGAGTTAATTGTGTCCTTTCATCACTGTATATCTATATGTCTTCAGGGGTTTTCAGAACGAAGAAGGAGGGGTGAATGATGAGGATGGGTTCCCTTCTGAGTCGGGTTCCTCTCAAGGTTTCTTCCTCAAACATCTTAGGGAGTTTTTCCTTGC
>JAOUWY010000032.1:23668943-23681170 GCA_025728095.1 Prietella phreatophila
ATTATGCAGGATTATGTGTGTCTGTCTGTCTCTCTCTCTCACTCTCTCTCTCTCTCTCTCTCTCTCACACACACACACTCTCTCACAGACTCTCACACTCAATCTCTGTCACTCTCTCTCACACAGACTCTCTATCTCTCTCTCTCTCTCTCTCACTCAGAGTGAATTTTCTATACATGTGTCTAAAACATGATCATATTTCCACACAAGCCCTAGTTTAGTTTAATCTGTTTTATTTGTGAGAGAAAGTTGAAACGCTTTCATCACTTCGTGACAGGCAAAAGTATTTCGAAATTCTCGCTGCAGGGCAAACATGAAACACTTTCTCACCATGATGAAGAAAAAAAGGGTTTCACTACAAGATTCCACAAAGTCAGGTGGGAGTGAGCATCCTGTTTTATTTAAAGAACAGGGATCTATCCGAGCCTGATCTTCACAACACATGTCTGTGGAAGTGTATTGTGGCATGAGTAAAGGAGTGTTTCTGAGGACCTCAGAAACAGAAATGTCTCAGATATGTAGTATTGGATCTTTACACACCCACACACCCAGTTCTGTGAAAAGTATTTTCCCCATCCTGATTTCTTCTGTTTTTGTGTGTCTCATGCTAAATAGATATTTAGATCTTCAAAAAAAATACAACATAAAACAAAGGCAACCTGAGTAAACACACACTACAGTTTTTATTTTTTATTTTTTTACTGAAGCAAAAAATAAGTTATCCAACACCTTTCACCCATGTCAAAAACTAATTGCCCCCTTAAACTTAAAATCCGGTTGTGCCAGATTTAGCAGTAATAACTGCAACCAAACACTTCTGGTAACTGGAGATCACTGTGAAAACTTTAGCTCACTCCTTTTTTCTTTTTTTTTCTTTTTTAGCATTAACTGCCCATTTAAGATCCTGCCACAGCAGAGTCAAGCCAGGACTTTGACTAGACCAATCAAATACTTTAATTGAGCTTTTTTTGATTAATTCATATGCGAACTTACTCCTATGCTTTGGATAATTGTCTTGCTGCATAATCCAGTTGTGCTTGAGTTTCATCTTACAGATTGAAAACCGGACATTCTGCTTTAGGATTTTCTGATAGAGAGGAGAATTCATGTTTCCCTCAATTATTGCAAGTTACTCAGGCTCTGATGCAGGAAATCATGCCCACACCATCACACTTCCACCACCATGCTTGACCGTAGGTATGATAATCTTTTTGTGGGATTCTGTGTCTGGTTTTGACCAGATGTAAACCAGACATCTTCCAAACAGTCTTCCAAACACTTCCACTTTCGATTCATGAATCATCACAACATTCTCCCAAAAGATTTGAGGATCATCAATGTGTGTTTTGGCAAAATTCAGGCAAGCATTACTGTTTTTCTGGATTAGCAGTGGTTTTCACCTTGTGATTCTTCCATGGATGCTATTTCATGAACAGTGACTTTTATTGATACAAGAGAGGCCTGTTGTTCCTTTGATGTTGTCCTTGGCTCTTTTTTGACTTCCTGGATGAGTCATTGCTGTGCTCTTAGAGGAATTTTGGAAGGTCGGCCACTTGTGGGAAGGTGCAGGAAATTTGGAGTCACTTCAGCCTGCACTGGCCCTGCTAGCTCACAAACTTAAACTATGAACTTAATTAAGCAAATCTGACTTGTATTTTTAGAGAAACAACATAGCAGAACTCACGGAGTCTGGGTTCAGAAGAGGCAGACAGCAAGGCAGAAAAATGAACCCAGCTAGGCCCATGGTTACACGCCTCACTCAAAGTGAAACAAGCAACAAAATATGATCGTTTACAATATGTCTTATATACAATTAAAGCATCCATGTACCTTTATTGAGTGCCCTTATCTTAGCTCGCTCTTTTTCTCGTACTTCTTTTCTGACGGGCCCTTGAGTTTTTTCAACTCCCCCGTATCTCTCTCACTCGCCAAGCCATGGGTAAGTACATCCTTTCATTATCTATCCTCCATGTGGCATCCTGTCCAGCCCTATGTATTTTGACATGTTTTGATATCTCTTATTTTTAGATGTAGGATCCAACCCCATTGACTCTAGTTATTCTAAACAGAACCCTGGACCTCCCATTAAGAAAAAAAAGATAAATACTTTTTCCCAAACATTCTTTACTGTGCATTTCATAAAGAAAAGATACGCATATATCATATAGTACACAGCCTCGCAGTAGCCCCTGGACAGTGAACTATAAACTTATGTATCGCCCAAGATCTTATGTAAAACCCATGGTTGTTAAAAAGTAATTCTTTTATGTGTTTTTATTTAACTACACAAAGTTTTCAAAACTCTTTTTCTGTGAGCGTGTGAGTGTGTGTGGGCATGTCCATTTTACATACACACAAATTTTCTTATCTATCCCTGCAGGCTCACCTCGCTCGGGCCCCTTCGACACTTAATTTTTTCAGCTCTAGAAAAGGAGGGTTTTCCTTTTTAATTTCTCTATTTTCCATTTTCTTTAATCTGATATAATTTCCCAACAAAGGTTCGCTTCTGCTACTACACTTGGAGATAACGGCTCTCACTGTGGTTCTTTGGGGTCCCAGAGCCTTTGAAATAGCGTTGCAATTTCCCAGACTGATATATTTCAATCACCTTCTTCCTCATCATTTCTGGAATTTATTTCAACTTTGGCATGGTGTGTTACAGGGTAAGATCTTTTAACCATGTTGTGTATACTTATCACAGCATTCAATTTTGGGGGGGGGTAAAAGACACTCAGTTTGGCACATCCTGACTTTGCAATATTTAGCCTTTCTTCCTTGCAAAAGCATTCTAACTCTGTCAAATTGGCCTGGCATCTCCAAGTCACCCCACAGATTTTGGATTGGATTTAGCTCTGGACTCTGGTGTTGTTTCGGTGAAGCCGTGCCTTTGTCGATCTGGAAGTTTGCTTTGGCTTGTTGTCATGTTGAAAGATGAAATTCCTCTTCATTTGAAGTGTTTAAGCAGGAGCCTTCATGTTGTGCTCTAAAATTGAACAGTATTTGGAGTTATTTATTATACATGATTAAAGCCCCAGTTCCAGCTGATGAAAAAAAGACCCAAAGTATGATATTACCGCCACCATTCTTCCCCATGGGGATGGTGATCTTTTGGTGATGCGCTATGGTTTTTTTTGTGCCAAACATATTGAAAGGAAATTCTCTTATATCATATACTTTCTTAAATTATGAACTGCTTTCAAATACCTATGATGAATGTATACATTTTATTACCTCTGAATAAGCTGATCACCTGCCATCTTTATTATAGTAGACTTATTTTGTAGTATGACCCTGGGTGCTGTGTGTTTTTTATAAATCTGTCTGGCCCCTGCACCAGTAGAAACCGTCCACGCACTTCTTCTTATCAATGTGTATAAATACTCTTGGTTTGCATGAATCAACTCGGATGTCTATTTGAGCATGTATGTGTCAGTGTGTGTTCATTTAGGTTCCCCAGATGGATCTGAAATGCTCTGAGGAGAACCACAGAACTAAAAGTTAATAGAAGCAATTGTAGAATAGGCTGGAAGGCATGATAGAAAATTTGAAAGGCATAATCTGAGATTCCTGAGATACATGGAAATCTAATACATATCTTTTGGTATTATGGCCAAAAAGTTCAACGTTGATCTTTTCAGACCATAACACACTATTCCGCGCAGTTTTGGGAGATTGTATGTCTTTTTAACTTCTTTTCTGGTTAAAAAGGCTTCCGTCTTGCCACCCTACCCCATATCCAAGAGGTGATACTTGCGGTACTTGCCAGAAATTGCTGCAATTCTTTTAATGTAGCTGTAGGCCTCTTGGCAGGATGCCGAACCAGTTTTCTCTTGAGCTTCTTGTTAGAGGGACGTCCTGTAGTTAGTAGTGTAACTCTATTTTCTGCCATATTTTCTCCACTTGTTAATTATTGTCCTTGCAGTGTTCCATGGTATATCCAATACCTTGGATTTTTTTAAATCCTCTCCTGATTTACATTTTCCAACAGTGAGATCCAGTGCCTGCTTTGTAAGCCCGTTGTGGCCCATGATTTATTTATTTTTTCCCCAGTTAGATGTTACCAAGATGTCAGGAAAATCTTATAGGGACAGCTGTACTTTATTTGTGGCTTATCAATTCACTGATGGCATGTGTATACTAATTAATATTTAACATGAGTTTGAATATGATTGGTTGACTCTGAACACTACCACATTCCCAATTATAAAAAGGTGTTCACACTTATGCGACCAGGTTATCATAAATCATTTTTATTTGTCATTTTTTGTCCCCTAAAATGATTCTTATTGTTTTCCCCACTTTAATTAATAGGTTCAAATGGAGTATTTTGAATAGAGTTTATATTTCCTCTTATATCAAGCCAACGAATATTTATTTTCTTAATTAATTAATGACATTACATTTTTTTAATGGTTCATAGGTACATCTAATATAAATGAACAAATTCAAAGTACAAAGTTATATTTGTAAAAATGTTTTCCATCTCTGTGTCCCAGTACATGCAAATACAACACAAAGTTGGTTAAATCCCAAAAAGGCTTTAAACTTAGTGCACTACAGTGGGTGTGAACACTACCTGCGTGAAGTTGCCCCCCCAACGCAAAACGTCACCAAAATAGTCTCAATCGTTTGTACCGTAAAAATTTTTGTTTGTGCTGTTTCGGTTCAGGAGATATTAAAAGATTATTCAAAGGTCATTCTGGGGTCACTCAGCCCCCCCACATGCTCCAAATTCACCCGAAATAGTCTCAATCGTTTGTGCTGATAAAAGTTTCGTTCGTGCTGCTTTCGTTTTTAATATATTAGACATTTAATTATGGCGCGGTGACGTCACCAGTCCCACACATGCTCCAAGTTCATTCGAAATAGTCTCAATCGTTTGTGCTTCGTTTGTGCCGTAGAAATTTTCGTTTGTGCTGCTTCGGTTCAGGAGATATTAAAAGAACATTTATAGGTCATTCTGGGGTCACTCAGCCCCCCACATGCTCCAAATTCACCCGAAATAGTCTCAATCGTTTGTGCTGGTTTGTGCAGTAAAAAAAACACCACTATTGTAAAGCCTATGTAGTGCACTTGTGTAGGGAGCATTGAGGAATTCGGTATTGAACCGGGCTTTAGTAGAATTCAAAATGGTGGCGTCCAGAGCAGTGCTGTCTTTCTCCAAAGCCTTAAACCAAACACGCCTGGGGAATACGGTCAAGGTAATATATTAGTTATTATTGCTATTTAAACATTTATAGGACAAACTAGTCTTATGACATATTATTGTATTGTTATAATTTTTTATATAACCGCATGGCAGTTTGCCAAGAAAACGTGTGGCTATCTTATAAATGACATAGCATGTTTGGCATAGAAATCCCGAAATGAGACGTATAAACCCCTGGGAAAAGACAGAATAAGTTCTCTGTGTTGTTCTTGTAGAAATAAAATAGAAAACTGTTGCGTTACAGTGAGTCATAACATTAGCCATGCGAACTAGCTGGGGCCTGTATTTCCTCCTTGGAATCCAAAACATTGCGTTAGGATTGGCTCACCGCTGCTCTGTTTAAGCAACTGGCCCATCAGAGCACAGCATACGGGACACTCTCGGCCAATTAGAGTAGCGGAGGAGGGGTTTGTCGGAAAACCGGTGGGAAAGTAAAGAATATGTGCACACAAATTTAACCCGGCATCTCATACATGTATTTATATGTCTTTGATCTTAATGTCACGTTACATTTACCAAACTTATTTACCACGATGGTCATCGTGCTGGCTATAATTAACTGTGTACCTAACTGTTTTCTCTTTAGGTACCTGGACCAGCACTCTTCACCCAAAGGGAGAAATCTACATACACCGTGGGTATTAATTTTGTTTTGAGGACATGAGCGAGCTAGACAGACTAAAGGACTAAAGCGCTGCTGCTGCATCGCTCTTGTTAGGTAGAGATGAATTTCCACTGGCGCAGCTGGTAGCCAAACGGTATTGTGGGTTGTGTGAATGTAGACCAACATTGCAAAGAAAGAACCACAATTCTCAAACAGCTCGGTGGTTTTTTTTTTTTTTTTCTCTCATTACAAAATGAATCTTTGCTGTGATTGAAGAGCACATGATAATTATAAAGATCAATATGCAGGTTGTTCAGGGTGGATTTTCCTAGAGTAAGGAGTTGCCAAGACAGACTCTCATCCATTTGATAAGCTGAGCGCCGAATAATCATACTGACCAGAACCGTCATAGACATGCACTGATTTCAATTTGTTTCTAACCTCCCCTTTTCTCCTCTCATCGGTTTTCTCCTCTCATCGGTTTTCTCCTCTAAGGGAAAATGCATCGTAAGTATCGTGTGACTTTGTTTTCGAACACTTGTAAGTGCCGTGTCATGACAAACGCACAAGTCTGAGCAATGTGTTGGTGTCCTCAGCCTCCACCTGCCAGATATGGCGGCAGACACACGGTCGCATTGATCCCAGGAGACGGGATCGGCCCAGGGCTGCTGAACCACGTGCGAGAACTCTTCAGGTGAGTCTTGTGAATGCTTTTTCCAGTCAGTGTAATATGTATAATGGATTTCACTGTTCATGGCATTGAGTAGTATAATGTCAGTATGCATCTCCATACTCAAGTACACACTCATATTTTCAGTGTTCCACCACAGAGGCTTTGTTCAAATAACAAACCCTATCCACAAATTCTGAAGCCGACTGTACACTGATCCGCCAAACCACCTGTCCTGTGTAATATTGTGTAGTCTGTCCTTCTCGTGCCACTGAAACAGCTATGACCCATCGAGCCATGGACTCCACAAGACCTCTAAAGGTGTGCTGTGGTGTCGTTGTGTATATGCAGTCGAAAAGTGTTTTATCGCATCGTAGGTTCAGCTGCGTTCCCGTGGACTTTGAGGTGGTCAACGTCAACTCTTCCCTAACTAACGAGGATGACATCAGCAACGCCATCATGGCTGTACGCCGTAATGGAGTTGCTCTTAAGGGTCAGTGCCGTGCCATTGGTTCTAATAGATGATGTTCTGAGAATTAATCTGTTTTTTTTTTGTTTTGTTTTTTCTTCAAATTTGTAGTGCACTATGTTTATTCTTTTCACTTTTTCTTTTTACCTATTAATATTTCATGTCATTTAAACTTTGTCTGGTCAGTTGTTGTCTTCAAATGTTTTATTTTTTTATAATTATTCTTAGTGTTTTCAGAATCAGAGATTTACTGTATTTACTGAACTTTTCTTTAATTTTGAACATGTTTTACAGAAGTAGGAGATTCTATTTCCTACCCAATTGAATGCAAAATACAGAAGCAGTACTCAGACTACATGCCTACATACCTGTTATAAATTAGGCCAGGCTTGAGGCGATAAATAATGGTTCATGTAGAAATGTAATGTCGTATTACCGGGCTTTATAGTAATGACGTGTTGGGCTGGAACTGCAAACATTATTAAGTTACACCTCTATTTGATTAGATTAGATTCTAAATAAGCAACCTTCAACTCCTTTATCATTTTATAAATATTACATCACTTCATTTTCTTATATTAATATACAGTGCTGGGGGGGGGGGCACGTTTTTGACCCCATCCTGATTTTGTCTGTTTTTGTGTATGTCTCATACTAAGTAGTTTTAGATCTTCAAATGGAATCTAAGATAAAGCAAAGGCAACCTGAATAAACAGGAAATACAGTTTTTAAATGATGTTATTTATTGACTCAAACAAGTTATGCAATACCAACTGCACCTGTGTGAAAATGTATTTACCCCATAGTTACTAATTCCACAAATCTATGAAACTGCATTGATAATGGGGTTCAGCTGGACTAGACACAACCAGACCTGATTTAATACAAACCCTGTTCAATCACTTCAACACTTAAATATTTTCAACAGCGTGAAGTTGGTTCAAAGATCTTACCCAGTAACACACTATGCCAATATTTAAAGAAATTCCACAAATGGTGAGGAAGAAGGTGATTGAAATAAATCAGTCTTGGAAGGTTTACAAAGCTATTTCAAAGGCTCTGGGACTCCAAAGAACCCACAGTGAGAGCCGTTATCTCCAAATGGAAAAACTCTGCATAGTAGTGAACCTTCCCAGAAATGGCCGACCTTCTACAATTCCTCCAAGAGCACGGCAACAACATTAAAGGAACGACAGGCCTCTCTTGCATCAATAAAAGTCATTGTTCATGACTATACTATCAGAAAGACACTGGGCAAAAATGGCATCCATGGAAGAATCATAAGGTGAAAACCACTGCTAACCCAGAAGAACATTAAGGCTCGCCCGTATGTTGCCAAAACACACACAAACAGAAGAAATAAGGATTGAGGCAAAAACTTCGTCACAGCACTGTATGCTGTTTATTAGTTCCCCATCCTGCTTTGGGTTCACATCAGTGGTTCTGGGAGTTGATCCTGGAGTTGACTCGCTGAATCCAGGCATTGAAAATTCAGAGTCCACCCCAGTGCTTTAAAGTCGATTCCACACACTGAAAATTATTCGCCTGATGCAAGCATCCATCCATCCAAGCTGCTTATCCTGCACAGGGAACCTATCCCAGGGAGCCCAGGTCTTAACCACTAAGCCCCTGTGCCAAATCATGTTCAAATACAACCCAACAAATTGATTAATTGTAAAGACTATTCATTGATTATCAAAACTCTCATGTTTTGCAGGTTTAATGAAGCGCACTAATGCTCAAAGTTCCATTATAGAAAAAAAAATGTTAATGGAGTTGTTGAAATGCTACTGCCTTCTTTACAAATCCATCACGCTGCTGTATTATACCTGTAAACAATTGTGCTAAGAGGGAAAGCAAATCATCTTGTTAATATTTTGTCTGAAGCTTTAATCATGCTGCGAACTTGTGCTGTTATGTGCTTTTGATGAGTTGTCGTCGTCCTTTTTTATTAATTTTTTTTTAAAGGCAACATTGAGACAAACCACACGCTGCCACCTTCACACAAGTCGAGGAACAATCTTCTCCGGTAAGGCTTCTGTATTTCTGTACATCACTTCCAAAAGGATGGGAGATTTATTTAATTTTTTTCAATCTCTTCAGTAGACTGTCCGATTTTGTTTGTTTGCTGATCTTCATTATCAACAGCATGTTTTAACTTGGTATTTGGTTCTCTTCCACGATTGTCTGTTTTAAATTCTCTCTCTTTCCCTCTGTGTGTATGTGTTTTGTTTTTTTTGTTGTTTTTCTGTTTTTTTGTTTTTTTCTTTTCTATTCATCCTTCCTTATGTCTCTCTCAGCACCAGTCTGGACCTGTATGCTAATGTGATGCACTGCCAGTCCTTGCCGGGGGTCCAGACCCGCCACAAGAACATTGACATCATCATCATTAGAGAGAACACCGAGGGCGAGTACAGCAGCCTGGAGCATGAGGTAAACACTAGCTATCCGTCTTTAGCTTTTTCTTTTAATAATCGTGCTCAACTGGTTTGATTTGCAGTTTTGTTCCCTTCCTGTTCATTCGACACAAGCCAGGCGTCTTCATTGTGCCACCTTCCTGTCTACAATTAGTCCACGTTATATTAGAATGGTGATCAGAGCGTCTGGTCGTCTCTGTGTGTCTGTATGTGTGTGTGTGTGTGTGTGTGTGTGTGTTAGAGTGTACCCGGTGTGGTGGAATCCCTAAAGATCATCACACGGAACAACTCTCTGCGTATTGCTGAGTACGCCTTCAAGTTGGCCCGAGAGAAAGGGCGACGCAGGGTCACAGCTGTGCACAAGGCCAACATCATGTGAGTTGTTCTGTGTGTTTATACAGTGCTGTGAAAAAGTCTTTTCCAGATTTCTTCTGTTTTTGTGTACATCTCGTGCTCAATTCCTGTTGCTTTGATTGTCCAGCTGTCAGTCATTATACAGTATAGCTTGTCTTCTAAATCGATATGAAGCTACTTTGCTACATGTGACGTAAGCAGCTTTCTGAATCCATTTGTCTGCCCGTCTGTCTCTTTCTTGCTCTCTCTTTCTTTCTTGCTCCCTCACTGTCTGTCTGTCTTTCCCCCTCTCTCTTTGTCTCACCAGGAAACTGGGCGATGGCCTCTTTCTCCAGTGCTGTAAGGAGGTGGCCTCTGGATACCCTGATATTGCCTTCGACAGCATGATTGTAGACAACACTACTATGCAGGTGAGCATAATTTCTAATAGGTCCTAATTCAAAAAGTTCACAAATCTATAAACCTAAATCCTGTCTGTGTTTGCAAGCCATGTGGTATATTTAAATAATGTATCCATAGTATACTAATACAACGACAGTGGTAAAAATGGAACTCATGCTTGGCCTTATTGGTGTTGTCTTTTTGTTTTTGCATTGTATTTGGTCTCAGCTTGTTTCCAAGCCCCAACAGTTTGACGTCATGGTGATGCCTAATCTGTATGGTAACGTGGTCAGCAACGTATGTGCTGGGCTAGTGGGCGGACCCGGGCTGGTGCCTGGAGCCAACTACGGGAACGATTATGCTGTTTTTGAAACGGTGAGTACGCTTTAGTCGAGAAGACCGTATATACATATTTTTTTTTAAATGAAAAGCTTAAAATGAGTTGTTTACCCGTGTGGGGGAGTGGGAGTGGAGTTGGGTGGGTTAGGGGTGAAGATTTGGGTCCGCGGTTAAGGTGCGAATATAAACCGCCACTCCATACATATGTTTGGTTGATATTGTTGATCCAGTGGACAAGTTCAACAAGCAGACTTCATGTAAAATCCATTTGAACTTTTTTACTTTCACACTATCCACACTATGAGGTTCCCTTCTGAGCCCGATTCCTCTCAAGGTTTCTTCCTCATGTCATCATAGGGAGTTTTTCCCTCGCCATCATCACCACCGGCTCGCTCAAGAAGGATAAATTCACACACTTAAAATCTCTATCCTGTGTTTTATATATTTCTGTAAAGCTACTTCGAGACAATGTCCATTGTTAAAAGCGCTATATATATATAATATATATATTTCTTCTTCTTTCATTTACTGCTGATGTATTGGATTGATTTGTGGATTCTTTGTACTGACAGGCCACTCGGAACACTGGGAAGAGCATCGCCGGCCGGAACATCGCCAATCCCACTGCAATGCTACTAGCCAGCTGTCTTATGCTGGATCACCTCAAGTAAAGTCAGCTTGTCGGCCACACCGACCCTGTCTGTTATTTTCAGCTGTCATCACACACTCGATTTGGCATAATGTTCTTTTTGAGACGTTAGTCATTTCTCTCAGCACTTACAATCAGTGGTCAAGCTGGATCCAGACATTTTGGGGCCTGACTCGTACTATTGTGTCTTTTTTTTGCATATTGAGTTATTTATTTCCCCTGTTTTTCTTTGTTTTTTAAAAACGATTGAATCATTAAGGTCCGGTTACATAGGCGCAGCTATACATTAAGCCTTATTTTGAATTTAACCATGCTGTCCGTGGCTGTTTTTCACTCGAGTCAACTTGTTTAGACTGCACTTACCCCTCATCTGTTCCACTTAAAACGTAATCATTGTGTTACTTACCAAAAAATATAAACAACATTAATCTGTGTAATCTTTTCTTCGCTTTTCTTCCTTAGGCTTCACGAGTATGCCAGCATGATCCGTACTGCTATTTTCACCATTATGAACGAAACCCAGGTATGGTCGACTCCTTCCACAGCTCATCTCATGAGTTTGTATTCTTATGAAACAGATTCCAAAGATATTACTCCACCTTACTGATTTTGTTTCTTTAATTGGCTGGGTTTGTGTAACAAGTTTCAGGTAGATATGTACTGTTGCTCTAAAGCCTGACAGGCTTGTATACATAACGGTGGCAGTTTGTGAAAGAAACTCGCTGGTACCATGCCCATGTGCAGCATTCCTTCCAACCATATCTGGAATTCATTACTGTTATACTGCAGCAGCTCAACTCACTCATTCTCATTAGGCATGGATTAAGATTACGGATGTTCGCCTTTTTAAAATAAACTTGTGTATACAATTTTTACCAGCTCATGTGTGTATTCGCATGCACTTTCCAAATTCACCTGTAAAGGTGTGTCACTCAATATGTTTACATGGACAACGATAATGCACTCTTAATCTAATTAAGACCATAATTAGATTAAGAAACTACCATGTAAACACCAACCTTAATCTAATTAAGGGCATAATCTAAGTAAGGTCTAAGGGAATTAAGACAGGTGGAGTACTCCTGTTTTAATCGTATTATGGACGTGCATTACAGACATGTAAACACCTTAATCA
>JAOUWY010000032.1:23791651-23805938 GCA_025728095.1 Prietella phreatophila
ACGTTCACCTCACACCTCCAGGGTCCGGGGTTCAATTCACGCCAGGGCCAAGTGCTGTGGAGGTTTCCTCCGGGTACTCTGGTTTCCTCCCCCAGTCCAAAGACATGCATGATAGGCTGATTGGCATGTCTAAATTGTCCGTAGTGTATGAATGGCTGTGTGTGTGACTGAGCCCTGCGATGGACTGGCATCCTGTCCAGGGTGTACCTCACCTTGTGCCCGATGACTCCTGGGATAGGCTCCAGGTTCCCTGCGACCCTGAAGAAGGAATGAGCGGTTGAAGATGAGATGAGTTTTCACCCCTCTAAATAGTTCCAAATATATTCACAGCATAAGATATATTTTTATCCTTGATTAATAAAACAATTTCCTATGAGATTATCATCTTAACAGTATTTTTTGTATCCAGCTGAATGCATCATTCCAGAAAGAATGCACCAAATTGCTTTGAAAAAAAAAGTGTTCAACTGTTTCCCCATCCATCATGCATAGCTGACATAGATTTGGGTCGGCAACATTAAATCTTATTCTTAAAAAAATCTTTTGCTGGGTATATATATATGAGTCATAATTTTAAAGTGCTCCTCTTTACACTTAGGGGCAACAGGAAATGACAAGAATTTACTCTTAAGTTATTCCTAATTTTACTTACTGCTTTCACTCAGATTGTTGGAAAATATAAGTTTGTATAACCAAATTTATAAGGAAGTTAGGGTCAGAGAACAGGGTCGGCCATATCTCAATGTGCTTATATAAAGAAAGGTTGACAACATGACTCCATGAATGCAGATGGAAGTGGGTGAGGTGTTATTCCCACCAGCGCCACTCTTCATATCGTACTTGAGGTCCCTGCAGGAATGATTGCAGTATAAAATAAGTCAGCGATGAAAGTCTGAAATGGGTTAGTAGTGTTCAGATTTTGCACAGATGATTCCATTACATAATAAAGTCAAGCTCACAATCTAGCAAATAAATTTCTGTAATAAATTTACTGTAATGGTGCTGGTGTTAATTGTGTTTTTTTCTCTCTCTTTCTGTTCCACCCATTGTTTAAAGTTTACACAGTAGGTGGAGAACATAGATATTTGGTGATTTGTTAGCAATCGAAACAAGAACAGACATTTGAGGGGACAAAATGCATTGGAAATTAATATTTAAAAAATATATATAATAAAGTACAAGAAATCAGTTTATCTGGTGCTGTTCACTAGTGTTGTACATTTACTGGCCACATTAATAGTAACATCTGTAGACCTGCTCGTTCATGCAATTATCCAATCATCCAATCATGTGGAAGTGGGCAACGAATACAATCATTCATATACATGCTACAAGCTTTAGTTAATGTTCACATCGAATCAATTACATTAATACACAAAATGTTAAGGGAAAATGAAGATGCTAGCTAGACTCCAAACACAGCTGATGTGGGAGAAAGATGAGAAGACAGTAAATAACCAAAGACTTCCTTCCAAGTCTTTGGTTGAAAGCACAAACACGATAAGCTATATGCTCCTTTCGAGATCAACCCAGACTCTTTCATGGAAATTTTCTCTACTTGGACAAGCAAAATGACCAAAATGTAGTTCCTTCACAGAAAGACAGATAGAGAGAAAGTGAGACAGAATTAAAAAGAAAGCAGACACAGATGTTAATGTGTGGTTTTTGGCATTTTATTGTATTTAGCAGATTTTCTCCACCTCTGGATCCTCTTTATTCAACCACATTCATCTAAAGGCTTTCACTTTTGGTTCAGAGTTTCTACAGATGGTGCTTTCTCTTCTGTCTCTCCTGGCTTAGTGAACATCTTTTGATGGGTCTCGGCCAAGCAATTCTGCCAAGGAACCGTTGCTTGGTGATCTCTCAAGCAAGGATGTCCTCTTTGTAGGCTGGTCTTCAAGAACATCATTTGTTGTGAGTTCTTATTGCAAGTATTTCTTTAGAGATCACCGCCTGATGGTCATGCTGTCTTCTGAATTGCACATATTTTAACAGACACGATTTATGTGGAAACCTCAAACCTGTATACTGAATAGAAAAGCAGGGGTGCTTTGGGAAGTGTTTTTACCCAACGAGCAATTACGATTTTATCATTCAAATATGTTACTGTATGTATAGGAACAACTTACACAAGGACTTCTTTCGCATAAATGTTTTAAACATGTCACTGCCGAGAGGTCAGAGGTCATCCATACAGTAGGTCAAGCTGCATTTAACTGCATATCTATGTCCAAGGGGGTCATAGTTAGACATCCAGATACTGAACCTGATTTGCACACCGTGCAGACATACAGATGTGGTCCTGGACTGACTGACGCAATATAGGTATAATCTACATGTCTGCCAGACGTCTCATGTTTGCTGGGTATAACTGAATAAAAAGTATGATGTATTATTCTTTAGTTTAGGTAAATTGTCCTCGTTGGCAAATTGCTGTGGTAAAAGAGGAATTAAAAATTTGGCATGTTGTAATACGAAAATATGAAACTGCGTGGCGTGTGCCGTTAATCGATCTATGTTCTATAACATGTAAAGGAGTATTCTAAACACAACTCATGTAAACACCTTAATCACAATACTGTCTTATCTTATTCAGAATAAAGTCAGTAATTAGATTACTGCTGTAGTGTTGTAGGAAAGAATGAAGGTCCTGGCTGCAGCCTGTAGAACGATGTTGGGCTGCACTTTGGGGCGGGGCTAAATCTGTCGCTCCGCCCATAACTGGTCTCATTGGTTAGTTGCAATGTAATAAAACTTAACCCGAACCCAAAGCTCTTAACGCTTATGGGCGGAGCGACATGACTGGACATTCTCACCTGTTTTGCAGCCAGCACAACGGGGCGGGACTACAAGTGCCGCTCAGCCAATAATAGTTAGGGGTTACGCTTAGGCGTCGACGTCATTACATTACCACTAACCAATAAGAGCAGTTATGGGCGGAGCGACACATGTCGCCCCAGCCATGGCCTGGAACATTTTAGCCTTTGTCGCCAACTAGCGACTAAACGCGGCACTGCCGTGATAAACCGAGGAGGAGAAGAGGAGTCTCAGTAAACTGCTGAATGAATGAGTGATTGAGTGTGAATGGACGGGGAGGATTCAGTACACCTTAATGACCCGAATTAAGCAGTAAGACGACACGGATAGTTCAACATACACGCTCATGTCTGCATGAATCAGAGGCGAACTAAGCACACGAGGCTGGAATGAAGGGAATGTGAGAGCGGCTGAGACGGAGATCTGCACGGTATGGAAGCACAAGTCAAATCGCAGTCCAAGTCAGCGCAACAGGTCAGTACTGTGGCTTGGGGTTCATGGTTTGGGAAGACCTTCTGGTGCTTTCCACTTTCCTAACCTGCGGGGATTGTTTTCTTCTTCTTCTTCTTCTTCCTCTTCTTCTTCTTCTTCTTCTCCCAACCAGCTGCTCGTGTGAAGCCCTCGGAGTAGATGCGACACAGCGCCAGACGATGGTTCCCAGTAAGTGGACGATGAACACGGCTCTTCATCACATTCCTCCTCCGAGAAGCTGGCTTGGTCTGCGCCTGCGCCTCAGTAAGCGGTTCTTTACCCTCCTCAACATCACTCAATGTCTTCTTTTCCTCCTATATCACCATATATATTCCTCCTTCCTCCTGTGTCAGTCTTTAGCTGTTCCTCCTGACCGAACCCCTTAAAGTGTCCTGCAGCTAAACTCTCAGAAAAAGGTTCCAAGTGGAACCATTTTGGAATGCTAGAATCTTAAGAACTTTCTGGAAAGCATGAGGAACCCTTGAGGAACTTGCCTTTTTTTGGTAAAAAGTTTTTTTGGTTGTTTTTATGCTCACATGAATCTCACAGTCGGGGTGACAGTTACGAAAAGACACCTAAATTCCATCCAGGACCTTGAAGGTTCTTTTGTTCGTCCTTCATGGGGAACTTATCGCGATACTTCATGTACAGAGTTGGGTGTAACGTGTTAAAAAAGTAACGTTGCTGTGATCTAATCCATTCCCTCCCCTCCCCCGCTAACGCAGTAATGTAAGACTACTTTTTAAACTACATTTAACCACAGTTACTGATGTCGGAAAAATAACTGATGTGCGTTACAAATTTGTTGTTTAGAGAACGATATTAAGTCAAAATGTGTTTTGAAAATAAAATCGGGGGCATAACCCGGCCTGGGCATTCAGGATATGTTTTCTTTAGCCCTGAATAATTGGAGCGGTTCGGCGCTACGTAACTGAACGTCAGTAAAAGACTGCAGCGGTGATGTCATTTTAATATCTTCAGTGAAAGGACGCAAGACCGATCAGTCAGCGGAAAATACGTCAAACACTCACGTCTTATTGGCTCTCAGTTCTGCTGAACGCTAGCTCACACAGTCAACGAGAGGAAAAAGGGATATACGCAGAGTTTTGAAATTCTTTTTTTTTTTTTTTTTTTTTTATAAATGCAGTAAAGTGGTTGAAACTGTAACATCCCCTGATGCTGAGCAGGAAAGTGTGGCGTGTAAATATCTGAGTTCCAGTTGACGTGAACATGATCTGAGCAGAGCAGAAGGAAAGACAATGTCCTCTGCATGGCTCTGTAGCAGCTAAACCCATACACTGATGGCTTAATTGTTCTTCCTCATGGCTAGCGACACCAAACTAGCCTAGTTAGAAAAGTTTTATATTTGATCGTTCTGATAGTTCTCCAAACACCCGAGGCAAGTTTGATGATCAATCCGACTTTTTTCTGATCATGTCATACGTTGACGCATGCTAATATGACTGAAAGAACTACGAGTTTAACTCTGTAGTGTATTCTTATAGGTTTGATGGGTTTTGAAAGCAACCTGAACGTAAAGTAATTAGCAAGCTGATGACTTTTTGCGTGCGGTAATCAGTAATGTGATCGGATTACAATGTTGAAGAAGTAATTATTAATCTGTTGTGGATTACCGTGTCTAATTCCAGATTAAAGTATAACTCTCTCACTGTTTTACTTTTTTTCTTCTTTTTCTTTTCTTTTTTTTCTTCTAACCATGGAGGAGGATGATAAAAAAAATCTTTCATAATTAACACCCATACCTGTCTTTCTGACAAGCACGTGCATGATATTACTTGATGAAAGGGTATTGCTCAGGAGAAGGGCATAAAAGAATTTCCAAAACATTAGATGTACCATGGAACGCCGTAAAAAGCCATCATCAACAAATAGAGAAAGTGGAGTGACATCGCCAAGAACAGGACTCCAGTCCCTCCAAAATGTATAAAAGGACGAGACAAAAACGTACCAGGGAGGCTGCCAAGAAACCTACTGCAACATTAAAGGAGCTGCAGGAATATCTGACAAGTACTGATTACTTTCTGCATGTGACAACAATCTGTCATAGTCTTTACAGGTCTGAGCTATGGGGTAGGGTGGCTAGACAGAAGCCCTAGAAAACACAAAGCTCAACTCAATCACCCCAAACCATGTGACAAAATGTGTTATGGTCTGATGAGACTAATTCCAAAAGTATAAAAATTCCATAATTCCAAAAGATCCATCCATCCATATTCTACCGCTTATTCCTTCTTCAGGGTCGCGGAGAACCTGGAGTCTATCCCAGGGAGCATTGGGCACAAGGTGGGGTACACCCTGGACAGGGTACCAGTCCGTCGCAGGGCACAATCACATACACACACACCCATTCATACACTACGGACACTTTAGACACACCAATCAGCCTACCATGCAGGTCTTTGGACTGGGGGAGGAAACCGGAGTACCCGGAGGAAACCCCTGCAGCACTGGGAGAACATGCATTTCCGCACACACATGTCCCAGGCGGAAATCGAACCCCGAACCCTGGAGGTGTGAGGCGTACGTGCTAACCACTAAGAATTCCAAAATATATATAATAGAATCTAAAGGTGCTTCAACAGAGTATTAGTCACCAGGGTGCTAGGTTATTGTAAGAGGAAAAAGTAGCAAAAGCGTTTGTTCGCTTTAGTTAGGTGAAGTAACCAGGTAAGCAAACATGCTCATCTAGACAATAATAACTCGTCGCACCTGCGATCAGATTCGTCCGGCGATGTGTTATACTGGAGCAGGTTATATTTATTAGCACAGTAATTAAAGCAGACGCATGGGTTGGTAACTTATGGAGCACTAGAGCTTGGCTCTAACACATCACGGGTCAATCAATCCTCCCTGAAGTACGAGGCTTTCCAGTGTTGTTTAGTTTTGGCTTACGTACTACGTTTTTCACTTTCAAGCAACGTTGTATACATGTGTATACGTGTGTGTACCCATATCCCTGTTAATCATATCTGCAACTCTTTTGTGTGGGGGGTGTTGACCGAGTTTCCACTCTTGATCTGTTGTGCACCTCTCTTTACAGCTAAATCTGAACCGTCGGTTCCTTGCCACCAACCAGATCCGTCACCCAAACGATGTTTAAATCCATTTGCATTGGAAGTAATCTTGTGCTCTACATTGTCACTGGCTATTAATTAGTTATCATGAGTTATCACTTCAGCATGCTTGGCAGAGTAGCAACTACATTTTCCTGCCAAGAGTCACATGACCCATTAGCCATTACGTGTGTGTGTTAGTGCTTATTTTTGTTCCAAGCATCATCCAGACAGTCTGATAGAAAGCAGGTGGTATTCTTATAATGGCATAATACTTCTACAAGGTGCTCACTTGCTAGAAAAGGAATATTTTTCAGTATAGGAAAGCTGTCCTGGGGCACGTTCTCTTTCGTGTTTCGGACAGAATTTATTAACATTTATGTTAAATCTTAAGTGTAACTGAGAGCTGTGCTTGGTAAATGGGTTTACCGTATGTGTGCCTCCTAAAAGCCTAAACCACATATGGGGACACATTCGACATAAGCAAAAAAAAAAAGGATGAAGTCATGACTATTAATACACATACAGTTTAGGTCATTCCTCTTTTCATCTTTCCTGCTGTCTTATCATCCCCTTCCATCACTCGTTGCACATGCTATGGAGTTCTTTCATCCCCAGCGTTTTGGTCTTTTGGTAAAGATTAGTCTTATTTAATGAAGGAGATTAGCAGCCTTTTTGAATGCAGTGATCTCTTTCTATGAAGGAGAATGCATTGCCTAAGGGGGATGTTTTGAGTTTCTTGAGTCAGAATCTGTAATGCATAGTAATGTGTTATAGACCATTCCGGAGCCTCAGTCAGGCTTCCTTGAACGGCTAAACGGGCAAAAATGCTTTGGATCTTTTGCACTGCCATTGGAAAGAGGGTTTCGTAGCTCATTTGAAATTGTCCTCTCGTTACGGACGTGGAACCGGCTCTCCTGCTTTGTTGGATAAAAGTACAGTGGCCTCCACTAATATTGGCACCCTTGGTAAATATGAGCATAGAAGGCTGTGGAAAAATGGTCTTTTATTGTTCACCCTTTTGAGCTTTTTGTTCACAAAAGTACTCTCATTGTGAGACGGTGCTGCCATGCCCAGTGGTCAGGTCCTGCTCATTAATGCTGCTTGCTCCAGAAACATTAGTTGTGTCTTGTTTTTCTGTTGAATTGGCCCACACCCTTGCTTACCTTTTGAGGTAGATGATGAAAGCCTTTTTTTTTTTACTCCGTTTTACTAAGGTGTATAGAGGTTGTTCCCTGACACCTTCTCTCTTAAAACTGCTGTTCTAGCCGTTCTTTAGCCCAGGATAGGGCCCACACCCAACTTTATGACTGTTTTGGTGCGTGGCAGACCTCCATTAATAAGCATGTCTTTGCAGGATGAGCTGTCTAATATAAACTCTTGAGGAGAAAGAGGATGTGTCTGCTCTCTGAGCTCCTAGTAATTTCAGCTGTTTACAATTAAAGGATTTTATAAAGTAAGGTGAAGAAATTCATAGTTATGAACATTGTAGAGTTTGAATGAGCATTATTTGGCTACAGTACAGTTTATTTATTTATTTTTGGTGGATTTGATGCTGTTGATCAGTTGAATAATTGTTTTCGTAGTCATAATTCCCTAATCAGATTTATTTTAAGGCCAAATTTAAGGCTTTAAGGGGTGGTTCACCTCAAAACGAAAATTGTGTCATGATTTATTCACGGTCATGTTGTACCAAATACATAAGACTTTCGTTCATGTTCGTTCATGCTTTCGTTCATGTTCGGAACACTGATGAAGACATTTTAAATTTTTTTCCTAAAACTTGCGAGCTCTCCATGTCCCTCCATTTACAGTCCAGTAACCAAAACTTTCGAGCTCCAAAACGTTCATAAAGGCATCGTAAAAGTAATCCATGTGACTCCAATGCACTAATTCCAAATTAATGAAGTGATATGAATGCCTTGTGTGCACAAAAGCCCCTAAAATTTGATCTCGGATGCACGTTCACGAGATAATTTGTCAATAAAGATTTCGTTTTAGTTTTTTGTGCAAACAAAAAAAAACAAAAACGAAATTGCAACCTTGGCAGTGACTTGAAATAATTTATGTGCTGCGACTATTCAAAATAATCGGCAGTAAAACAGAGATGCACCGAGTCGACCTTTGCCATCTATGGTTAGGAGACTGTATCTCGCAGAACTTGTGTGGTCTCAGTGCAACTAAATTTGAGGATAGTAATTTTGCAATTTCAATAGTTTCAGCATGTTATTTGTAAATATGAACTGGTATGCTAATTAGTCCTTCAGTTTAGTAATACGTATTTATGGGCAAGAGGCGTCATGGGTGGCTGCATTGGGTTGAGAACATGAATATGTAACCTTGAAGAGATGAATCGCATGCCCAGGCCACATACACTTCACAATAAGTTCCACTGTGTTTACATCAGTCATTGACATTTTCCATCTTCGACTACATACTTGCTTTGACTGGAGACCGACCTACAGGTGTCCTTCCCAAAACTGTGGATAGCCCCTTTTTATTTTCTATTCTACACTGGTGAGTGTGTTCTCTTTTCGGATGTTATTTAAGTGTCACTGTGCTCCTAGCATCTGCTAGTCATGAGTCGGTAATGCCATATAGGGCTGCTGTGTGCTCTCATCAAGGAGCAGGCAATCCAGGACAGATCCACCGTCACTGAACACAGAAAGAACGTCTTAACACCAAAGCAGGTCACACTGGGACGAAACGGGAGTCCCTTAGAATGCAACTGGACCCCAAATGCCACAGACCATCTGGCAGTGCAGGGCACTTGTAGCTGAGAGTTCCTACCCTGAGAGCGATAACCAGAGCAGATGTTTCCCATACATGCTGGGAGAGTTATCTGGTATCACGGGTGTACTGGGGTAACTGGCCCTATTGTGTAAGGTACCTCAGTCAGCTGGAACTGAGGGTGGTCCATTTGGTTCTCCAACAATGCCTTGTTCTGTGGTATGAAATGGATGCATTGTTGGAACTAAACATAGATACACCTGGGTGTAGCATAGATTGAGGTTTGGTCACATGCATATGCCAGTGTCAAGACATTGCCGCTTCTAGTTCTTTCTGGCAGAGCTGCATACTCTCTGTTACAGGGTGCTCTGGCCCCTGACTGGCTTAACCACCTGTTGCATCCAATTCCTTCTCCAATTCTGATTCTTCCTACTCTGTGCATTATCCAGTAACTATTCCAAAGGTTACAAAGGCTTAAGCTGGGTTCACACTGTACGATTTTGGCTGCGTTTAGGTAGTCTGAGACAAATTTTGAGAATCTTAAAAGATTCCAATAATCCTAGGCCAAAATCTGTAGTCTTTGATCACCCGGCTTTACTTGTCGATGTTTGGTGAGACCTTGAGATGGTCAGCAAGACTTTGACCTCCGCTGCTGCTTTCACTAGTTGTCAGAACAACCTGGCATATTAGTCCCTGTGTAGATCTGTTGTCAAAGGCGGACTGCAGGATTTTAACATCCCCAACCAGACTGCTGTGTGTTTGGTTTGGTAACCAAGAACTGTAATTTGAAGTTTCCTTATTGCAGAATCCAGGTTTTCTGCTCTGTGAATAAATCTGTTGACCCGGTGGCCTTGAATGCTGATAAGCCTAGAGATCATTTCTTGCTGTGCCTGTTGCATTTGTTGCAGTGTCGTTTGGACTGGATAGCCATTCAATCCTCGGACCAACTGTTTAATTGCTGTGGCCGTTAAGATGCAGTGTGTTCCCATTTCCAAGCAGACGATAGCTCCGTGATTGTGAACATCACGTTAGTTCATAGATGCCTGACCCGGTGACATGCCCCACACATGATTTTACAAGGTTAACATTGCCTGTGCCTGTCTCGTGAGTGTGGCGGTGTATCTCTCAGCACTTTTCAGGGCAGCTTTAATGCAGGTCCACATGCTTCTGCCACATGACCTTGTTGGCAAATATTAGCCAGGTGTTCTGCCAGGTGTTCTCCAATGGTCTGTTGGATCTAGTGGCTCAGTTAGTGGATGTGTTAACCACTATGTCTTGGCTTTTGGAACATGTGCTGGTTCCGAAGATGCTAGTGTATGATCACTATACATATACGAGATTCATAGAAGTACAGTTACGTACTTAACATGCAGTATCTATCAGGAGAGAAGTATTTCTCTATTAATTAGCGAAACTAGGTGGATATTGTTTAAGAAGATTAAAACAAAAAGTGGCAGATAAATAAGCATCTAATGTTCCTCAGCTATGCTTATTATGCCAACTGACCCCATTTGACTCCAAATGAAAAATGTAATGATTTAGATTTACGCTGAGGTAAAGTCAGCAGAAAACATTTTCTGGAAATGACATGCATGGCTCTCAGTGGATATTTTATTTCAGCAATTATAAGTACAACTCCTGATCTTTCACTTTCAGCAGAAGTTAATGGAAAGACTGAGTTCTGGCGCTCCATGTCAAGCCTGCACTTTCAAAGCTGGTTCAGATTACTACCACGTCTGTGCAGCAGAGCTCCAAGTGGCCATCCGGCTGCCGTCCTACCCTCTAATTTCTTATCCCAAAATTGGACATCTGAGTTGCTGTACAACATTGTCCCTGCCTTCCCAGACTAGCACAGTGTGTTCTCGCTGTGATTCTTTCCCCGTTCCAGCTGGCAGATAACAATGAATCAAACTCACTGGAGAGAGTTGAACACAGAGGTGACTTGGTGATTGTCTCGTTGCAGCATTAGGAAACGTAGAAGCCAAAGCTGTCTGTTGTGTCCTAAACCCAAACAAAGCTGTTTCAGGGAGAAATGGATATGATGTCATTCTGATTGTGGCACTGCCTCTTTTTTTTTTTCCCCCTTCCAAAGTATTTTCTCTGCAGGGCAGCCAGTTCATTTTATCATCTCAGTCTGCTGGTCCTCAGCCGGCATTGTCCCTCCACACAAATACTGAAAACATTAGCATGGTCACACTGCATTCATAAGGCATAAATCCATCACCAAGCAGAGGGTGCCAGAGTGCGATGAATGCACAAAAATGTGAGGCCTTTAAAGTTTGTGCAAATTATGAGAAAAGTTCACTGTCCGTGTAGGACGTGGGGTACAAGGGAGTACTTTGTCACCTATATTGAAAGCTATTGGCTCAGACTGTCCCAGCATGCATTTCATCCTGTTGTGAATGCAACATTTGTCTGGACGTGTAGGTTGAATGCCTTCTATTAGCCGGCCCCCTCTGCCATGGGACACCAAGCAGTTCTCTCTTTGGCCAGTGCTATTGTTGAGCTTTTGCATCTGGGCCATACTTTCAAGATGAAGAGTTGTCAAAGGAAGCACCATGTTCGCGATGATTAAGAATTGTTCCTCATGGCAGAAGTTGTTGACTGGGCAGATTTCTGGGAGGTTTGCTATGTTTAGGCACTAAAACTCTCGTATTTAGTTTGTAATTAAAAACTGATGATTGAACAGTTTCTTCGTCAAAACATGTTGTCAGATATGTACCCAGAGACCTGTCAATGGATACAATACTCTCTTTTGGGATAAGAAGCGCAATGTATTGTTTGGGTAGTCAAACTGGCATGCCATCGATCTTGCCTTAATCTTGGAAAGAAACTATACCAGTTTCTGGTTTATAGAGAATTATTTACTATTGACTGTTCCTCGAGACTTTGGAAGTAGTCTTCACTTGACGGCCTCAGTTGCATGGACTTGGAGCTAACTTGTACACGATATCGGTTCTTGGACAATATAACGGTTGAGGAAAGATAGTGATCCTTTTTGACCTCAGAAGAGCCTCATTGTTTGCCATGTTCCTTTACTGGAAGAAGCGGGGGGCCTACGAGTTGGAGACACTTCCGTCCTCAATACGGGGGGCAGAACGCTACTCCTGGTCCTCCTCCCTGGATGTCATTCATGATCTATATGGTAAAGTTAAATTGCATTCTTCTTAAAAACCTGTCTAAGATGCTCTGTACTGAGTTAGCCTGGATTTTTGAGCGTGATATAATACCTATTTTTTTTCGTTGGCTTTTGAATTTCGTTGTTCGTCCCCTATATTGTGTTTTTTAATTCCATGCAGCTTAATATCTAACGGACTAATGCGACAGCTCCAGGTTACTTTTATTAAAAATGTGCTTCAAATAAATAAACATTCCATTTAAAAAATATATATTTTCAATCTAATACTGTACAACAGAGGATGAGCTGTCTTTCTATAGCCACAAACTGACATCATATCAGCCTTTAACCCTGATATAGTGCAAGTGAAACGTCTGTATTGCAGCATGACATTATGGCTTTCATGGAAATGTAAAGAAATAAATAATGCTGATTTTTAGATCGTCTTTTGAGTTCCCGATAAAGCGCGTTGGGTCTCTAGCCACTCAATTGCAGATCTCGGTTATGAACTGAGATCCGCTTGCCACGGTTACTATTGGAGTTTTCAGAGTGGCAGTCGTATGTTCTCTTCTTGTCTTCATACTGTAGTTTTCCTCTGGGGTTTTTGGTTTCCTCCCACCTTCCAAAGACATGTTGGTGAATGGTTTGGGCACTCTAAATGGTCCCCTAGGTGTGAATGGGTGTGTGAATGTGTATGCTTGGTGGCCAGTGATGGCCTGGCATCCGGTCCATGGTGTGATAGAGTTAAGCAAGCTACACTTGCACGTGTAACAATAAGAATCTGATAGGCCAGGTTGTTTATTGGAGGGAAGGGGCCGGTGTGATCTAGGCACAGTGTTTTAAGCAGTGGGCTTTCTCTTCACTCGAACACTCTGGTTATCGTCATGTGTTTTGCTATATCTAGAAAATCAGTGTATGTGAATTTACGGGGCTTTCTGACAGGCCGTGTCGTGGACTTGCACAAGCTAGCAGCACATTGTGGGCATCATTACAGCTAGGAGTTGGTGGCTAGCGACCAAACTCTGGGTGAGGAAAATGTCGTATTCTCTCTCATTAGTTTGTGATGCTCCTACTCTGCCCCCTCCCCTCTCTGTGCTCACTCTTGCACACTCGTGCTCTCGCTCACCATTTTCAGATCCAAGGTCCATTGATTTCTTGGAACAGATTAGTAAATGGGATTATCACTCGTGTATGTGGAACACTACATAAATTAAATAAATAACAGCTTCAAGTCAGATTTTAATGTGATTTTTTTTTTATTTCTTTCATTAAAGGAGTTTTCCTGTCTGTGTTTACAAATGAATTTCCATCTCTTTTTGCGAAATGTCTAGCTGGTTTATTCTAAAGTGATGACACCTATGTGGCCAATTTGTAGGCTCGTTCCAAACGAAAGCGATGAAAAGTGCTTACTTCTTTTAAAGTGTTTGTTTTTATACCCTCTTACAGTTCAAAGTGCCAGCATTTGTTTGCATCTGTATCTCTAAATTTGACCAAATCTGTCTAATCTTTCAAAATCCTGCTGACCCTTTCACACTAGACGACTTTAATCACTCGCAATCAGTTGTTTGTTGGGTGTAGAGGTGTTCACGCTGTATGATCAAGCCACACACACTACACAGACTTTGACCTGGAGAGATGTCCACTGCATGCCTGATCCCCAAATCCTGTATTCTCACAGGACTTTGTCATTGTCGTTATTTGGTACAGAAACAAGACTTTGGGTATGCCAAATTTTGCCCTCTCGCATAAATAGATGTATATGATGAGAGCGGATGAATTAGATTTTCTCTCTCTAACTGTCAGTTTCTTCCATCACTGTACTTGCAACTAAGGGTTTCTCACTCCAGGGTTCATCTGCGAGACATGAAACATGCGGCAATTGCTTGCAGACTAAGAAAATTGTGTGGATGAACTATTCGCACTAAACGCAGAGGTGTTATTTGGTGACTCGGAAATCGGGGTAATCACGTAGAACGCGCTAGAGTGAAATTGGTGGCAGCACACTAGCTGCGTTTACATGGACAACAATAATCCACTCTTAATCTAATTAAGACCATAATTAGATTAAGAAACTACC
>JAOUWY010000032.1:24095099-24105346 GCA_025728095.1 Prietella phreatophila
AGTTCAAGCCCTGGCCTCGCCTACCACACAAGCCCGATCACACGCTGCCTCGCACACCCTTCCCCATGGCGCATCCGCTGAGCATCTAATCAACATAAGATCTAGGTTCCACTCTAATGCTCCAAGAAACGTTACTTTCAAAAGCTAGTATTTGGGATACACTTGATTATGTGCATAGTTTGTATCTCCACCCACCTGCAGTGCATGATGGAAGAGTGATGCTCTCCATACTCCTCCTGACTAAGTTTGATGAACGGTTGCTCAACCCCAGACCCGCCCCCATCACTGATAGCCTGAGGCTGTTTGGTTGGCAAGTCAGTTGCGTCACACTGGCCCTCCATTTGACCCTCGGACTCAGAAATCTCAACTTTCTTTTCAGAAGTCTGTGAAAGAAAACACAAACAAGGGTTCTAAAAGTTTTTATTTCATTCCCAAACTAGTGTATAGCCTAGTGTAAATTTTATCACATAGCATACATTATAATTTCTACTGCCTTATGTACACATGTATATACAGTAAGTGAATAATAATGGACCTGTGCTGCTTGTTTGAAGAAAAGCTCTTTTCTCTCTTTCTCATGATCCATCTGTCTCTTTTGCCTTGTACCTGTATCTACCATAGTAGCAGCCATCTTGGACTCTTTTGAGGTTGTGGGGTCCTTTATCTTCCCCGACTACAATAAAAAAAAAAGGACAGAATTTAAGCATTTCTCAAAACTTTTGCTGTCAGGTTATGATCAAATTGGTTGTCAGGAACTAAGGCCAGAAAATAATAATAATAATAATAATAATAATAACCTAAAATTTACAATCACTTAAAGACCTTCAGTGCAAAAGTGTTGATGAAAACAACCAGAGGACCGATCAGGAGTTTTTGCATCTCCTCAAAAATTAAACCTGACTGGCCGCGGTTTCCTTCCTCCCAAGGGTGGCCTGTGTAGGGGAAGAGCTTGTTGCCCCCTGAGGTGTTCGCACTGGGAATCTTCTGCCCTGAGGCAAAAAGGAGAAGAAATTCCTTGAAGGAGTGGTGGGGTTTACGACACGCTGGCTCGACACCAAGTCCCTGCGACAAAACACACATGCACGCCTCATTCTCTTCTTCCAGCGGTCCATAAATAAATCGCTTTGGAGGAATTTGGATGAATAAATCAATACACAGCCTTAAAACTGAACACGAAACAATAAGGCCTGTGTAAGCACCACTGCATAAGCAGAATTAATGCTAAACGGTAAGACTTATGAAGAGGAAGCTTGGCTTACTTTTAGTATGATGGAGAAATAAAACTATTTTATATATAAATAAGCATTAATAATTGAATATATTACATTCAGCATATTTTATGTTTTTCCATATATGTATGCTTAGTAATGACAGAAGGACCAATACGTCTCATAAGTTACCAACTACGGATGGTTTATCTTTTTTTTTCTTTTCTTTTTTTTTAAGCCCATGGGTAGTTTTGCAATATACACGGAAAATTCAAGAATGGAAACATCCAAATATTAATCCAAGACTAGGATTATGGCCTTACAGATTTTCTTGCCAGATATACACCATTTAATCCAAAAACCAAAACAGAACAAGAAAAAAATGCAGAGGAATGTTTATTCCTTGTCCAATTTCTTTTAGCACTACAGCAGGCTTTAAAAGACTAAAAAAAAGAGTCCACTAACAAACACTGTCTTTATATGAATCAGTTAGCAGAGAACTAATTCGATTTGAAACTGAAATCTGATGCTAGATATTTCATTCAAATGGACAGACTGTTAACTGTTAACTGCATTTAACAGTGATTGATATTGATCGCTTTATCAATCAACTTCTATTTATTTTATTTGCATGCTTTTGATGGTACATATACTGCTATTTACCAGAATACTATTAAGAATTATTTTATTAAATTGAGTCTAGAGTTGGCCCGATATAAATTTGAAAAAATGCTTCATTGAAACAAAATGAGGTAGACGAGCCTTATGGACAGAAACAGGTTAGGCTGTTGTGCATGCCTTGGTTATCTTCCATAGCAAATTATTTCATAAGCTACAATTAATTTCCATCAAACAATCAACATAGACATGACACATAAATCAATTCTAAAAAATAACTTGTAATCATTGATATGATGAACATTTCTGCACTTTTTTTTTTTCCCCCAGACACGTTTAGGTCTTCAGGACAGAGGGCTTTGTTGTTTCCCAGTATCATGACAAGCTGTATTTAAGTCTTATAAGGCCTACTATTTCACTGAAATAATCTTCAAGCATCTTGATTTAGTGCTAGGTTTTTGGCGGAGTGAAATTTATTCTAACTGCTGCTGTTCTACTGAACAATAGTCAGACAGCTTGTGCTTTATCTTCTAAAACTCTACCATGCTGTCAAAGTTAGAGGATATTTGTAGTGTTATCATTCTATCTACATAAAATGTAGACAAAAATCATTGTGGATTTACACCATGGAACCGGGATGTAATCTTATCTGAGATACACCATTTAACAAGATTAGCTTCTGTTAATTGACTCAATTAAGACCGTTCTTGTGAGTAGACTCAAAACAGTATCCTTCAGTTAAATTTAAAAACACCACTATTGCAATAAAACTGTTGATTCGGTTCCAAAAGTCAGCCCTCACAGCTCTGTATCTGCGAGTCGGTCCATGTGCTGAACGTAAGCAGGGAGTTTGTGATGCAACATCTCCTCTGCTTTCTTAGGCCTCGATTCTCCTTGAAGTGCAAATAACTGAAAAGAAAAAAAAACAGAAGCATAAATGTCAATCATTGAATAAGAGCGTACAAGACACCACTCTATGACCCATCAATGGGATACCATTGACCATTACACAATACCATTCCTCAGGACTGTCTTTATGAATGCTTTGTTTGATTAACTATATGCTTTACGTGCTGCTGATTAAGATTGCTTATGATCTCAAGCTTTGCAAACTCATGATGTCTAGTTGTTTTTTAAACCAAAATATACCGTAATTTCCGGACTCTAAGCCGCTACGTTTTTCACATGCTTTGAACACTGCGGCTTAAACAATGATGCGGCTGATTTATGGATTTTTACGGGCTAACGAGCTTCATGCCGCCTGTTACACCACAGCCAGCAGAGGGCACTGTGGCACGGCTCCTGACTGGTCATGTGACTTTGTTTTGGTTCGCTTGCTTCCTGCTTGAGCATTTAGTTTAGTTTAAGTATCTATAATTTGCCCCAGGTGTCCATGGTTTTGTTTATGTTTACTATATAAACCCATCGGTTACCATTATAGTTTGTAAAGGTTAGATAGGTGATGTCGTTTGTGTCCATGCCTTGATTCATGATCTCGTTTTATGCCATGATTCCAGTTTCTCGTTGAAGACCGAGTTTTCTTTGTTTATTGAGTTACGTGTTTAATAAAGACTTCGATCTTCACCTGCATCCGCCTCCAGTCCCGTTTCGCAACATTTAGCTTCGTCACATAGGACCAATGAAATTACCGAACAGGTCACTGTGGACCAATGAAACTGTTCGAATGAAATCAAACGCACTCACACTAAAAAGAAATGCAGATGATGCCGCTTTCAAGTTAAAGGTGATCGATCTGGCTGTCGAAGAAGGAAATAGAGTTGCTGCACGTAAGCTTGGCATCAGTGAATCTATGGTGAGACGGTGGAGACGGCAGCATGAAGAACTGACTCAATGTTAAAAGATGACAGAAGAGAAGAGAGACTGAGGAAGTGTGTGACGAAGTACCGGTAATTCTGACACTGAAGAAGACAACTTGAGTGGTTTTAGTGCGCAGGAGGAAGATGAGATAGCCATCAATGACTTTTCCTGGTAGGCAACTGTATTTTTTATTTATTTAACCAGCCGTGTTACAGGCACTGTTCGGGAAAAAGAATTTATTTAATTAAAAGTTTAAAAAAATATTTCTGTAAATATCTCATGTTACAACGTGGACACCTGCAGCTTATAGACAAGTGCGGCCTATATACATGTACAAATTTTGTTTTCTTTTTAAAATTGGTGGGTGCGGCTTATATTCAGGTGCGCTCAATATTCTGAAAATTACGGTAATTGACTTAATTTTAGCCTATAAAATGATTTTATACATTATACACACACACACAGACACTATCTCACAGAAGTGAGTACACCCCTCACATTTCTGTAAATATTTGATTACATCTTTTCATGTGACAACACTGAAGAAATGACAACTTGCTACAATGTAAAGTAGTACGAATTTAGACAAATTGATTGTCTTTCTAAGACAAACTGACTAAGACAAACTAAGACAAATTGGTTGTCTTTCCTCTAAACCGCTAAACTCTACACCGCCTAAACCTCCCACCGATGTGTTTCGAAAAAAACTCTGCATTCTAGTACAAGGTCACCTTACTCGTCTCCTATCCACGGCAACGTTTTGTCATGAAACACACTAGCAATCGAACATCACGTTTGTTTAAAGTCACACAATCGATATGAGAGATAACTAAACCGTTTTTTGTTGCTCATGGCATTTGCTCGAGTTGTGCTTCAAAGGGTAATCGCTGACCTTAGCGGCCTCCAGCATCAGCTGCGTGTCCTCCTGCGTGTGACTGATGAAGACATCTCCGATATGATACGGGATCGAGAGATCATCGTCCTCCAGCATTAAAATGTCCTCACTTGCATCCTCTAAATTCTGAAGAGATTTCTGAAAAAGAAAGAAAGAAAGAAAGAAAGAAAGAAATCCAATAAATAGGATAATTATCAGTACTGAGCGTCAGAATATTAATATTTCAGTCAGTGGCATCAACACGGGCTTACTTTTTTGGCTTCTATTTCATCCTTCAACTCAGTCACCCGATTTGTGCTCCTTGCAAACTTATTAATTTTCTGCTGGTCTTCAAATGTGACATTGACATCTTCGACCGCCTGAGAAGACAAGTGCATAATAAGTACTGTCTAAACGCAGAACATCTTTTCATTTCTAAAGAAAGTTAAAGGAAAAAAAGAAGAGAAAAGAAACGCACACCCTGAATGACTTGCATAATCAACACATCATGCTTAATTGTTCAAAACATTACATAACGACTAAATCCTAAGTTGATTTAAACTTCCTTATGCTGGTTTCCTTCATTACCCACAATGCCGTACGACTACCTGCAGCACCAGTGCGAATTCACGTCTAGCTAAAGAGACCTTCAGTCTTTTAGTGTACACTCTGCTTAAACAGATCAGCTTCCAAAGCTTCAACTTTGTACAGGCATTGTACTCATCATGTTGTAGATCACTAACTAGCTAAGATGGAAGTCACCCTCCACTTTATTAGGAACACCTGGTCAGTAATGCACTTATCCGATCAGCCAATCATGTGGCAGCAGCAAAAAAAATAAATAAAAAATTAACCAAACATCAGAATAGAGAAAAGAAGAAGAAGAAAAAAAAAATGTGTGTGATTTCTATTTTGTTGATTGTGGCGTAGATGTTAGTACCAGAAGGGATGGTTTCAGTATTTGAGAAACTGCTGATCTTCATAGATTTTCTCTCTCTCTCTCACACACACACACACACACACACACACACACACACACACACACACACACACACACACACACACACCATTCTCTAGTTTACACAGAATGGTGCTGATAAGTGGTTAGAGGAAATGGTCAGATTGATTCGAGTTGCCAGGAAGTAATGGATAATCACTCTGTACAACCGTAGTGAGCAGAAAAGCATCTGTGTGCACAAAACATTGAACCTCGAGGTTGATGAGCTACAACAGCAGAAGACCACATTGGGTTCCAGTCCTGTCAGCCAAGAACAGGAATCTGAGGCTATTATGGGCACCGACTCACTCAAAATAAACAGATGAAAACTGGAAAAAAGTCTAGGTGAATTAAAAAAAAAACAACAAAAAAACAAAAACTAAAACTTCAACTGTCCAGTTCAGGGGAGTCTATACCCATAACAGCCCCGGATTCCTGTTCTTGTCTGACAGGAGTGGAACCTAATGTCTCGAATAAGCACTCTGTACATCCATGGTGAGCAGAAAAGCATCCCAGAATGCATAACTCAAGACAGCCCATCCACCTCAAGATTCGATGTGTTGTACATCCGGAGACGCTCTCAGCCCACCCCTATAGACTCCCAGTCTGGTCATTCTCCTCGGAAATCTCTCAACAAGCCTTTTCAACCTGCAGACCCTCCACACACACACGCCATCCTGTGTAAACTGCAGGAGACCGCCACATGTGAAAATCCCAGTAGATCAACAGTTCCTAAAATACTCAAACCGACCCTTCGGGCACAACCAACCGTGCCATGCTTACAGCCACTGAGGGTTTTTCTCCCATTCTCATATTTGATGCAAACATTACCTGAGGCTTTTGACCCGTATCTGCACGACATTAGGTATAAACGAGGAGGTGTGTCTACTAAAGTGGACAACAAGTGTATGTATACGTCATAGAGCCACAACGCATACGGGATATCCATCAAGTGTTTTCTGTCTCCATTACTACAAGAAAAAGTATGTGAACCTTTTGGAATTTCATGGTTTTCTACATAAATTTGTCATAAAATGTGATCTGACATTCATCTAAGTCACGGGTATTGACAAATATAATGTGACTAAAATAATAACAAAATAAATTCTGATCTTTAATTGGTTCACATTGGCCACTGTATTGTCTGTAAATCGTATATAAGGAGTATCTTTTTTGTTTTTTAAATAAATGACAGGTTTCATCCAAGACACGTCACGTGACGTCATCACAACGCGCCTTCTTCGATTCATGTGTGTCGATCACGAGTACAGTTTTCCCCAGATTTCCCATCAACCACCACTATAACTGCACCAGGGTTTGGGTATGCTCCTCCTGTGACGTCATCACGGCGCACAATCTCGAACTTCTCACGGGGAGAATGGAAATATAGCTTCAACTAACAGTTTAGCAAGACCAATCACTAAATAGAGCACAAACAGGTCAATCCAGACATACTGAATGCGTTAGAGAGTGGACTTTTCCTTTAATGGGTTTGATTATAAGAAGAAACCAGCTTAATATGTACAGACCTGGTAAGATTCATGATAATTTAGAGTGTATAAAATGGCGCAGTGTTGCCAAATCGGGAGAAATTAATTCTTGCCCTGGCACTAATTGGCGTGGCTCACTAGCTAACGCTCTAGCAACAGAATCAGCAACGAATAATATTTCTACAGGATCACACATACAAGCTACCATTTACGCAAAACCCCAAACGCAAAGTAAACCTAAGCAGAAATCCGACAGTAATTGTAAAACTAACACAAAGACTTACGACAGATTTCTTGACGGTGGCTGCCATCTTAAAACGGAAGTGGAAGCCCTTATAGCGTTCTTCCAGCCCGTATTTCTAACAAATCCCGCCTTCCTCGCGAGCATTGGCTGTTATTTCATACTCTCAATCTGATTGGGCAATTCGCTTAATCAATCCAAGCGCAGAAGCCGGAATTGATCGGAATGCGGGTGGGGAAAAGAATCGCCCGTTGTCAGTAAACGGTGTGCGACGCATAAAGTGTCGATTATTAAATGCGAGATTTAATTTCTTTCAACTTGCTTAAATTTTTAACAGGGTTTTTTTTTTTTTTAAATAGATGACTTTAACTGATTTAGAACAGTTTACAAAAAACACGGAGATTACTGTTTTGTACATGGGCGGTGAAAAGAACGTTGTAGAAATACTGACACCTAGTGGACAAAATAGTGTGACTAATGTAAAAACAAAGAAACAATGGTCAAAATAAAAAATAAATAATAAAAATAATACCTTATTATTATTATTATTATTATTATTATTATTATTATTATTATTATAACAAGATATTTAAATATTATATATATATATATATATATATATATATATACAGCACCAGTCAATAGTTCAGACACACTCATTCTTAATTTTTTTTTATATATAAATTTTAGTCTTAAAAACTCTGGACTATGGGAATTATGTTGTGATAGCAAAATCCAAAATAAATCAAAATAATAAAATATTTGTTGCCTTGAATTTCCAGAAATGTATTCCTGGCGATTTCTCAACCGATTTCTTGAGGAATTTCCCTTAGATGCTTTTTATATGAAAGGAGTTCACGCCGACGCTGGACTCTTATCGGCTGCTTTTCGGAATATTTCTGCTTTTCGGAATACTCTCCAAGTCATCCGTTTAAAAACAAAAAAAATTGTAGATAAAATGTTTTCTAATAAAATAAATGAATATGTTGGCACAATTATATTTTTGTCTACAACACTGATTTCAAACATTCAATCATACACCTTCAGACCTTCAGTGTGTGTGTGTGTGTGTGTGTGTGTGTGTGTGTGTGTGTGTGTGTGCATTCAATGTATTATCAGAACTACAGTTCTGTTCATTAGTCAGGACTTCTGAATCTCAGTACATTTCTGTGTGAACATAACTTCCAATACTGTTTTAATGTGAATTTGTCCAGTGCATTGCATAATTATTCACTACCCTTGAAGCTGTTCCTGGAAGGCCCCAGTGTCTATTGGAGATTGCACCTTAACAGACAGCATCATGAAAACCTTGGAGACATCAAAACAAATCCAGGAGGAAGTTTGGTAAAGGTTCCAATTATGGTTTGCTTATTTAAAAAACAAATCTTTCATTTTCATTAAAAATGAGAATATAATGGCACAACAGTGATTCTACAATGTTCAGCCATAACATTAAAACCAACTGCCTAATATTGTATAGGTCGCCCTTGTGCCACCGAAACAGCTCTGACCCATGGACTCCACAAGACCTCTGAAGGTCTGCTCTGGTTTCTGGCACCAAGATGTCAGCAGCAGATCCTTTAAGGTGGGGCCTCCGTGGATCGGACTTGGTTGTCCAACACATCCCATATATGCTTGATTGAATTGAGTTCTGGAGAATTTGGAGGCCAAGTCAACACCTGGAACTCTTAGTCGTGTTCCTCAGATCATTCCTGAACGTTATTTTGCCTCGAGGAGGCTGTCAAGTCAGAGACGTAACCATGAGGCCAAGGGTAACTCTCAACATCATGCTACCACCACCATGCTTCATAGTGGGGATGGAGTTCTCAAGGAGATAAGCAGTGCTGGGTTCATGCCAAATGTAGAGTTTGGTTCCAAGGCCGTTTTTTTGTCTCATCAGACCAGAGAACCTGTTCCATATGACTCCAACATGCCTTTAGGCAAACAGGATTTCGTATATCTTGCCACTTTCATAAAGCCCGGCTTTGTGGAACGTCTGGGCCATGGTTGCCCTTTGAACAGTTTCTCCAATATTTCTCATTGTGGGATCTCTCCAGCTCGTCCAGAGTTAGCCATGGCCTCTTGGTTGCTTCACATATGTTGTTTGAAAGTGTCAAAATGAAACATTAAACCAATCTACACAGAATTCCATAGACAGAGCCAAAACTCTGGCTTGAAAAGTAAACAACATTTATTTTAATAATAGATATTCTCTCTATCTTGTTCCTTGGTGTCTCTTTAGTAGACATCCACTTTGTAAACAGCAAGCTTGCTGCACCCTAAGGCAAATATTAGCACAATGCTTGCAGCCTGTTTTATGATGATTTTATTATTGATTTTTATTGATAATCAACCAGGGGGGTGCGGAGAGATCGGAAGGGGGTCACAAATTATTATCAAGAAAAAAACACAGACAGGGCATCATTTGTGTTCTCAGTGTATTTTATTGCGTTTCAAATAGAATGTGTGTAGATGAAAAACCCCGCGTTCCGTCTCCCTCTTCATTTTCTTTTTAACTGGGAAGAGGCGGAGCTTAGCCTGCCTTGTATCTAGCTGTCAGTGCAGTAGTACCAGTGCTGCTGACTTGGTGACTTTTTTGCAAAAAAAAAACAATAGCAAAAACAAACAAACACCTAATGACAAATCTAGTGACCTGTTGGACAAACATTAGTGACTTTCCAAATATCACCAGTTCTGTCCTGCAAGCGTGAGGTCTTGCTTTCCTGCTGCACTCACACCTCTCTTTGCATCTGCTCTGTTCATTAAGGGAACCATGAATGCCAGCATGTACTATGACGCACTGAAGTGGAGCATGATCAGTATTCCAGCATGATAACGACCCCAAACACACCTCCAAGGTGACCACTGCTTTGCTAAAGAAGCTGAGGGTGAAGGTAATGGACTGGCCAAGCATGTCTCTAGACCTAAACCCTATTGAGCATCTGTGGAGCATCCTCAAACGGAAGGTGGAGGAGCACAAGGTCTCTAACATCCACCAGCT
>JAOUWY010000032.1:24202555-24217560 GCA_025728095.1 Prietella phreatophila
GGTCTGTTCCAAATTCTCAGACGGATTAATGAAGTCACGTACCACCTGAAATTACCAAGTCATATTCGCATCTCCCCGTATAAATTAATTTAGCATATTCTGAAACTTTATACTTTGGATGGATTTATTTTTGCAATCAGAAGCTCAACAGCTTGCCTACGCCATCACATCATTTCTGTTTATCTGCACAACCGTTGTGAAGTGTTTAAATCACGTGAAGCTGCTTCAGTGTCATAATTATTCATCGTCTGATGGCTTCAAAATATTAGCATGACTTGAGTTGGATTTTAAATCATACAAAGTGCAATGCAAAATCGAATGATGCACATAAGCATGCTCACTTCACAGAGGGCCCGAGTTAGAAACATTCATGCCGGATTGTATTTGCAAATTCAGTCAATCTGTCATTAAACATGTTATGAAATAAGGACAAATCCAGTGTCTCGCTTCTGTCTCTGATGCTGATGTGCTGTAATGGGACAAATAGGCATCAAATTTTCCCTGGTTGAATACACTTGAAACTTCCTGTCTGCCTCACCATGGTTCTTTTCTGAGCCAGATGACAATGTGCTTTCATATGTTAACATGGCTTAAACAGTCCTCACAGCTACTGTATGTTGTTTATGTTCAGGAATTCGGTTTTGAAGCCAAAGAATATCCTAATGCATAAAAATAGGCTTCTTAGTTAGATACAATACATTTAAAGCTGCAGTTGTTTGGTATACTAGATGTTGATTAAACCACATTATATACCGATTATATGTATACACGTTATACATTGATTATTTTCCTGTAACCTGCATGACCCATTGTGCTTTATTCTTTACTTATCCACTGCAATCCAAAGATAGACATTTTTTAAAAGTTCATTTCCTCTCTTAATCTGCAGAATCTTGCCCAAGAAGCACAACTGCCATCGCATAACTATCAATCTAAAACCCACCCAAATCCCTTAATAAAATGTTTCAAATTCAGGAAGTCTCATAATGGCAGCGCTGAGCTTCAGGTTCTTCCTCACAGCTCTTCATCATACTATTTTAAACTGTCAGGGTGATAATTTTCAGGGCAGTTGCTATTTTCCACTTGCAGCTTCCTCTTTTTATGTCTCCACTGTGGTGAGCTCGACACGTAATGGTGATCTTTAAATATTCATTACGTTTCGTTTCTATGGTCATCATTGGGCAGACCCAAAAAAGACACGCTTGAGATCGTCGAGCTGTGAGAACGTGTTTGAAAGGCTGAGGCAGGGCATCACTCAATTCGAGTAATCTTTCAAACATGAGACTCCCAAAGTATGTTGCACAGTCAGCAACAGAGTGCAACGCCAAAGAGCAGAGACAGCAACACAAACCAGACAGGAAATATTCTATGTGTGTAGACTTTACACTTAGACATCCTATTTGCTATGGGGATTCTGATGAGAATTCATTTTAACAATAGATCTCCAGAGAACTTGTTGTTTGGGGCATTCCCAAGTAGTAATTTTAGAAACCCAACTCAACATTACTGACATGGCTCCAAAATGGCAACCATTATACCGTGTAATTTCACATGAAACCCAAGAATAGCATTGTAAAACAAACCATTATTACAGGATACTGGATAACTACAGGAAATGTTGATGTTTCTCCTTCTGGTATGGTGACTTAGTGGTTTAGTTGTTAGGACTGTTGCCTTGCACTGCCGCTGCTGGGGGTTTGAATCCCACCTCCGTTCTGTGTGCATGGAGTTTGAATGTTCTCCCTGTGCTCTGAGAGTTGGGTACTCTGGTTTCCTCCCCCAGTCCAAGGACATGCGTTGTATTCTGAATAGTGTTTCCAGATTTTCCATAGTATGTGAATGTGTGTGATTGTACCCTGTGATGGGTTTGTACCCTGCCCATGGTGTCCTTGTGCACTGAGTTCCCTGGGATAGGCTCCAGACTCCCCGTGACTCTGTGTGGGATAGGCGGTATGGAAAATGGATGGAAGGGATGGTTCTATGCATCACAGACACACTGTCTGCATTTAGACCTTGCCTTTGTTTGCAAAAATGGTTGAGATCACATTACTTGCTTTAAAGCAAAATAGCAACATAGCCACATTTTTAAACTAGCCCAGTTTTGTAAATCGGATTATATCTGTCGAATAGCAACATTTAAAAAAACAAACAAAAAAATCCTTTGGGCACTCAAAAGTGGTAAGAATTCTTTCAATTTAAATTAAAATGTATGGAGTTTTACATGTGGATATTATGAACATTAAAATTTGATGAGTGGCTGATATACAGTGGGGCTCTGTCTCACCTACCCCTTTACCTTTACTGTTTTTTTATGGACATAAATGGGTTTTTTTGTGCATTTTTCAGAGCATTGTCTGAATGTTACATTTCAGTTGTTTCAAAGAATAATCACTCTGTTCACTTTTCTGGCGGATTGGAGTAGTTTTTATATAATTGTTCCATTTTTCAGCCATTCCTGTTAAATTTGTAACAACTTAAGTAATATACTATAATAATATAATATAATATAATATAACTTTTTGGGTAATCAGGTCCTAACAACTTTCTAATCCTACTGATTTTCTGATTTTTCTGTTGCAGTAACCATATTGGGGACTGAATTTTTGGCTTTCAACTATAGTTGAAAGATGGCTTGAAGAACTCACCTTACATTGGAAGATCATCAGATCTATAGATATTATTTTTTTTTAAAAAGGAGAAGAAGAAGAAGGTGTGCAGGTGGTGTTAGGGGTTATTAATAAGAACATTGTATTACTATTGTGATGTAGCTGATCACACACACAGGACATCAATGTGGACATAATACATAACACACTCTGCACACTGTTGGTTGAGTCAGTAACCTTTGCAATGCCAGAAACTACATGCTACATTTGCTACATGCCACATTTAATTTGGTGCCAATGGCAGTTCTAGTCGGGAATTGCTGCACCCTGCAGACTGGTGCTGGTACTGCATCAACCAGTGGATTCCTATAATCATTTCAACTATGAGACTTTTGCAGTGTGCTTTCCTTTTCATCTGAGGTGCCAAAACATTATTACATCAGTTTGTAGGAGTTTTAATACTCTATCTGGAAAGCAGCAGAGGCATGCTGACTCTACAGCTGAACAACAGTGTGTGTGTCTGTGTGTGTTTGTGTGAGGGAGAGAGAGAGCGAGAGACTGGAAGTGTACTCAGGCTGGATAGAGCAGAACTCGCACTTGATTGCCAGCAGTTCATCAGTGGGTCTCTCAGATGTGTCAGTGTGCCTAGCCTGTGGCACAGCACTGCCTCCGATTGAAGCTGACATAGCCCAAAATATGAAAGCAACAAATCATACTCCTTGGTCAGGCCCTAATCTCCCGGCCGGGCCCCTGTGCTGTCGTCAGCACAATCATGACTGCCACAATGAGCTCTGCCGCCAGCCTGCAGCTCTCCAGATGCTTCTAGCTAGCGGAGCGCAGAGCCAGAACACAGCCTGTCGCCACACACAGCAGTGCGGCGAAACACCCCCAATACAATACTTAGTATTTACCACAAATTCTAGAATAATTCAATTATTCACACATGATAATGTAATCACATTCAAAAACAGTTAATGGCCTGTTGAAACTGCACATGCGGATAGTCCCCTCTACACTTACTTATTTAGTATATGTGTTTGTTTATGCTCCATTCCTAGTTTCTGATTTGCCTGTCTGGCATCATCAACCACTGATGGTCAAAGTCATTGAAATCAATGATGCGAAGCTCTTGACCCACACCTGCATGATTTTATGCATTATGCTACTGGTACATAATTGGCTGATTGGATAGTTGCATGAACGAGCAGGTTCCTAATAAAATGATGAGCGTATATTAAGGCTATTTTCAAAGGTTAACCCGAACATGATGTCTTAGAACGAAAATCTATTTTTGACACTCCTGTTAGGGTCTGTGCTCGACTCCGTACTGTAAGTGTGATGCTCGATCCTCCTGGCATCTGCTGGCTCTGTTGGGGTGCACAGGCAGAAAGGCAGGAAAGCAAGAGCATCCGGGCACACCAGAGGGAGGTTGGTCTTATGTGGGGCGGTAATAGCTTTGGCTGTCAGACTCTGGTCGCCTCCAGGTTATCTGCCACTCACTGTGACATGAATCAGCAGCGACTCCAGCAGATTTCAGCCATTCCCGTTCGTCCTGTAAACACAGCCAGAGTTCGTTGACCTAAAGCTCAAACATGGCCCGTCTGCCAAGGTTGCAGCTGCAAGCCCTGCATTTCCCACCTCCAACCGTTTCCTAAAGACTCAGGGCGCCATTCTGTACTTCTGAAGCGCTTTCAGCAGGCCAACTGTTTTTTTGTTTTTTTTTCTGATGGTTTTGAGTTCAAGAAACTGAAAAGGATTTATAACAGGAAGAGCTGTAATCTTAGCCATGATGTGGGAGAAAATCTTCAGCAGCTAGTGAGACTGTGATGGGTGCACACTTAGATGGGGAGGGGAAAAAAAGGTTCACAATAATTGACAGCCAAGGTTAAACAATATGACCAATTTTGCATCTGTCTTGGGGAATATGTAAAAGCCAGCGAAATGTCCTAATAAAATCATTTGGTTCCTACATCCTTCTCTGGGTTCTTCCTATTATTTTGCTGCTCATTTGACATGTGACACTTAACCACTCCATGACATTTTCCCCAATAGATTTGGGTGCATTTTCAGTCCAGTTAGTGCGGTTAAAATGTTTTATTTCTGCGTGGTTTTAAATCAGTGTCTAGATGCACACAGCACTTTTCCAGCACGGTGACTTAATTAGGTGGAGGACTGACACTTTTCAAGTGGCAACCTGACAGGCTGATACACACAGGCTTGGAGAAAAGAAAGAAGTGGAACCCATTTGCTGGATTAAGTATTTGAAAATAATCTGTCTGTGTTGATCTATTTGCAAGAAAATGAGACAAATGCATGGGTACATACTCTCAAGCTGTTTACATATGCAAAGATTAGGCTCTTGAATTGCAACATTAATAATTTTTTTCTATTTTTTAGGCATGATGGTGCTGTTAGTATCATAATCAGCAGTTTTATTTATTTGTTTAGTCCCCCCTCTTGTGCTTTGTGCGCAAACATAGGCACAATTAATTGTTGGGTTGTTTTAGCTCATGATTGTGCATCCGATTCAAGCTCGCCTTTAATGTGGCAATAAATCTCGAATGACTTTGAATTATTGGCCTGAATTAATATTAGAAACAGCTAATTTCCTAGCCCTGAGTGCATTGATGAAAGGATATTCTTTCTATGGCTTAATGCGAATCGCTGACATTGAGCTGCTACCTCCAAAAGCCATTTCAAATGCCCTCATGCCACAAATGCCCATCCACTAGCGTGGTCATTTAAAATTTCCCCATTAACCGCAAAAGGCTAAATGACTCGGCTGTGACTTACTGCAGTCACAGCACACTTCCATTTGACGAGACACTTCAGAGACTCTCGGTTTTAATTAAGGAACACAAATGGCCGGAATATCGCATTTATTTTGTCATATTATTCAACCATATCTTAAATCATCCTCTGGCTTCCATTTGAAAAGAAGTTGCTAAGCTGAAGGATAATGCCTTGACAGAGGGGAATTGTGGATCCATTGGCGAAGCAAGGCCCTAAATAATTTATGGCTTTAATCTGTGCACTGAGGTGTGGATCTATGCCTGCAATTATAAATGCAAGGTGGAATTATTGCTGAACACTAGAACTGCATTAGGAGTCGTCTGATGAACGGCGTGATTGCCTCGTCGTTTTCAGCAGTGGAGGGCGAGTTGGTGTCAGAATGCTCAAATCACCAGGAGATGCTTCCTCCCATTTGCCATCAAATGTCAGTTGGCAGTTATAAAACAGATATGATAAGGAGTAGTAATTGAGGACTTGACTGCTAGGAAGAAAAAAAAAAAAGAAATAAATAATAATAAAAAAACAACATTAATTGTTTATGTACTTAGATGGTAATTATTCTTTAATAGCTCTAAAACGAGAGAGGCTGAGGGAGATATTTTTAATTGTTATGATATAGGCACGGTTCATAGCATAGGCAGTAATGAAATGAAGGTTCATTAGCATATCTAAGATGTTAGTCGGGAAAAAAAAATATTCGGTGGAAATGAAATAACTACTGAGGTCTTCGACTGTAATCTGCATGTTGCTAAAATTTCAAGTGTGTATTTAACCTTGTACCAGGATTGATATTTTCTCTTTTGGTTGATAGCTTTTTTATGCATTAATGGATTGTCGTGATGCCACATACTAGGCCAACAAACCAGTTAAATGTGCTAAATCAAGAGCCGAAACAACACACACAAAAAAATGTTCATTGAGCAATTGTCCAAATTATTTTTCCTAATGTCTTCATTTATTTCCCCTGAAAACAACTCATAAGATTGTTGCCATGCGCAAAATAAATGCAGGAAGGCAGGTAGAAAAATGTTAATGATTTATTTTTTACTGGTATAAAAGGTGCAGTATGTTCTGTCTCACTATCTTCGGTTTGATGAGACACATTTTTCTGCAGTGCTATATATACACATCGACGTGAGACATCTTTATGTCAAAGTTGTCTAAATCTGTTAACTCGCATACCGAATCTGACCCTAAACTGGTGATTAAACATTTATTAAAGTGCTTTTCTGTTCTATCATTGCAACACAAATATTTTACAGAATAATGTACTGTACATTTATTTTTCTTTCTTTTTTTCCCCCCGTTTATCATCATTTTTTTTTTATTTGCATTTTAGTTGTGTTTTTTTTTTTTTTTTGTGGAAATGTGTTTGGCTACCTGTTTGATCATTGGTCAATTCAGGTGCATCATCAGAGCTTATAGTTTATGCATCATCAATTTGCTGTTAAAAAGTATTACAATTAAAACTTGCCATATCATACAAATAAATAGTCATAGCCAGAGCTATCGCATGCAAACATCAGCAGTTATGTTTCAAGCAATAATACAGTTCATTACTGGTGATGCAATTGAGCAGAGTGCAAAGACTTATGTCAATGGATTCATTTCAGAATCTTTTGTAATGCGTTTACTTACACTTCCTTCTAATCCAGCCAGTGTCCATTTCTAACATGATGAAATGTTTCAGTTTAAATTTATGAGCATACTACTTAATGCTACATGTAACATGAAAAAAAAAATTATAATTTCACCCGTTATTTTTTTATATATAGAAAAGCAGAGCAATTACAATTATTAACAACAAAACTATATATAGTAGAAACCAACCAAGCTAGTCTTTGTCCATTTCAACAAATTGTGAATGATTCTCTGGAGATTTGCTGTGAGTTTTACTCAAGTGAAGTTTGACTGCATGGTTGCTGGCGAATGTCCGACTACAAAGCTTGCATTTGAATTTCGAGTCAATGTCTTCCTCTGTCACCAGTGCTTCTGTCACTCTAACACTGAAAGCTTTCGCCAGTTCAGGCTCTGCTACCTTTGTCTGGTGCTCGACTGGCAGTTTGCTCATGTCTTTGATCTGAAAGCCAAGATGGGATTCAAGATGGGATATGAAAGCAGACGGCATTCTAAACTGGGATGCGCAGTCGTTGCAGTAGAAGACCGGATGGCCTGTGTCCATGTTCTTTAAAAATTTGGTCCCACCTGTTTTCCTAAGTTGGTATTTAACGTTGGCTAACCAGTGGCTGATGGTAGTCATGGAGAGTCCGGTAAACTTGGAGATGTGCATCCGTTCTTGAGGACCAAGATCAGAGAGAAGATACTTGCCCTCGGAGGTCTGAAAGAGACTGGAAGCAAACTGGGCTTGAAGAATGAGCAAATGCTGAGGATTCCAGTTTGATTGCCTGCCTTTACGTTTGTGGACAGAATACACCTCGCTAGATACGTCTTCAAACCGCCTCACGTCTGACTCTAGTTTCATTGCAGGCACTCTAGATGGTATTGAGGGCTTTGGCGTTGTGGCTTTGGGAAGAACCTTTACCATATCAGCAATGTCAGACAGTGCATGTTTCTGAGGCATAGGAGTGGAGGATTGTGACGAGAGAGAGGAACTCAGGTTATGTTTGTTTTTTGTTAAGTCTATTGGCTGGTCATTATTTGTGAAGATGAAGTTGCTGTTGGCCCTGATTACAGCAGAGGACGTGAGCATTGAGCCAGGTTTCTCAAGGCCTCGGCTTAGTTCTGAGAATATAGGTTGGATACGTTGAGACAGAACACCCTCTTGCCTTGGCTTATTTGCCTTCCCCAAATGATTGTTCAGGACAGACTGTAGTGCACTTAAAGGGTTTATAGTAGGGACTTCCTGAGAGTCGCTGACAAGGTCTGAGGAACTGCTGTGCCCATTGCTGGCAGGAGGGCTTGGTGAAGGGTTGGCTGTGTCAGAGAAAGCTGGGCTCAACTTCCCTTTGATCGTGTCATTCCCTTCACTTACACAGTCTGCATCCAGCTTTGAAGAGGAAGAGGAATCATCCTGACAATCACTGTCATCATTCTCTGCCAGATCAAACTTGCTGTTCTGGCTCTCTTTGTCATCAGATACACCTCCCCTCTCCTTTTTGATGTCTGGATTGTGATGTCCCTGGAAACTCTCATGTCCTCGAAGTCCCTGATAAAACTTTCCTTTGGGGGCAATGAGCCTCAATCTGTGGCTGTGATTCTGTTTAACCTGTACGGGGGGAGACGCAGAAAGAGGGGCACTCTTAATTACACCTGATAGCTGGTAAGCTGCATGTATGCTGGGGTAAGCACTCCAGCTGGGTGTCCCCGTCTGTGCCTTATTAATTGCTGTAGCCACTGTGTTGGCTAAAGATTTCAGTATATCACCCCCTCCACTGGCCCCTTGCTCCAGGTCCTCCTCTCGTAGGTATGGATATTTAAAACTAGCATCAGTGCACTTTTGATCTACCCCATCTTGCTGGTCATCCTTACTTCTCTCTTCTTCTTGGTCAGGTTTCTTTACCTTTGGGGAAGTTTTCTGAGAATCCCCAGAGGCAGTAGTTTTCGGGAAGGCCTTCTGTCCCTCAGATTCATTACAAGTGGGTTCCGCTAGTGTCTGCATCTTCTCTAATGCTAATGGATCAAGAGTTAACTGTTTACCCTTCTTGGATGCGGAGTTTGTCACTTTGATGAAATGACCAGTGACCATCATATGAGTGGTCAGCTGTTGAAGGGTATCATGTGAACTTCCGCATTCCATGCACTTTAGAATCTGGGATTTGCATGTTTCAAACTGCCATGTGTAGCTAGCACCATTTTGATAGCCATATCGGTTGTTTGGAGCGTTTGTAAGACCAGAGGACCTTTGGGCTTCACTGTAGCCCATAGTACCGGTGGTGGAGTCAGGGGAACAAGGCCTTGTAGATTCAAAGGCACGCTTCTTTGTTGGTGGAACTAATTTAGGAGTGATTACTGGAATAGGTTCTTTCAAAGGCACTTTCTGGTAATGTTTAGTTTTGATCATGTGGACACTTAGATCTTGGAGAGAGTCAAAAGAATGGCCACAAAACATACATTTCAGCACTTTTTGGGCATCCTCCTTGCCTTCCATGTCTTGTAGGTTCCTCTTCCGACTTTTGGAAGATGAAGTGGAGGCAATTCCTTGTCTGCTATGGTTGTCATCTTGGTAGTGACCGCTTTTGTTCATATGCACCGTCAATTCTACCAAGGTGTCATATGCTGCACTGCAGTCTTTGCAGCGGAAGCGACTGGCCCCTGTGAATACTGTACCACATGCTTTGCTGCTTTGTCTGTACAGGTGCACAGAGCTGAACAGGTTGGGCTTTGACACAGGTTTTGGGGACATTGTTTGCTGTAAGGTTTTAGACAGTGCATCCTGATGCCAGTCAAACTCACGCTTAGTGCTTGCATTGGAGCTGTCGCAGTTTGGCTTGCTGCCGGTGTTACCAACCTTAAGGTCTAGTCCAATATTTGTCCAGTAGGAGTCTGAGAGGAAGTTGACATAAGTTGCCCTCATTTTCTCAAGGCTACTGTACATCTCATCTTTGGGTTTTGAACCATGATTCTCATTGTCCCTCAGGCTCTCTGGTGGGGAAGCGGCCTTAAAGTCAGATAGTCTATCACTGCCATCACTCAGGCGGGACTCCAGTTCGGCCTCCTGGTTGGACAATACACTTGCAGGAGAATTCTGGAAGCTGTAGCTGCTCTTATTGTCCGTTTCCTTGTCCTCAGGAATCTTAGTGCTGGTCTTTTCAGACCCCTCATCTTCATTCTGCATGTCATTTCCCCCCTCCTCTTCTGCCACTGGTTCAGGGGCACCAACATCATCATCTGGCTCATACACTGAAAAAGAAAAAGAAAAAAGATCGTATCTGTGATTCAGAAAGCTCTATAACAGTGCTATAAAAGGTATCCTGTGTACAAGATGGGATAGTTCAAGAGATAATGTAGTATTTAATCTATTCTTGACTGATTAAAGTTAGGGTGTATAGCAATCTTATAGTGCACTGTTTTCCATTTTAAATCTCTTCCAAAATTTAATTAGAGGTAAACAGAATTGATAGTCTTGAATGATCTAAAATGGGGGAAAAAAAGGTTTTTCTTAATCCAGGAACTGTAAATTTTACAGGAATACAAAAAAATAATAATTTGGAACTGATAAAAAAATTAACGTGAGATTAGTCCGATTCTCTTTTTAAGATATAGATTTCTATACTATAACGTGTATACATTTTATATTCCAATAACTACACATTTGGCTGCCCGTTCAAAATTCAGAAGTTGTTACAGGCATAATAGCTTTTAGTGATATATAGGACCAGACACTTGCATTTCCTCTGGTTCTTATTCCATTCTGAGTTCCGCTCAACACAGAGAACTGTCGATTGTAAGCTTTAAAAGTACTACCATGTGCAGCCCCCTCTAGGCCTTCAGCATTTGGACTCTGAAAATAAGACTTTTTTTTATCAATATTTTAAAGGCGCCTCAAGAGGAAGCCTGGAGGTGAACTGCTGCCAGCTAATGGATGAAGATGGAAACGGGATTCAGAATCTGAAAACAAACATGGAGAATGCACGGAGAATGGAGGCCTTGCACAAAGGAAAACGGACTCCCAGTGCGTGGTGACCTTGATCCAACAACATCAAGATTTAACATCCAGCGGACCAAGATGAGCGAATGCTTCACGGAATACTCTTACCATCTCCTGGTGCTTGAGAAGGAAATCATGTTTTATGTATTGAAATGGGTGTATACAGTATACATAGATTTCACATCACTGAAGAACTCTGGACTATAACTGGGTGATGTCTCGTCCTTTGTGATGTTAGATTAATGTATACATGTGTAATGATGGCATTATTGGCAAACTTCATGGCTATAAAGAAAAACACAATGGCAGGTTTTAGCGAACAATTCAGCTAATTATAATCACCGAGGTTTGCAGGTCTAAAAACAACAGACGGGAATGTTTCTGTATGTTCGTGACATTTTTAATAGCGCTGGTGGGGACAAAACTGTTTAAAAATATCCTCCATGTAGGCACCGGATTGCTCTGATGAACTTTTGATTGTATGAGGAGAACATAATGTTTTCATGAGCTACACTGTAAGAACAAGCAGGAGAACATATAGTATACAACTGCTACATGTACTTTAACCTATAAGAGAGGCTCAGGGTGAATTCTCTGCTGAAGAAAATAAAGCGTTAATAAATTATGCTTTTTGACACCTCGGATATACAGACGCAGCTATTAATTATCTGAACTCCAAGTAAATCTGAGGCAATTCACGTTCTAATTTTTCCCCTGACCTTTTCAATTAATTACAATTGGGGTTTTTTTTAATCTAAAACCAAACATGTTAACGATTCATTTTAAAAGCACTCTCTTTGGTACAACTTGGACTGGACCTTATAATCATGATTTGATATTAAATATAAAAACAGGCACTCTTTCGAACACTGAACCACTTTTTTGAAGCTGCATGCTCTGCTGTATTATAATGCCATCAAAACACAAATTAACCTCAAGCCCCCCCAGATGTCTTGGAAAAAAAAAAATCCCTTAGCATTTCCTCCCTAAGCCATTTGTAAGAGTAAGCTTCTTTTTGCCAGCCTCTGATCTCTGCCAAGCAGCAGGGATCCAGAATACAAGATCAAATGCAAGAGCACAGGCCCTCAAGACATTAAGAGTTAGGCCAGTCTGCCGTGCTAAACCACTACAGCGACATCAGGACACAATACCACAGCCAGGGTAATTACAATGAAATCCCATGCTCCGACCATCAATCACTGGCGTTTAGGTCAATAAAACAAGTAAAGCATAACTTGAACCAAGACAGGGACCATTTGTATTCGTTTTTATTAATGCTCACTAACCTATATATATTATTTGAACTTAGCCCAAGCACGGCTCACCCTGGTGTTTTAACCCTCAATGAATTTAGGAATAGCTCTCAGGTAGAAGTGATGATATGAGGCTGTTTGGTGCTCTGCACTCTTTCAAACTCATGAAGGCTGCCTTTGATTTAAATAGGCTCACAAAATAAGGGGCTGGCATGCTGATGCTGAGATTTAGCATGTCATAAACTCCTGTAAACCCTCCAATCTACGTCAAAACAAATTTATATCTTCAGACAGAGATATGCAAAGGTCAAGAAACCTAAGGTGTCTGCCATAAATCAGCCACTTGAAGTGTTTATAACATTAATCCATTGGAACGGACTCTTGGCATAACAAGACCTCGATTTCAAGAGCTCGCTGGTTGTCGGCCAAACGGCCGTGCAGAACTAGACAGCAGAGCGTACACCGGGCAGTGCACGTATGCTTCACATACCCAAGCCGAATACACACCTTTTAAGAGTCTGCTTTCATTGTTAATCAACTGGAAACCATACGGTCATTTCCTTTTCTCAAAACGTAACCAGTCTTAAATACTCAACCTATAAGCTCTCCTCTCTTTAAAGGCACAGTCAATAAAGAGACGATGTTAAACACTGAATGTCCCATTGCACTGGACTTATTACAATCAACAATGCTCACAGTAAAAAAAAAAATATATATTGCCAACCAAAATATTGCTCCTTACGGGATATGATGTTAACCACAGCACCAAGAGAAGCAGCCAGTGTTCTGGTGTCTCGTGCGTGTTCTTTTATTGCTAAACTCATATATAATTACTTTTGACCAGAATGAGCTCTTGTATATTAGGGGCTTTGCAAAAAATAACTCGCTGTAAATTGTTGTATATTGTGCTCTCGGTTTTTGAGTCCAACACCATCACAAATTCCTTATACACTTGTATTTTAATGACTAAAAGATTCTGGATATCCATGCAATGTTGGATTGATCACGTTTTTATATACGCCATAACACAAGTAGTTTTTTAAAATTTTTTATTAATGGTATTGGAAAAAAAATGATGCAACTCAGACATTTTGACACAGAGTTAAGCCGAGGATGGTCGATATCTTAATTCTCAATGGAGTTGGCGTTTAGGAATTGCATCACTGTAGGCTAATCGCTCTTGGTGAGACGGACCAAGTTGTGTTTGGTGTAAATCTGTCAATCAGGAGCCTGAGGGCATATAAACCATTGGAAGCTACAGCTTCCTGTAGTATTGCTTCGACGTCTGCATAATTACAAGTGCTCTTTAACTGCTCTTATATTAATACTGCTAGTAATTCACATTGGGAGTGTGTTTTGAATGAGCGAGAAGTGAATCTGTCAGTGGCTTGATTTGCATTCCTTTTGAGTGCATACAGTGGTGCTTGAAAGTTTGTGAGCCCTTTAGAATTTTCTAGATTTCTGCATAAATATGACCTTAAAACATCATCAGATTTTCACACAAGTCCTAAAAATAGACAAAGAAAACCCAATTAAACAAATGAGACAATATTATACTTGGCGATTTATTTATTGAGAAAAACAATCCAATATTACATATCTGTGACTGTATGTAAACTTCTAGAATTAGCAGAGACAGGTGCTTGTCATCCCACTGATTGCAATGAGGTGTGAGTGAGCGCCCTGTTTTAATTAAAGAACAGGGATCCATCAGAGTCTGATCTTGACAACACATGCTTGTGGAAGTGTCTCATGGCATGAACAAAGGAGATTACTGAGGAACTCAGAAAAAGTTCAGGCTGGAAAACCATCCCTAAAGAGTTTGGACTCCACCAATCCACAGTCAGACAGATTGTGTACAAATGGAGGAAATTCAAGACCATCAACCAACAAAGATCACTCCAAGATTAAGGCATTTAATAGTTCACAAGCCATAAAGGTACCCAGTGTAACTTCCAAGCAACTAAAAGCTAATGTTCTAAGCAACTAAGGACTAATGTTAATAATCATGAGTCCACCATCAGGAGAACACTGAACAACAAATGGTGTGCATGGCAGGGTCGCAAGGAGAAGGTCACTGCTCTCCAAAGAACATTGCTGCCTGTCTGCATTTGCTAAAGATCACATGGACAAACCAGAAGGCTACTGGATTGTTGACGGATGAGACCAAAAATACAGTTTTTGGTTTAAATGAAAAGCATTATGTTTGGAGAAAGAAAACTCTGCACTCCAGCATAAGAACCTTATCCCATCTGTGAAACATGGTGGTGGTAGTATCATGGTTCCGGGTCTTACTGCATCTGGGACAGGACGGCTTGCCAGCACTGATGGAACACTGAACAGTTAAAGAAGAATAAAGTTAATCTTTTGGAAAGTCAAAGTCCTGACTTTAATCCAACAGAAATGTTGTGGAAGAACCTGAAACAAGTAGTTCATGTGAGGAAACCCACCAACATCTCAGAGTTGAAGCTGTTCTGTACTGAGGAGTGGGATAAAATTCCTCCGAGCCGATGTGCACGACTGATCAACAGTATCTGGAAGTGTTTAGTTGCAGTTATTGATGCACAAGGGGGGATTTTTTACTGAATCCAAAAGGTTCACATACTTTTGCCACTCAGAGATATGCAACATTGGATCCCTTTCCTCAATAGATAATTGACCAATTATAATATTGATAATATTTTTGTATCATTTGTTTAACTGGGTTCTCTTTTTCTAGTTTTAGGACTAAATCAGATGATGTTT
>JAOUWY010000032.1:24534139-24546623 GCA_025728095.1 Prietella phreatophila
CTGGCTCCTTAGTTAGGACTTCTGTGTTTTTGTTGGATTCGATGTGAAGTAGACAGAAAAACAAAATCTCAGAGTACACCATGCGTCTTCCTCATTGGCGCACTTCATAGGCACAGCTTTTGAAATATGTGTTTGTTGTCCTCTGCTTTCACTCACTTCCAAAAAAAATAAAAAATAGAGGAAGAGAGACGGACAGTGACATTGAGCAGAAAGAGGATGCAAAACCAAAGCCTCATGAATAGCACATCACCCAGATAATGCAATCTGCTGTTTGTTCAGTCCTCCTGTGCAGGCTAGCCGTCACCGCCTTATTTAGGAGCCCTGTTTCCTAAGTATTATTCACCTGACTGACCCAGATCATAGTGCGCTTCACACATCTGTCCAAAGGTCACTGCTATTTGGTTGAATTTGCTTCAACGGATATTGAATCGGAGTTGTGAGATGATAAGCCAGGAGAAGCTGTTCATGGTTGCATAGCTTCAGCAGTTAACAGCTTTGCTTTTGTTACTGAGCAAATAAGAACAAGTTGTCCCAGCTATGAGGAACTGATTTGGAATATTTTAATGTGGTAGGCAGTAAACATTGCAGAATCTTGACAGAAGTAACATTACTGTTGCATTGTAGTTGCCATAGTGCAGAGAAATTGTGCATTTCTCTTTTTTTTTAACTGTCAGTCATTATTTAATACCTCCCAGGACCCATCAATGGTCCACACTTAACGTCTCCGCTTTTGTAACTGCATATATTTCCCGAAAACATCCTATTAGTATCAGAATGCTTTAACCTACGATTAATTCTTCTCTGGTTGATGTTGCATGAAACTTCATTCAGAACCCAGAGGTATAAGATCACTCACTGACAGAATATGGGTACAGAATTAACTATTTTTATTCAGCAAATGCAGGCCTGGCTTATACAGAGGTTGCTGAGTGTCCACTGTTTAGAGTCATCCTGTGGCTTGACTGGTTGTTTCAGAAGGTTGTTTCAGTAAGTACTGGCTTGGCTGTTTGTTTCAGTAGGTAACGGTTTGACTGTTTGTTTCAGAAGGTTGTTTCAGTAGGTTCTGGCTTGGCTGTTTGCTTCAGAAGGTTTTTTCAGTAGGTAACGGCTGGACCGTTTGTTTCAGATGGTTGTTTCAGTAGATTCTGGCTTGGCTGTTTGTTTCAGAAGGTTGTTTCAGTAGGTAACAGCTTGACTGTTTGTTTCAGAAGGTTGTTTCAGTAGGTAACGGCTGGACTGTTTGTTTTAGAAGGTTGTTTCAGTAGGTTCTGGCTTGACTGTTTTTTTCAGAAGGTTGTTTCAGTAGGTAACGGCTTGACTGTTTGTTTCAGAAGGTTGTTTCAGTAGGTTCTGGCTTGGCTGTTTGTTTCAGAAGGTTGTTTCAGTAGGTAACGGCTGGACTGTTTGTTTCAGAAGGTTGTTTCAGTAGGTTGTGGCTTGGCTGTTTGTTTCAGAAGGTTGTTTCAGTAGGTAACAGCTTGACTGTTTGGTTCAGAAGGTTGTTTCAGTAGGTTCTGGCTTGGCTGTTTGTTTCAGTAGGTTGTTTCAGTAGGTTTTGGCTTGGCTGTTTGTTTCAGAAGGTTGTTTCAGTAGGTAATGGCTTGGCTGTTTGTTTCAGTAGGTTCTGGCTTGGCTGTTTGTTTCAGAAGGTTGATTCAGTAGGTTGTTTCAGTAGGTTCTGGCTTGGCTGTTTGTTTCAGAAGGATGTTTCAGTAGGTTCTGGCTTGGCTGTTTGTTTCAGAAGGTTGTTTCAGTAGGTTCTGGCTTGGCTGTTTGTTTCAGAAGGTTGCTTCATTAGGTACTACAAAAAATTGCGAGAGCTGTGTACCAATATTACACTTTAAAAGATTAAATACGCATTATTATGAACATTATTCATCAAACCATCTGAATTTGTACTTTGTACCCACAGCCCAAAGATCTGCACACGAGCTGCCCATGGTGGAGAAGCAGGACATGGACAGGTGTTCAGTGCTCGGAGGTCAGCAGATGATCCTGACTGGGCAGAATTTCAGTGCTGACTCAAAAGTTATTTTTACAGAGAAGACCCATGGTGAGTAGCATCCTGCACTGTAGAGGCTATGAACTTTCAAAAATCATTCAGAATGCCATCATGATGTAACATCATTTAAAACAAGATGATACAATCAAATAGTGTTTAAACTAAGAATATATGTCATGTTTTTATTTATTTATTTATTTATTTTTTTTTACTGAATTCTGTTCATTTGCCTTTAACCAACAGGCCTCTGTTGTAGTCTATAGCCTTTGTGAACACAATATGATTTTTGACTATTAAAAAATCTGAACATAAAGGGAAATTAAAGGGAACAAAAATACAGTGGCTCTATTATGCTGGTCTGCATGGTTTGAGTCCACTTGTCCCCTTAGAAAGATGAGTCCCTACAAATGGTGTTTATTCCTCCAGTTCCTGAGACTTGTAGAACCTATACCAAGATGCACTGAAATCCTTTTGTTGGTTTTTCCTTTTCCATCAGTATGTTGAGAGTTACAAGTAGCTACGTACAGATAGGAAGTTCATTAGAGCATTTGTATGCATGCATCTGTAACGGAAGATGTATCATTTACTAGAGGATAGGTTATCAAATGTAGACAAACACATTGTACATTGAACATTTGTACACTTGTTAATATTCATAGTTCAGCAACAGCCTTGCATCACCCTTATACATTTACAACTATGTCTCTTCACTGGGCTTTAGCTTTTGGATAGATAGAACTTTATTAAACCAAATATTAACACATACCTTGGGCTCTACACTGACATCTAATTTCTAATTTCCAATTATTAATCGCGGCGAAATTAGAGGTACCACTTAGTTATAGAAGCAATTCTTAAGCTTGGCCTCAAGCTGAGTTTCACATATCAGTGTGCAGGAATGACATTTGAATCGTGACCTATTCTAATCTTCCTCACTCACATTTGCATGACATTTAGATTTCTGATACAATGCAGACTTGTGCTCAAACACGTCCTCGAACCCCAAAGTCTTTTTAAACTGTAATTAATATTAAACGTACGGAAGCCAATCAATCAATCTATCAATAACTAACTAACTAACTATCTAACTATCTAAGTAAGTAAGTAAACAGGCTTATAAAGTGTTTTCATCATATGAGTGATGTCACTTGTTATCTGCAGCTGCAACTGTTATTGTGCACACATATTGGTTCATCATGCATGACATGCTTTGGCTATGAGAAACAGATGGATTATTGAATGCTGCTTTGCCCCTCATCTGAGTTGTGATGGCTTTAGACTGGGTATTAGTGGCAGTTCTGTTTATAAACATGGACGTGACAGGTCAAGTTGAGTGCATTACGCCTAACACGAAAGCTCTTATTGAGGGCAAATGATGAATTTCGACAGCATACAATGCAGGTTTTGTTATTGCATATTTTTGCATGCATTACTCAAAGCTTGTTGTTTGTTTTTCTTCAAAAATGCCTAAATTTGCCTGGTGTGTCCAAGGTGCGTCGTCTAGTTTCTGTTTGTTGTCTGGCTTATGACTAGATTTTGTTTATGGTTCTCTGAGGTGTTTGAGGATACAGGCCTATGCTAAGGTGCTTAGTCTGTCGGTGTATAGCTGTGACTCAGAGAATCCAGAGGCCGTCTGTTCAACACAAGGGCAGCTTTGAGACGTTTAGACATGAACCCTCTGGGGTCTGCTTCAACAGGAACTCTTTCACTCTCGTCTACACTCGATCGCTCATTCACTCACTCACACTTAGCACAATATTGTCTGGGGTTCCCTCCTGCATAATTTTGCTGTACTGTAATGGCTAATTTTGTAGAAAGCAAAGGCTCAAGGAGGGATTGCCTTTGTTTTGGAGGGTTTCTCTGGATGACAAAATAGTCTGGAACAGTATGCCTCTGAAATCCCCCCGAATGGAAGACAGCTGTCTTTGGCCAGCACTTTTTTTTGTTGGCTTCTACTGATGTTGCTGTACTCAATGAGCCAGGGACTACGCCAAAGCTGGGCTTCCTTCCCCTAAAAATCTCCATGCTGCATTATTTTAGAGGAAAAAAAAGAGCTCCTGTATAAGGAGCTTTGGAACAAACTGCAAACAAACAAAAACACTAAGAGAACAGCGGTCGTCACCTTTTGCGAGTGAAATGGAGCAAGTTGATCATTAAACCAATCTTGAGAAGTTGATTTTACCTGGCAACATCTGTGGAATCCCCCCCCATCTCCTGCTGACTCATTTGAGCCATATGCTTCTCATTTTCAACCGAAGAAGGGGTTTCCCAGAATCTAAAAAAATAAAAATAAAAAAAGCGAAAATGATTGTTGCCTAATGAATAATCCTATTGGAATGTTGGATTTGGTTGTTTCAGGGGATTTTTAAAACAATTTCTTCATTTTGAGATCTACACTAGGTTCGCATATATAATTACGAAATCTAAGCACCTATTCATGATGCATTATTATGTTTATGGACGTTTGTAGAGAAGCGCAAAAGAACGTTATCAGCTAGACATTTTTGTGAAATTCCCAATTTTCTCAACCCTTCCAACGTCTTTGAGCTTAAGTCGGTCTCCTTTGCATTTAATATCCAACTCATTGCAGAATGCCATTGATATTTACATTATCTTCTACCTTCAGGTGAACCAGGCACTTTAGAGGAAGCGGTTGAGTTTAGAGATATTGTCTCTCCATTTCTATTGTACTGGGCATAGGAGGTAGGCGACACTGTAAGTTATGGTACTGACAGACAAATGTGAGAAAACATCACCCACATTCACCGGTCATAACAGAGATTAGTAGGTAACACACTTGTTGCACGGAACAATGACAGAATATGTTAGTGAGTCTTTTGTATATAAAAGGTTAAAACATCAACATTTCTGTAGGAACATGAACAAGTATATCCTGCTTAAAACTCTTATTTTTTGAACAGGATTCTGACTCAGTGGTAATAACAATGCAAATATAAACTGGTGACCAGGTTTACATGATAAGTTTTTTTTTACTTTAACAGATTTTTACCATTTTCCAGACCGGTGATAAATTAATGGAATAGGCCCAATAGTCTGCTATGTTGTGGCGTGATTTTGCTGGCATGGTTTGAGTCTACCTTTCCCTTAGATGGAAGAGTCACAGCGAATCAGTACTTCTGACTGATCACCTTTGATCTCCTGTGATGAAACATTTCATGGGAAAGTCTAATCCAGGATGACTCCACACCTTATCCACAGTGCATTAGGGCTCACTGAATGGTTTATTGAGTAGAAAAATTGTGTAAATCATATGCTGCAGTCATCACAGTCAACGGATTTGGGAGATTTTGGACAGAGTTCCACCATCACCATGAAAATACCAATTGGTACAGTTCCAGACTTGTAGAATCAGTGCCAAGACCATGTTCTGGTGTCTCTTGGTGGTGAACTAGCACACTTTATGCTGTTGGGTTTTTACTTTTTTTTGTTGTTGTTATTTCCCTATATTTCCTCTGTGGTGGATTGATCTTTCTGAGATGAACCTTAATCAAACTCTTGTTTCCTTTCTCTTTTTTTTCTCTCTCTTTATTCCATTTCTAGATGGACAGCAAATTTGGGAGTTGGAAGCCACAGTTGACAAAGACAAAAGCCAGTCTGTAAGTACAGCGAATGCCATAAATGTTACTTTCTACCAGCATTAACACATAAAACCATTTTACTGACTGATGTCCCTTAGTTAATGTTTTGCTTTATATTAGAATATTTCTAAAAGTCACAAGAGTAGGTGAGTTAATGAAGAGTCATTATAAGGATCATTGTGCAAATTCTGGGCAGTTTCAAAAAGCAAGCCTCATAATGTACGTGTGAATGTGTAAAGTTGACTCTAGAATGATGAAACATACATGGCACAAAGTTGGTCAAACAGTTGTTTTTTTGTTTTGTTTTTTACTTTATTACACTTTGAATTTTTGTCACTACCAGTCTTTTGTCCAGGCACACTCGAGATTCCTACAATATTTTTCATTACCTCTTCTGCCTTGGTGATGCTTAAGGCATAACTCTGCATACAATCAAATGAAGACTGTCTACATGAATCACTAATGAAAAAAACTTCTCTCTTTCTCAGAGCATGCTGTTTATTGAAGTGCCTCCTTATAGAGACCCAGCCATCTGCCATCCTGCTAAAGTGAATTTCTATGTGATCAATGGGAAACGGAAACGCAGCCAGCCTCAGCACTTCACGTATATACCTTTGCCAGGTACTCTGCTCAAGTCAAGTATTTTTAATTCATAACTGCTGCACCAATTCTGAAGGCTGGTTAGATGTATTTGCTGAATCTACGTACTACACAATGATTTGTGTAGATTAGACATAGTTGTCTAAGCAGGTGTACTTATGATATCTATCATAGGACATTTATTAAGTAAAAAATTGCTTTTGTATTATATTCCACAGTTTCTTCCATCAAAACAGAACCACTGGATGAATATGAATCTGGACAAATTGGATATATGATGTCCCAGAGCATGGGAGTTTCCCCACACTCCTATTACCATCACAACCCCCGTTCCGTCCTCAGCTCGGATAATGGCTTACTTGCCAACATGGCTTCCTGTCACCAGAATCATTCAGGAATCTCCCCTTCAGAACCCTGCTTTCAGCAGCACATTGTGTATCCCCGTGCTGAGAAGAATGTAGGGCAAAGCTTATACATCCAATCGGGAGTCTTGGTGCCAGAAGCCCATCGTTCTGTCCTGGTCCATACTGGTTCCCCAGCCAAGTCCTCCCACTTGATTGGTCAGCATCCTGTCATTCAGTTTTCCCCCACCAACCATCACTTGTTAAGAGGGGCGGAAAATATTACTCCACCAGCCCAGGAACATCAGAACCTCTACTGTGAGGGCTACAGCCCGCAAGGGGCCCAGACAGCAGTAGCTTCACGTTCTCCAGCTCCAGCACAAGCCCCCCAAACCCAGCATTACCCCACCGTCATTCAGCAACAGCCCTACACAAGCAGGCTTCCAAAGGACAGGTCCCCTCCTGGGCAAGTCCATCCACAAAGATGTTCCTCTGCTGAGGAACCGAGAGCTTCTCTTCCTGGACGAGTCACTGTCAAGCAAGAGAATTTGGACCAGGCCTACCTGGATGATGGTGAGTCTGTTTGCCATGTATCTTGGCTTGAGACTTTACGCAAAATTTATTTGTCCATTTTCACTACTTCAGTGGCTCATGTCACATAAAAAGTCTTATAGTAAAAAGATGTCTAAGGGGTCTACTACAGGGTCATTCTGTGTTATTCAGTGCTGGCTTGAAGATCAACAGTTGGCCGCCGTCAGACCATTTCAGCAGGGAAACAATAGCAGGAAACATGCATGTCAAGTCTTTTCTCTAATGGAGTGTCTGAACTTTGCAATCCATTTCTGGTCTTCTCATATGTTGCACACATGCGTATATGTCCCAAGCACACAATCTAGGATGAAGTTTCCATTAGTCCCAGGGACAGATCAGTCCTGGGCCCCTGAGAAGGAAGCTAAGCATCCAGTATGAGCTTTGCTTATTATTTCTTTGCTTCTTACAAAATCATACTCAAATCTGTCAAATTCCTGCTCTTAAATTCAAGCTCTGACTCAATAGCCAGAAGTGGCAGCAGGGTGAGTCTTCTTTGGTACATTTTAGTTCAGAGTTTGTTTTTTATTTGACTCATTTAGTTCAAACGCTTATCGACTGAAAACAGTTAGAAACACGGGTTACAAAGTCAGATGTGCCAAGAACATTTCCAAATTCATTTTAGATTTGGTGACTTTTCATTTAATGATTTATTTCATGTTCTGTTAACTTGCTGGTTACATGCTGATAAGTGTTGATTTTTCAACCTTGGGTACCCCAAAAGAAAAAAAGAAAAAACAGCTGAGGATTTCTTGGATATGTTGATGCTGTTATGATGTGCAAAACAAGTTCTATAGCAACCATTGTCGAGCAGCGGAATTGAGGAAAGCCTCTTTGTTTGTTATACTTGGCCCGGGCTTCCCCTTGGCCTTACACCCCTCAGTTCTGCTGGGGGAACTCACGAGATTTTTTCCACTGAACATGCTCCTGCCATTGTGGCATGCAGAATTCCTATTTGCAGCTGCTGTGCTCCTCCAGAAAGCCAGCAGAATCGGTAAGATAGCGATTGTTTCAAACTCTACAGGAAAAGGCACTCATGGAAAATATGAGGAAAAGTGGACTACAGATAGATTTTCTCCTGGATGGCCAAATAGTATTTCCCTTAGTATATGGCAACAGAGCTCTTGTTTCCACATTAATGCCCAGTTACTATGAGAGGTACACCCCAAATTTTAGCTGTTTTTATTGTGAAGTGGTGGCCAGGGAACCAAGCAGGTGTCCAAGCAGTGTCTTTCTGTTAGCCACCATGCTCATGTACAAGAGGATCTTGTAGCGCTGTTTGAAGGATCATTTTCTTTTGGACATGTCATAAGCCACTATTTGAGGGATTCCCTCATCACTCAGACACAATGCCGTTTAAAGGTGGGCTATAGATGCTGAGTATTTCCAAAATAGTCTTTCACCTTCTCACTGCCCTCTGTACAGACGAGCAGTTATTATACGGTGAAGGTCTGGGTCTCATGGGACAGGAAGGACGAGAATTGAAAAAAAGTCCCCTATCTGCCGGTGCAGAGGTGTCAAGGTATTGGTTCCACCTACAAACATTTTAGTGTTTGATGTCCTCCAAAGCCTTCACACAAACTAACTTTTCATATGAGTCATCCAGGGCGTCTTTCTCATCTTTCATTTTGTGAGTGGCTTTGCAAGGGGCATGAGGGCTTCTGTGGTTGTTGATATGAAATGTTATTCAGAAACTGTGAGGATTCATATTTCACTTTGAGCATAGAAGATGAGTAAATCTCTTTCTAAAGAGATTTACCCATATTTCCATAACTTTTATTTCATGTAAAATTGTCTTTCATTTCCTTTATAGCTAGCTATTAAACCAGGCGTCTCATATTATTATCTGAAACTGAATTTATATATTATGCATGTCTAGGTACGTTTTGGCTTTCAGGATGTACATGTTTTTTATATCCTACCTGGATATCTGTATATGTTAGTGAGGGAAATGACTGGGCCTTTCTAGACTGAACTGTAACCCTGAAGCAAAAGAGAGGTGAAATTATTCCAGATTGAGAATGGGGTAATTTAGATAGAGCACATAAGGGGTGCACATTAGTCGCGGTTCATTCGAATCCTTCACGAACTGAAAGATGTTTGGATCTGAGCAAACGGAAGGTCACAGTGGTGAGGTTATTAGTGGTGTCTCAATTAGGGAGCATACTGGAAACCCAAATCAACACGCTGACAAAATGTAATATTTGTTTATTTACATGCATAAGAGTCCACGGATATGGAGCTTGTTAAGGAGGCATCTTGATTAATTCCTACCCTTACAAACCAGAGATACAGTTCTCCCATTTTGCTTACCTTTAATGTCTCGGAGAAAGAAGTTTCTAATTAAAAGGTCGGACAGATAACACACTGAACTTAGGAATTAATCACAAAACATGCATAACACCCTTATCGTATACTATGTGGGCAGTCGGGGAAAACCAGTCAGATGTCACTGTGGGTGAGAAGCCAAAAAATGACGAAAATGTACCTTTAACATATTTGGACACATCAACTTTAAGAAACAATAAATGCTGTATATTTCACCAAAGCATGATTTTTTTATTGTAGGTAAGGAGCTATTTTAACAAATGTGCTCAAAACAGTCAATCTGCCGAAAGATGTCTGAAATCTTGCTAACGAAGGAAGATTTTTTTCCTCAGACAGTGAATGTCACGATTCGATCAAGTTGGTCAATAGGTAGCAATAATAAACATGTTAATGTGACACAACAAACATAACCAGTGATGCACCTTTAAATGCAGTTTTGCCCACTTTTCACTTTTCGGCTAATCAGTCTTTACAATGCTAGAACTTTACTTGTGGTTAAGAAATGGTCAAAAAATTAACAATACTGTATTTCAGAACTTTCAGAACATATGGTATATAATGTCAACATTTCATGATGTGAAGGGTTTTCCCAGGCTGCAAATACACATTTATGTTTTGTCTTATTGAATTAGGTTAAAAAAAAAAAAAGAATTAATGCTATCAATGAAAAAAACAACACCACATTTTTCATTAAACAGACCAAAATATTCTACTTACAGAGATACACTAATAAACTTCATTCCTGCAAGATTTTTCTCTGTAGTGTTAAGGCCAAAAGCCTGTTAAGCTTTCCCTTTACTGTACTACACCATTATTGAACAGGACGTGTTCATGGTGGATACACAAGATAAATATATACCCAGTTGGTGTCATTCATTTATCTTTCTCTAGGACAGGTGGTTGAGAAACAAAGTCTAATGGCCAGACCTGTGGTTTAGTTTCTTCCTGTTTATCTCTGTCACTTCTCTGTGGCTTTTATATTCTGTATGCTTGTTCAGGTTCCCAACTTTACACTCGTGCACTTGCAACTACTCTCTTTTATAAACTATTTCTAACACGTCATGCTTCACTTGTTTTTGCTTTTAGACCAACCCATCGATGGTACATGCAGAAGTCTTTTTTTCCCCTCCTTTTGCTATATACACAATGGACTGAGTCTGTCCCATTATTAGGCCAAAGCCTATCTACCATCTATCATCTTTATAACCTTCATTAAAGATGAGGGTTCAGTTTAGGGTTAGGGTTGAGGTTAAGGTCAGTACCTGACCTCACTAATACTCTTGTGGTTGAAGGGCAAATCCCCAAAGTCGTGGTCTAAAAGCTAGCGGAAAGCCTTCTGTGAAGAGTAGAGCTTATTATTACAGTAAAATAGGGACTAAATCTGGAATGGGATGCATTATGAATCTGATGGTCAGGTGTCTTTAACTTTGGCCGTGTAGTGTATGCTATGTCACTAGCTACAAATTTAGTGTACAAATTTGAGGGTTTCAGACAATGTTCAGACAAAACCTTAAGTGTGATATATCAATCATAATTTGATGTAGCAATATTTAAGTGGCATTTGAAAGACAAGTTAGAAACAGTATAAATCTACACTCTCAGAAAAAATGATACTAAAGTGTACCATTTTCATGCCCCATTTAACAATTGTATATCTTTTGTATCTTTAGTATCTCTGACGTAGACCGGTGCATGTAGTGTACCTTTAAAGCTTTACTTTAAAAAAAACTAATTATGTATTATGTACCTTAAATCACTTTTTAAAAGATACACTACCGTCCATGTTTCCAGGCGAAGGATACAAATTAGAGGTACAAAAAAATAAATGTACTTCCCCATTGGCACCTCCAGTTTAGTCCTCTTTCCCTTCTGCAATAATTTATTGCAGGTTTTGTCCTTGTCTAATGATTATGACATGAATATGACCATCTGCCCTACTGTCCATGGTATGTGGCCTTATGCAGGTCCGTGCTAAAAAGGAAAAATGGTGAAATATTAAGATCACCAGGTAGACTCTCACCACAAGGCATACAGTTTGTCAATAGGTGCTTTCAGTTTCACTCATCTCTTCTTGATTGGCTGACAGATGTTCCTGTTTAGTAGTATGGTAAACATTCAATTCGTGAGCTTCATAAATACTGAGCGGATAAACATTTGTCATAACGTCAAAGTCAAAACGTACATAGCTTATCCCTGACTCCAGCCTTGCCTTCTGTTCTAAATACTGGTCCACTTGTTTGCCTTCCATAAAATATTCAAATTCACCATCAATAATTAAACCGACATTTCAGTCTGTCTTGCGTAAATGTCACATACACGTTTCACAACGTCTGTGACAACACAGAAGTTTATTTTCTTACACTGTGAAAAGGGAACTGATGCCTCTTGCCTGTTAGTGCCTTGCATCACTGGTAATAACGTAGGCTTTAGCATTGTGCTGCAGTTCCAGCTGGTCATAACATGAGCATTGGCACCAAAGATGGTGTGAAGAGTGGCAGGATACATTGAGGCTCATATTTAGGTCTTATACCTCAATAATAAAGACACATAGACAATAGGGCCAGATGAGTTATTTCTTCACGCGATGCATCATTGTACACTGTCAACTGGTGTCAGTTTTACGAAGAAGCATGCGTTTCCATCCATCCATCCATATTTTACCGCTTACTCCTTCTTCAGGGTCACGGAGAACCTGGAGCCTATCCCAGGGAGCATCGTGCACAAGGCGGGGTACACCCTGGACAGGGTACCAGTCCATCGCAGGCGCATATGTGTTTCCCCCACTCAATTCAGTTTCTCATGTGTGTCATTCATATTCATATTTCGGGACATTGGCTGTAGGTTAAAGAGTCGGATGTGGCACGCTATAGGCTTAGTCAAAGCATCAACACTTGTCTTTTCTGAAAAAATTCAATTTCAGTTCAATTTCATTTAGATTGCACTTTTAACAGTAGTCATTAGCATAAAGCAGCTTTATAGAAATCTGGACGTATCATTTGTTTACTCAAAAGGGAACCCGTCTTCTT
>JAOUWY010000032.1:24620665-24633521 GCA_025728095.1 Prietella phreatophila
AGGTGGGGTACACCCTAGACAGGGTGCCAGTCTATCACAGGGCACAAACCTACCATGCATGTCTTTGGACTGGAGGAGGAAACCGAAGTACCCGGCGGAAACCCCCGAAGCACAGGGAGAACATGCAAACTCCACACACACGGCCCCGGTGGGAATCAAACCCCGGACCCTGGAGATCTGAGGCAAACATGCTAACCACTAAGCCACCGTGCCCCCAATATGCAATTTAAAACAACAAAAAACGTTTTGAATATACTTTCCAGCCACTTTATTAGGAACACCTGTGCATCTGCTCATTTATTCATTTATAAATCATGCAGATACAAGTCAAGTGACTTCTCTGGTTGTTGGTGCCAGAGAAGCCCGTTTGAATAATTCTATAATTGAATGATCTTTTGTTTATTTTATCCATCAATGCGACACTTGAATTTGTCTACCACTCATAGGTTTTTTGCAAATTATCGTTTCATTTGTAAATTTTAAAATAAATCGATCAATGAATGATCGTCAGCTCAGCTAAGGTGATATTTGTGAATGCACACAAATAACCAAATTGATAAATTTTAAAACATTTCATTTGAATATATTTTGATATATTTAACAGAAAAAAAGATATTATTTAACCATTTTAAAAACTTTCCTACAGACCCGCTGCAATTACACCACTGACCTCTAGGGAAACACTGTACTAAAGTATAGGATATAGTGCATAGTGGAAGTGTATAGTGCCTCATTTGGGACATGACTTTAGTATTTACTCTCCAAAGCGTGTTTTCGGAGCAGAAGTAATGACTGATCGATAATTAGACAATTAGACATTTAGTTAATAAATCGATTTTAGTTTAGTTGTTTCAGCTCTACATTTTCCCCCATTTTGATGTTTGATGTGAGCATTAACTGAAGCTCTTGACATGTATCTGCATAATTTTATGCCACATGACTGGCTGATTGGATAACTGAACGAATATACAGGTGTTCGTATTAAAGATGAATTGCCCTGAGGCCCACTTTGGGACACACAGGTCTATCACAAAACATGACTCCTTAGGTCGTGAATCAGTATATTGTGTACAGAGTCCGGGTGCTGGTAAGGAACCTAGCTCATTACACATTAAGACTCTGATGATTCAATGTACGGCGACATGCCTACGTACTCACATTATAAAATGTCACCAAAAAACAAAAAACCTTTAAATATTTCAGTTTTATATCATAAATTTGTTAGCTTAATCACACACATTCGGTACTTCAAATCGTAGCCAGATTTTATTTATTATTTTTAATCTTTAAACATTTAAAAGTCATTGGACACAAACAAATCGCATATAGAAGATGAAATAAAGTTAAAATTGCTAACGTAAGTAATCATTTGAGGGCTACAAGCTACTTATATTTGTAGACGGATGTTGGTTGAGCATTTGTTCCCAATTATTTTTTGAGCTGAGAGGCTTCATAAAACATGATGTCATTTCCAGTAAGGGAACATAGTGAACATCACTGCTCCCTGGTTTTTGCGGTCCATTGTGGGAATTTTTAGAGAGCAAACGTTCCAGTGAACTGGAAGAATTTTGTGACCGAAACAGTCCTTAAAATGGCCGACTCTCTGATCAGTACCCTGAGTACTGAACTAGGGAGCTTGGCCATTAGTGCATTACATCATACTTCTGCAAAGCTACAACTTAAAATAAAGTGCTTGGATACTCTTGAGACCAGAGTGTCAATCTCTGCTAAGGCCTTCTTCTTCTGGTACACATTATGATCAGTGTGTGTCTATGCTTCCCTCCCATGTAATTGTTCCTCTCTTGTAGCATACAGCCCTCTGAAGGACAGAAAGGCGGCAAGAAAAGCGAGCAATGGGAATGTGTCGAGGCAGCGCACCCTCCACAACAGCATGGGGGGCTTAATTTGACAGGGCCGGAAACAAAAGGCCAAGTGTAATCATTATCTGGTGCTGACTGACACTGCAGGTGCTTAATAAGCATTCAGTGACGCATTTTTACCCTGGCTTTAGTCAGCCAAAAACCCCTGTCTTAATCCCTGATTGGAGCATGAATCTGCTGTGGTACAGACACTAATTTGTGACTTGTGAACCAACTGCTTCTTAATCACAGTAATCAAATTAATTAGTTTGGACTCGGGCCGAGTTGTTGAGCTACTGTGGCGTGAAATTCCTTTTTAACGGTGGACTGGAATGCATTTGCTGAAGATGTGTGCATATATTAGAGTCTCAGTTGTGGCGTCAAAAGGAAACGTAAACATAAATCACTTTGTTCCTCGAGCGATATATTTTTGAGTGCAGAAACGGAATCTATATCTAACAGAGTACATTTGGATAAACGTGCTGCGGGGGTTTCCTCCGGGTATTCTGGTTTCCTCCCCAGTCCAAAGACATGCATGGTAGGCTGATTGGCATGTCTAAAGTGTATGAATGTGTGAATATGTGTGTGATTGTGCCCTGTGATGGACTGGCACCCTGTCCAGAGTGTACCCAGCCTTGTGCCTGATGCTCCCTGGGATAGACTCCAGGTTTCCCGCAACCCTGAGAAGAATAAGCGGTATAGAAGATGGATGGATATTAATGTATTCAGTGATGTTGAGCATGCATGTACCATTACTAAGGGTTTGATTATTTCAGCACTTAACATTTCTTTGTGTTAGAAACTAATTACTGTGATACAAATTCTGCTGAATGCTGGGAAACAGTTTCCAAGTTATTTTATCTCCTTCTGAAAGCCCTGCCGCATGTCTGTTTAATCTGTTTCCTCACTGGAATTAAGCTTTCTATTAAGAAAAATAGCAAAAAACAATAAAAACACAAGGATGCTCCAGTCTCTCAACTTCAAAGACACTGATTCAGAATACATTCCCTAAAAAGCCAACAGTGGCCCTGTTGCTATGCTGAAGGGCAGTGGAGCCTATTAGAAACGTGCTTTTTGGTGCATTATCGAGGAAGCCGTTCCCTACAGCCAAGCACTCAGTGTAATACCATTAGCTGTTTTGTTCCACAAGCTCTTTTGGGCGTGTAATTAGAGTTGCAGTGGTCACATAAGATATCATTCATTCCTTTACAAAGGCAGACTACCGTACTCCGTGGCAAACCTCACCATATCTGAAGGATTTGAAAGCTCCTATATGATCTATACACTTTACTGTATATGAGGCCCTGTTATGGACGCAAGAAAAAAGAAAGATACATAAAGATTTGAATGTTTTAAAGCTACTGATTTTTTTTAAATAAAGAAATGTATACACTGTTAAATTCATAACATTTAAATACTTTATCTAAACAATACATCTGTGTTTATTCGTTTTACATTAACTTCCTTTAAATTCAGAGTAGTTTATTTCCATGTTCAGAGATTTGCATTTTAAATCTTGAGTTTAAATAAAACAGCAAGCATCTATGTTCAAAAGGTTTCACAAATTCAGATTCAATCATTTTAGAGATATTAAAAAAAAAAACACACACAAAAAACAAAAACAAAAAAGTACGATTCAGGTTGAGGTTCCATTGCTGAGATCCGACTAGTCAAATTGATTCATTCATTCATCTTCAGTATCTTCTTTATATAGCTCAGGCTCGCACTGGATCCGGAGCCTATCCTGGTAACCTAGTAACAGTCCACAGTAGGGCACCATACACACACACTCACAGACTCATTCACACGTACCTGAATTATTCCTGGACAGGTGGAGAAAACCGGGGAACATGGAGGAAACCCATGCAAACATGAGGAAAATGTGAAACTGTAACCCAAACTCGGGATTGAATTGAGGGCAGGGGGAAAGCATCCGAACTATCGAAAGAAAACAAAGCAAAAGCAGTCAAGATAAGAATGAAATATCTAGCCCTTCAAGACAACCTTGGCAAACATGTATTCATGTCTTAAGTATACAAAGCGATTCTATACAATTATGTGCTTCAAACTTTGTGGAAAATATTTTTGGGGAAAGCCCATAGATGGGTGTGATGGCTAGGTGTCCACAAACATTTGGCCACACAGGTATGTAGGTATGTAAATTTCATTATTAAGAATTCAGTGGGTTTATGTGTCTTTTTTTTTTTTTTTTTTTTACTTTGGTAACCTGTATACCTTGCAGCATGACATTCCAATGTTGTTTGAAATATCTAAAAAAAAAAAAAAGACTGTAAAATAAATGTGCCGTATATCTAGAGAAAGTAATATTTTAGTAACCACAGACAAGACCACCAACTGAATATCTGATTGGTAAAATGAAATGACCTAAATGAAATTAGGTAAGAAAGGGCTGCCCTAGATAGAAATGACAGATTACTGTATTTATTTGAGTTAGTGTGATGTGCTTGGCAGTGAGGACATTCTAGTCATATAATATACTTCTAGCCATGTCTGTTTAAAGTGCGCATGTGGGTTCACTCTGTCTGTCTCTGATAACAGGCGGTACCTGTTATTACTTTACTCAATTACTGCTGAACAATCACTGACATCAATTGATGTTGATTTTATGACCATCAGTAACAGACGTTTGTATATAGGGACAGCCCCAGGATTATGACATTGATTTTGTATTCCTGCAAATATTTCTGTGTTGATTCGGATGTACATCTAAACTCATTATCTTGCTAAATAATTAATCTATGGTTATTGACTTAAATCTTATTTCCTGTGGCCAGGGTTTGGGCTCAAATATTGATGCCATCAACCTTCACACCAGTCATGGGATAAAAGCTTTTTCCACATCTTGTTGGAAGAGTTGTTGTTTCTGAAGAATGAGAGCCATTTGAAATATATCATTGTCAAGATAATTTGTTTACACTTCATTATTTGTTAATCATTTTATTTTGGCATATTTTTGAGAGGTTTTAATGTTGTAATGTCTACTTTAGTGTATATAATCAGGTTCCACCCATTATTTGATGGTTGCCAGTCATTTTGGTTTTGACTATACGCATATGGGCTGTATAATAACTCCTCTGTTCATCATTCCGTTGTGTAGGTGAGAGCCAGTGAATAATTGCTGGCCTCCAGGCATGTGAGGCGCTCTGAGATTGGAGGTGTCCGGATGAAAGATGACTTTACTGGCTGGCGATGGCTCTGACTATGACTACAGTGCCTTGAGCTGCCTCTCGGACACCTCGCTGAACCCACCACCCATCCAAGATAGCGAGGCACTTAAGGGTGTTTACTACAAACGTGCCCGGTGCCTTGCTAAGGATCCTGACGCTGATGCCAGCCTCTTGCCTGGCTCCCAGCGCTTACATGCCATCATCAATGTGGGTGGCCTGCGCTACCAGTTGCCATGGAGCACGCTGGATGACTTCCCACTGTCACGGCTAGGCCGCCTGCGTCTGTGTACAAGTTTTGATGAGATCATGTGTGTGTGCGATGACTACGATGTGACTCGTAATGAGTTCTTCTTTGACCGAAGCCCATGTGCTTTCCGTGCCATACTGACATTCCTGCGTGCCGGCAAGCTGCGTGCTTTGAGGGACACTTGCGCTCTGTCCTTCCAGGACGAACTGCTGTACTGGGGTGTCCCAGAGGAGAAGCTGGAGTGGTGCTGTCGAAGGCGCCTGATTCAGCACATAGAGGAGCGAGACGAGCTTGAAAGGGTGGCCGATGAAGACGAGGAAGAAGAGGATGATGAGAGTGACAGAGGCGGTAGGGAGGAAGGCACTGATAGAGAATCTCGACTGGGCCGCTGCATGGTCAAGCTAAGAGACATGGTGGAAAGGCCGCACTCAGGTCTTCCTGGAAAGATCTTTGCTTGCCTCTCAGTGCTCTTTGTCACTATCACAGCCATTAATCTGTCCATAAGCACCATGCCTGCCATGAGGGAGGAGGAAGAAAATGTAAGTTACTGAATTTGTTACAACAGTGTGCCTGCAGAATAATTAGTTCAGGTCATAGTACTAGAACCTGTATTGAATTCATCATGCTTGAAAGACTGATTTGAATGAAACTGATGTGAAAATATCTGGCCTCCTACTAAGCAGCTTGGATGACATGAGGATGATGCACATGTGATATGAGAAAAAACTGCCATCCTTTCTTTAACTGCCCAGAATAGTAACATCCTTTAGCTAGTAAACATAAACATGGTATTTCACAATTGCATTTTTTTTCACCGAGTTGATGTATGAATAGCAGAAGAATAACACTTTAGTTCTCTTCCTTTTGTTCACAGCTGTGCGGAGTGAAAGGAATGCAAATAGGCAGCTTTCAGATGTTTTATTTTTTTTTAAACAACCCAGTCAGAACATCCTCCCAGTCAACATTCACAGCATCATTCTCTTTGTTTTTACAGTCTTTCCGTTTCCAACCATTTGACTATGAATTGCTGAATGTTATCCCCACACAGTTTTTAACACATACAGTACATTTTTCAAACCTAAATACTAAAGAGGTAATTTTTAACTAAATATAAAAACATCTACAAATCAGAGTAAAAAAATTATATTAACATCATTATGCAGGGCTTGTTTTCTTTCAGATATCATGACTGCCAGATCTGCCCATGTGGAAATCTGATATATAGACATATAGACATTGGCATACTGTAGTATGTGTATGTGTGGCAGTAGGGGCATGGTCAAGCATCAGCTGCAGATGGCGAGGGAGAGGGGTGGAACTGGCTGGTAATGCGAGATGAAATTAAAAATAAAAGAAACACAACGCTTTGTCTCCCTAGTCCTCCTTTCCAGCCACATACACCAGGGTTATACGGTGGTGCTGAACCCGGAAGGAGATACCATTCACCATCATGGAACATTTTCCCGAGTTTAAGCACCAGTGTAAAACCCTGGTGTGTGTGGGTGCTATGGTTTTATACTATGGAAGAACTCGATAATTTACTTCAAATAATAAAGCTTGATTGGCTATAGCGCTAATATTGATCCTACAGCAGAATGTTCTCTATTGCGACCATTGTGGCAGATTTGATTATACATCTTGAGTATGTATATAAAAAAGTAATAAACATCGCTACCAGAAGTGCAAACACAGCTTCCATGTCCAATGTCTTCTCTCCTAAAGTGAAAGTGAAAATATATACATTCCAGAGGTGCGAGGTGGCTTAGTGGTTAGCACGTTTGCCTCACACCTCCAGGGTGGGGATTCGAGTCCTACCATGGCCCTGTGTGTGCAGAGTTTGCATGTTCTCCCCATGCTTCGAGGGTTTCCTCCGGGTACAAAGACATGCATGGTAGGCTTATTGGCATGTCTGTAGTGTGAGTGTGCTGCAATGGATTGGCACCCTGTCCAGGGTGTACCCCACCTTGTGCCCGATGTTTCCTGGGATAGGCTCCAGGTTCCCCGTGACCCTGAAAGGGAGTAAGTGGTAGAAGATGGATGGATACATTCCAGAGAATTCTGAAAAAATGCTCATGAATTTTAGCTAACCGTGTTACCAGTCTGCTGCCACCCTCAGATGAAGGAAAAAATTGCAACATGTTGGTCTGTAGGCTACTGATCATACATTCTATTAGAGAAGCCATGTGCCAGTAATCTGTCCACGAGCCAGACTTTGGACACACTTTATATAAAGTATGTTAGCAATTTTGAAATAATTGCACACTTTATGGCCAAAAGCTTGTGGACATCTCACCATCACACCCATATGTGCTTCTTGAACGTCCCATTCCAGATTTAGTCCCCCTTTGATGTTATAATAACCTCCGCTCTTCTGAGAAGGCTTTCCACTAGATTTTGGACCGTGGCTGTGTGGATTTGTCCATTCAGCTACTAATGTTACTGAGGCACTGATGTCAGACAAGAAAGCAACCGTCTGTGATTAGTAATGATGTATTCACTGAGGAAATTAGTCCACCTAGGCCTTTTGTTGTCCGCTTTTGTTAGTCCATTTTGGCCTTTGGCAAACAAATAGCTTGTTATAATGGTCTATAAAACTACCACCAAGACATGCATGCCATATAAACTCCCACACGTGTTCCAACTACAGAAAGTCATGAACAGGGACATGCGCTATTCACGGTCGGTCTGCTTGGTGATGGAGCAAAAATGAATTTGCAAAATGATGTATATCATTTCTAAGAACCGAGGACATTTTAAATAAGAAACGTGTCGCAGTTACGCTGATTTATAGATTCAGCAGCCTCATATGCTAATCGAATTTAGATGCTGCTTGAATATAAATGGCTGCTCTCAGCTAAGAAGAGAACCAGGGCATGTAATTATCAATTATGACGTATTCAAGCATTGTACTACCTCGACAGAAGTTTTAATGTTGTGTATGCTTGAAATAAACCGGATATACGGTATGAATCTCATTATATTCTACTTAAGGTATCACATAAACACAGATCTACATAGTGAACCCACTACAAATGCATGCAACCGAAAATAATGCAGCTGTAATACATCTCTGTATGTGCATAGAAAAAGGGTGAAATTCTGCCTAAATAATTAATTTGACAATTTTCCCCCCTTTGTAATCATATCAGAGAGCATGTGTATTTACGTACAGTATATCCATTACAGCTTTTACATAATTATCCATATATTTCAGAACATTTATATTTGACCTTTTCCGCATCAGTACTAGTAAAGGTGCGGAGTTTAATGCATCACTTTAGTACTTCAGTACCACTTAGCCTTAATTCTGCATTTGTTGGAGTATGTTTCATAACACTGAAGTCTTTCCTCTAAAGTGAACATCAAAAGTAGTGCTAAAATGCAGGACTGGCTGGAATTTATTAACGGACAGGGAGATTAATTCATCTCAATTTACCATTCCGAACGAGACGGTCTGGGGTTTCTTCCCGGGAGACATGTAATAACAGCGTCCTGTGCTCATCTGCGGAAACCTTGTTAGAATGGCAATATGCTTAGTCATTCCTAACATTTTCAATGCAGCAATGATCACATACACGGTTTTGCAGAACAAATCAGCAGCATGTAGTGCCAAGGTGCAAGACGGTTGTCATTGAGGTCAGGAGATCTAGAAATCGATAAGAATGAAGATGCGTGAGTTGTATATGGTAGAGAAAACTCTACCGGTTAAGAGAACTGAAGAAGATCATTTTAGTAATACTTGTTGTTCAGATAGTAAACATTGTTTTTCCATAAAATAGATTTTCACAACCATATGCAGTAATTTTAAACTGTTCAATTTATAGACAAAACCTAAATACTACATAGGTTAATCTTGATTTCAGACTATGAGGACATGAGATCTAAGGCCATATACACATTTGTGTACTGGATATCAATGTTAAATCCTCACACATAGACACAGTGTACTGCTTATACCAAATCTGGTATAAGCATCAATGAACATTAAAACATATAGGGGCGCTTAGTGGTTAGCACGTTCGCCTCACACCTTCAGGGTCGGGGGTTCGAGTCAAACCATGACCCTGTGTGTGTGGAGTTTGCATGTTCTCACCGTGCTGCGGGGGTTTCCTCCGGGTACTCCGGTTTCCTCCCCCATTCCAAAGAAATGCATAGTAGGCTGATTGGCATGTCTAAAATGTCCGTAGTGTATGAATGGGTGTGTGAGTGAGTATGTGATTGTGCACTGCACCCTGTCCAGGGTGTACCCCGCCTTGTGCCCGATGCTCCCTGGGATAGACTCCAGGTTCCCCGTGACACTGAAAAGGAGTAAGCGGTATAGAAGATGGATGGATGGATGGATTAACACATATAATCGTATATGCTCAGCAAATGTACGGTATTATATGACGTCATATTATGGTTGAGTGATGAAGTTCTGAAATAAAACAATATGATGGGCCACTGTTAATATGGAACCGAATGTGTGTAAGGTGCAAGACGTCACGAGTGGTAGAAACGTAGCACTGGTTAAGACTGATGAAGAAATTGGATGAAGAAGCTGATTACTGTAGTGACACAGTGCTGGAATCTGGAAGGTGATGCTTCCCTCTGCTGTTATGTGTTCAACCTTGCAACTGGGAAAAGCCGAGACCAAAAATGTCAAAAATGTCCTTCCTTACACAAATAACATGCTTTTCAGCTTAGTGAAAGTTTTTCTCTCCACCACACGTGTCAGTCATTTTCACATGATTTGTTTTGTCAATTCCTCACGCGTTTCATTTTTATTCCTCACATACGGCTAAATCTGTCCTTTTCACACGTGATATAACAAATGATTCACATGATGTCACGTGTTTACTCATTTCCTGGCATAATAGTGAAATGTATTTTCACGTTTGTCACGTGATCGCATATTAGTCATGAAAATCTGTGACCATCTGTAATGTATGCTATACGATTATTTATTTATTTATTTATTTTTTCATTTTGACGTTTCTTTTCTCTCTCTTTTTTGTTTTTTAATCTGACAGTTTAACGTGAAGTTAAATCGTGCTGGAGTCCAGTTCTCTAAAACATTTCTTACTGTCTTACAGTAATGTTACTGATCAAGATATACTGTAGTGTGTATAATTAGGATATTGTGTTTTTAAAGAATTGTGCATAAAGGTGTGGTAGCTATAAACTAGGATAACATTCAAATATTTGCAGAAAAAAAGGCTTATTTTGAGAGCGATAAAATACTAATTGCTCTTGTTGCATGTTGTAGGGCAAATGCTCGCAGATGTGCTACAACATCTTCATTGTGGAGACCGTGTGTGTGGCATGGTTTTCTCTTGAGTTTACACTGCGCTTCATTCAGGACCGCAGCAAGCTGGCCTTCCTCCGTCATCCGCTCAACCTGATTGACGTGGTGGCCATCTTGCCCTACTACATCACCCTGGCTGTGGACGGCACCTCTACGGGCTCGGGCAGCAGCTATCTGGACAAAGTTGGGCTTGTTCTGCGTGTCCTGCGGGCTCTGCGCATCCTGTACGTGATGCGTTTGGCACGACATTCACTCGGGTTACAGACGCTGGGCCTTACTGCACGCCGCTGCACGCGTGAGTTCGGCCTGCTGCTGCTGTTCCTGTGCGTGGCCATCGCGCTCTTCTCCCCGCTCCTGTACCTGATCGAGAACGAGGTGGCGGCCACGCAGGAGTTCAGCAGCATCCCGGCCACATACTGGTGGGCGGTGATCACAATGACGACGGTGGGCTACGGTGACATGGTGCCACGCAGCATACCTGGCCAGGTGGTGGCACTCAGCAGCATCCTGAGCGGCATCCTTCTCATGGCCTTCCCCGTGACATCCATCTTCCACACTTTCTCCCGTTCCTACGTGGAGCTGAAGCAGGAGCAGCAGCGCCTCCTGCAGCGGCGGACTCACTTCCTCTTGCGAGGACGCATGACTGGCCTCGGGAGTAACGGGTCACTAGAGAGCGACGTCCTGTTTCCCAGCGCCTCGTCCGATCCGAGAGACCTCGACGACTGAAGAAAAAAAACAAAACAAACACGGCAAATGACGTGAATACGGACAGAGAACTTGTGTCCGTTTTAGACACATTCAGCAATCTGAACTTTGAACTGAGGTCAAAGTATGCTTTCAGGAGTCAGCCATTATATGACACAGGGTGAATTCAGGTACAGCAGATAAAATGATCACATCTGTAAGTGGTGGTTTCCTACTTCTGCTCTTAAGTTGAATAAACTGGGTTGGGGGGGTAAGAGAACATACATTTACGGCATTTGGTAGATACCCTTATCTAGATCGACTTATATTTATCTCATTTATACATATGCGCAGTTGAGGGTTAAGGGCCTTGCTGAAGGGCCCAGCAAATTTCTCAAAAACACGTGATTTCATTGCTTATACTAAACTTAACTAAACAAGTTGTAATTGATAGAATGAATTATGTAAGCATGGGCAATTCACACCGTATTAACCTAAACCATGAGACAGTCACATGAGACAGTCACGAGACTGTTGGCACTGACAGGAATGATAACTAACTGCTGTGGTTGTACAGCGCAGCAGTAATGTAGCTGTTGCAGCACACACATTTATTTCAGGGCTTTGAAAATAATTAATCAAGTCATGTCGGATGAATGAACACAAAATATGTGACTGTAACGCAATGAAATCACATGGAGCCGATGTTCCCATTTGAATTCAATGAGCTTTTTTTCTTTTCGGTGTATGAATGTGAAAAACATATCGAAGATTTTCCAAACCCTGTTAATAGACACTATATGGTCAAAAGTATGTTATTATACAGTGGCAAGAAAAAGTATGTGAACCTTTTGGAATTTCATGGTTTTCTGCATAAATTTGTCTTACAGTGTGATTTGATCTTCATCTAAGTCAGGGCTATTGACAAATATAATGTGTCTAAAATAATAACACTAAATAAATTCTGATCCCTCATGTCTTTATTGAACACACTCATTCAACATTCAAAATGGCAGTGGAAAAAGTAAGTGAGCCCTTAGAATGAATAACTGGTTGACCCCCCCGTTGGTAGCAATAACCTTAACCAGGTGCTTCCTGTAGCTGTGGATCAGACCTGCACATCGTTTAGGAGGAATTTTAGCCCATTCTTCCTGGCAGAACTGCTTTAGGTTGGTAATATTCTTTGGACGTCTCATGTGTGGCTTTCTTCAAGTCTTCCATAGCATCTCTATTGGGTTGAGGTCTGAGCTCTGGGTTTTGGGTTGCTGTTCTGTTGCATCACCCAACTTCTACACAGTTTCAGAAGAAGTACAGACATTCTCACATTACCCTGAAGAATTGTCTGATATACTTGGGATTTCATCTTCCTCTCAATGATTGCAAGCTGGCCAGGCCCTGATTCAGTAAAGCAGGCCCAAATCATGAGGTTTCCTCCACTATACTTTACGGCTGGGATGATGATTTCATGATGATATGCCGTGCCCTTTCTACGCCAGATGTAGTGCTGTGTGGTTTTTCCAAATAGTTCAAGCTTAGTTTCATCAGTCCACAAAACATTTTGCCCATACCGCTGTGGAGTGTCAATGTGCTC
>JAOUWY010000032.1:24649438-24666655 GCA_025728095.1 Prietella phreatophila
ACACCCCCCCCCCCCCCCCCAAAAAAAACCAAAACAAAACACAAAAACACTGATTAAAATGCATTTCCATCTATAACCACCAAGTGATTCTCATTCATTTTGTGTCTGGCTGTGACTCACAAGCCCCTCCCTCTGGACCTTAAATCATACTACAGCCTCCGCCACTTCTCGGCACGGAATATGTGACTGCATTGAAATCCCTTTGTCTGTGCAAATAAGATATAACGCCACCTTTGCTGCTACTACTAGCATGTTCATAACATTATCGTACACTCTGGCTATCAAAAATGCTGTAGATCATTGGTTTGCTGACTGGAAACAACTATGGTACCATTCGTGCAGTTATCTAAGAGGCTAATCATGTGGCAGCAGCACAATTCAGAAAATCATGCAGCTATAGACCAAGAGCTTCAGTTAATGGTTACATCAAACATCAGAATGAAGAAAAAGTGTTATCTCTGTGACTTTGATCATGGCATGGATGTTAGTACTAGATGGGCTGGTTGGATTATTTTAGAAACTGAATTTCACATGCAACAGTCTCTGGAGTTTACACAGAGTGTTGTGAACATTGAGTTACAGGTTTGTGGATGGAAATGCCTTGATGATGAGAGAGGGCAGAGAAAAATTGCCAGATTGGTTTGAGTTGCCAGGAAGGATATAGTAACTCATACTGTATAATCATGCTTTACAACCATGATGAGCAGAAGCATCTCAGCCTGCACAAAACATCAAACCTTGAAGTGGATGGGCTACAATAGCAGAAGACAACTTTGGGTTTCACTTCCATCAGCCAAGAAAAGGAATCTGAGGGGCATCCAAACTGGAACATGCGATCACTTGAAAGAAGGGACCACCTGGTTATAATTCACAAAGAAATACAGAAATCTTTGTGAAAAGAAATACAGAGATGAGCCACAAAAGTTCAAAAACCAACATTAACCTCTACCAACGTGATGGAAAGGCCAGAGTGTGGAGAAAGAAATGACCTGCTCATGATCCAAAACATATTGGGCAAGCATGGTGGAGGTAGTGTCATGGCTTTCGGGCTTGCATGGCTGCTTCTGGAACAGGCTCACTAATCTTTATTGATGTAACTCATGATGGTAGCAATAGAATGAGTACAGAACCCTACAGAAACATTATCTGACAATTTACAGAGAAGTGTAACCAATCCAATTGGGAGGAACTTCATCATGCAGCAAGACAATGACCCAAAACACAATGCCAACACATCAAAAGACTTCATCACGGGGGGAGGAAGTGGAAAGTTATACACTGGCCAGGACACTCACCAGATCTTAAGCCATTGGCGCATGTGTTTCACCTCTTGAAGAGGAGACCCTAGTAGAGAGAACCCCCCCCAGAACAAACCGCAACTGAAAGAAGATGCTGTACAAACCTGGAAAGACATCACAATAGAAGAATGCAACAGTTTGATTATGTCACTGGGTCAAAGGCAGCGACTTGATGCAGTTATTGCAAGCAAGGCATACACAACCAAATATCAAGTGTTATTTACTTTGACTATCTGTTCCAATACTTTCACTCACCAAAAATTTGTGTGGTCTGCCACCAAAGGTGCCACGTTTAGATGTACATATCAGGAAATGAGAGCTGAAATTCTGATCTGTTGATCTCAAACAAAAAAAAATGTCTGCAGTATGTGTGTGTGTGTCTTTAATAATGGCACCCAAATTATGTGTTGTTACAGCTCTGGTTTTGTCAGGGATGTTGTCTTTGAATGACATTTTCACCAACAACAAAATGCCATAATTTTCCTCTTTATGGTGCAATTTATACACCTTGGACATGACTCCCTGATGTGCCCAAACAGAGCCTTTAACTATTGCAAGAGGCGTGCAGTGCTCTGATCCATGAACTATGCATTTAAAAAGCATTTTGAACCACCAGGAGAGAGATTCTGCAGTGTTTCAAAAGACTTTGTGTATTCTGTGGTGCAGACAGTTCACTCCTGGCAGTATATGTAACTATCTCATCATTTTTTGTCTCACTGGCCCACTTCTGGTCCTAATTAGATCAGTGTGATTTTCAAGTACATATGGCTGACTGGGAAAATGCCAACAGTTTTTGTGGCAGAGGTGGCTTCACTGGCCCAATACTAGTGACTGGAGGAGTTTGACTGCTCAGTGCTTGAACAAATCTATTCAGTTAGCATAACCTGAGAACAAAGCTAGTACTGGAAATGTAAATTAAACAACCACTTTTCACACCAAAGTGCATTATTTAATTTGTGTTAAACTAGCCGTGACCCCAGAGAAGGAGTAAGCTGTAGAAGATGGGTGGGTGGCTGGCTGGATGGATGGATGGATAGTTAGCTTTAGATGGACTGGCACCCTGTCCAGGGTGTACCCCGCCTTGTGCCCGATGCTTCCTGGAATAGACTCCAGGTTCCCCGTGACCCTGAAAAGTATAAAGCGGTAGAAGACTGACGGATGGATGGATAGTTAGCTTTAGAAAGATTTCTATTTTGACTACTGCCATTTCTCATTAGAACTAAAGACTCAGCGACAAAAGACAAACTGCAAGCAACACGATCAATGTTTTCAGTTGGTAGTGTAAACCTTTTTAGGACAAGAAATGTTTTCATTAATTGAAACAAAATAAAAACCTGTGGGAAGTTTCAAGAGGTGAAAAGAACATGAGAAGGATGATGTGGCTAACCACCCAGAGATCTGGTATCCTGCATCTATACACATGTTCAGTCCATTAGAATGGAAGATGTGATGTGAGCGTTCATGGCGAGGAACACAGAGCGACTCTGTCCTCACAGAGTTAAGTTCACTTCCTGTCAGCTTGGGAGAAGAGAGAAGCCACAGAAGCTGTACATCTCTTCTCAATTCCTCCTCTGTTCTCTCCTTTCTTTCTCTTCAGACCCCCCCCCCCCACCTCTCCTGCACTCGTGTGACATGAAAAAGGAGCAAGCTGAGATTTAGAGCGACACAAACCTTTTTTTCTTCTTTTTTTCCTTTCTGAACAAGAATAGAAATCTCGCTCCTTGTGCACTAAGAGGACCTTTTGTGGACTTGTGGATTCTTCGCCATGGGAGATCCTAAACAGTCTGTAAGAAATTCAGTTCAATTGTTGAACTCCTGTGTTCATACACTGTTTTGTCTAAAAAGGCTTTGGTGCTAGATTACGTCTATAACTCAATGTCAAGGCCATATTTTTATGAAGAGCCAGTTTGTATAGTAACTTCTTCGGAACGCATGGTTGATGATAGCTGGGAGACAATTTATAGTCTTATTTTTCAATGTAGAATATGTCGGGGCTGAAATTCTACACCAGACACTAGTACACGGTTAAATCATGAAATATTTGATTTCAGCATTTACCCCTCATTAATATTTGTAGCCGATTATTATTGGGTTGTAGTGGAGGAACGCTAGAGTAGTGCTCTGCGATGTCTAGTTAAGATGCTGGATTTTTTTTTATTTCTGTGAACTGTAAGCCGTAACCATCAAGATCAAAACAAACAAGTAAAGGCTTGAAATATTTAACTTTGTGTAATGGATCTAGAATGTATGAAAGTTCCACTTTTTGACGATATTCGAGTTTTTTGAGATGCACCTCTAGAACCTGTTGTGAGAACAGTTTCAGCCTATTAGTCCTCTCAGAGCTTCAGTCTCTAATGTCTCACGCACCACTGTTAGGTCCTTCTCATTTCAATTCATTCATCTTATTAATGTGAATTCTATTATTAATATAAACTCGTGCCTCGGTCATTTATTAGTCTCTCCACAGATTTTCAGCCAGCACCGAATACAGTAGGTGTAAACAGGAATTTGGAAAATGCTCATGTAGCACTAGACCGTGCACGGGATTTACGTTAACTTGGCCATGAAATACTAAATCGAGGTCACAAAACGTTAACGCACACACACCACTTTATTCATGCTGTCAATTCTTGTATGTACAGTTCTCTAATGAAGTGTACCCATGTTTTACTTCATCTGTGCTTTCCTCGAAAGGTAATATGCTGTGCTTCTAACAAGGAAGTTAGCATTATACGGTAGATTTTACTAGAGCACTTTGAATTGGATGAATTCGAGTTAGATTGCTTAGATTAGACTTGAAATAGATTGGTCTGAAGGTGTTGATTAATTTTTCTATAACAGTAGCTTTGACAATAGTGTGGCTGTAATTCAAATCATGGGTTTGTTGTATATTCATGCACTAGTTTTAATGCAGTTAATTGTCGTATACTCACTGATATGGTAATGATTTACTTAATATTTATGGAAGGAGTCTCTAGTGGCAGTACTTTCTAACAGTGAAAATGTTTTCTGGCTCAGGAAAGCCTTCAAGACAGAGGAGCTTGCACAGCAACATGCCAGTCTGCATAGTTTTGTATTATTAACTTCACGGGGGGTTGGGGGGGAGGCTTTACAGGTTATAAGCGCTATAATGTAAGTGACAACAGGAACTAACGTGGCGGTATAAAAGGTATAAAAACACTTCAGGGCATGCTTTTATCGGAAACAATCCACATGTCACTGACACCTATGATAGCACACCCTGTCATGTTTTATGTTTATCCTGTCTTTAATATGCAAGCCTGAACCACGTATTCCAGTTGCTAATGAAGTCACACAATGGAATCAAACGGGTGTATGCACAAATTACTACAGTTCTCCATGTATACAGGATGAAGAAACACCGACATGGCATGTCTAACGTTAAAGTGAACTAAAAACAACAGTCCAAACCTTCTCGATGTATCACTTCCTCAAGGGAGTTCCTGTCTCTAAACTTATTTATTTATTGATTTTTTTTTTTTTAAAGCCATGTAAATAATGAGGCTCAGTGCTACATATTATAATATCTTGCTTCAAGCGGAATTCACAAGTGTGTATTGTCCATGCAACCATCAGATTGAATGTGTGTCAAAGAGTGTGCTAGCAGAACCATGAATTTGGAGGAAGTCATTTGTATATTGAAATATCAGCCAGAACAATGATGGAAATCAGTACTCTGCTTTGGGTGCCAGCCTACACACTGGTATGGAAATCTGGAGGGTGTGAGTCAGTTTGACTGCGTGACACCATACATTACAAGGGAGAACCTTGTGATTTGGGTATTTGGACTGCTGGCTCCTTCTTGATGGCTGATCCTTATGCTGATAAAACCATTTGTGTTTGAATGCTATGACTGATTATACTAATGGCAGGAGGAGGATTTGTGACATTGTATGTGCTCGTACTTTTGCTGTTGCCTTTCGCTGACTTTGGCAGAGAGTTTTATTTTTTTTTTATGCGGCAGTGCTGTAAGGTTCTTGCGTGTTGAGACAACCTATAAAGTCATGAGAAAAGTTATGACCAGTGGCCCTGGCTGTCCCCTTTACCTTTGTACTGATTTAAAAATGTGAGACTGATAAATATAGTCTCAGTCTCCACCTAGCACAGGTGTAGCCTGCATAAATGTTCTGGGCATGCAACCTAAATATTCCGCCTTAGCTTAGATGGAAAGGAAACTTGCAGCTAGCATTTATAGTAAAGGTCAGAGCAGTCTGTTTGCATTGATTCCATTATGAGTATTTCAAGGCATTATCTCTTAGTTCATAATAACCTTAAGTATTATTCAGACAGGGTTAGATTTCAGTCACATCTGATTCCACCATGTCACTCCTTCGTCCATCTTTCACTCATTTCTCACGGCTTGATTCTGAGGCTCTCACAAGGGAAGAGGTATCCAGCATGAACTCTACCACTTGCTTGATCTGTCGTAGTCTCTCAAGCCTATTTTAATCGTTCTTCGATGTTCGGTGCCCTGCTATAGTCAGTATTCTAAACGATTCATTGGAGACTGGGGTCGTTCCAGCAGTATTAACGGTTAATACTTTTGCGCATTGTTGCCTCTCAATTAATTACAATTAATTGTAATCATCTTATAATTAATAACCTCTTTGAACCCTTTCAGTTAGGTTTTCGTAAATGCCACAGCACTGAAATGGCATTGGTCAAAGTTACCGATGACTTGTTGATGGCTTCTGATTCTGGCGCTACATCCAGTCTTATTCTTCTTGATCTAAGAGCTGCTTTCGGTACTTTGGATCATGGTCTTTTCCTTACCGCCTTGAAAGTGTTTTTGGTGTGTCTGGGACAGTTTTAAACTGGTTTAAATCCTATTTTATTGACCGTTCCCAGATTATTTCTATGGGTGGTTACAGTTCTGACACTAGCTCTGTGCTCACTGGTGTTCCTCAGGGATCAGTTTTAGGCCCTTTACTTGTCAATATTTATTTATCGCCACTTGGGCATCTGCTGTGATTGCTCAGCCTTCATTATCATTTTTATGCTGAAGATACCCAAATCTACATTCACTCAAATCTGGGGAAAACCTTGATGTATGTTTTTTCTTTCTGATTATATATATAAAAAAAAACATGGATGAATAATAATTTTCTGTGCTTGAATAGCGGTAAAACTGAGGTTATGCTCATAGCTTCCAGTCATCAAATCCTCAAAGCTGTTTGTTGATGGTTCTGTCTTGGGAACTCATAGTATAATGAGGAACCTCAGAGTCATTTTTTGATAGCCGTCTTACATTTGATTCTTTTGTACAGAGCACTGTTAAAGCATCTCTTTTTCGCCTCTGAAATATAGCAAGATTGCGCCCTATGCTAAGTTTCTCTGTAGCTGAAAAGCTGATAAACTCATTTGTTGTCTCTGATAGATTACTGTAACGCCCTTTTAGCCTGAGTTTCTAAATCCACAATCAATAAGCTGCAATATGTACAACATTTTGTACATATCCTGGTCCCAGTCAGGATCCTGGTGGCAATCATATTACTCCTGTTTCGGAGTCCTTGTCCTTGTTCTGGCTCCTGGTGAGGTTCCATGTCCATTTTAAAATGATGCTGACACATAATACATGGCTTGGCTCCTCATTACTTATCCGCTCCTCACAGTCTAATTTGTTATCTGTTCCACAAACACACTTAAAATCTGTGGGTGGTGGGGCTTTTTCTGTCTATTCTACTACCGTTTGGAACTCTCTTCCTCTTGAACTGGGGAAGCTCAGATCATTACATTTTTTTTCCAAACAGGAAGGAAGAAAAACCATTTCAGACACTAAACCTTACCGTGACCTTGACCCCATTTGAATCAGTTCCGAAATCTAATCCGTTAACCTGCTGGTTCCAAAGGCATTTCTTTATAAATCTTCCAAACATTCAAGCATTCGTTATTGAGGTATCACGCTCATGGACGCTCCTCTCTGTTGGATGGACTGTGGCACGCACGCATGGACGACCCGACAGTATAATACCTCCTCCGTCTAATGGCTGAAGCATGAAGAAATTCAAAACCTCTTTTCCCACTGGATATAATGGAATCTTCTTGGATTGAAGAAATGAAATGGAAACATCTCAATTCAGACAGGATATGAATTGGTGATTTTATAGAAGGCCGAATATGGTGTAATCTTTTCAGATACTTGGATTTTCACTTGCAGTCATTAAAAATGACTGACACGACAGATCCAGACATGACTCGAATTCTCGAGTCACACAGGTACTAAGTACATTTACCTTTCCTCCCCATGTAACACTAGTCCAAGCCTGATTAGGGCTTTAGATGGAACATAGCATATTCCCTGCAGCATATGTACAGCAAATTATGTATACATCCATCCATCCAACCATCTTCAACCGCTTACTCCTTTTCAGGGTCGCGGGGGAACCTGGAGCCTATCCCAGGGATACACTCCAGTGTAATTATACCGGAAATGGTAAATGGCGCACTTATATAGCGCTTTTATCAAAAGTGCTTTACACTGTGTCTCATTCACCCATTCATACACACACTCACACACCAATGGTAGCAGAGCTGGCATGCAATGCGCTAGCTTGCCATCAGGAGCAACTTGGGGTTCAGTGTCTTGCCCAAGGACACTTCGGCATGTGGGGTCACTCAGGCCAGGAATTGAACTGCCAACCCTACGATTAGTGGACAACCCGCTCTACCACCTGCGCCACAGCCGCCCCGGAAATCTCTTATCCTCTGCAAATCCATCATAGCCATGACTTTTCTATACCTAAGTTACTAAGGACTGAACACTACTGTATTATTTAGCATAAGTTAGTTGAAGTATTTTGCATCCCCTTCATACTGTTCTACTAGCATACTGTTAGACACTTAGTCCGTCCCTTTAGGATTTAGCGATTTTGCAATCACAGAAATGAATGCATAATCAAGGAAACTCCACAATATTCAGAGGAGCACGCAATTTATTTTTTCGAAATTACTGCAGATTTGGGCCAAGATGTGTCATGTCACGTCATCACAACGCGCGTTCAGGCAAAGCCCTCGTTGATTCAAACATCACCGGAAAACACCCTGCAAAATAATTTTGTGCAGTTTAGGGCTGCAGCTAACGATTCTTTTTTTTATAATTGATTAGTTGGCCGATTAATTTTTTTCGATTAATCGGATAGGGGCGGGGTAAACGTGCAGAACCATTTTGTTTTTGTTCTTTATTTAAAATAAACTCCACAAACTGAGTGTTACAAATATAAACCTCAGACTAAAACTACACAACTGTTTGTCTAATTATATACGACTGAAACGAACCCAACACACACACACACACACACCAGAATATATTATTCATTTAAGACTGTGGTTTAATTCACTGCTTTTTGTGCATACATAAAAATAATGCATAAATACTATAAAATAATGCACAAATAAAGCAACTCGTGACAGCATCACTGTCATGCTTCCGTGCTACACAAACTCCACTTTATAAAGTTTAATCTGTGTTTAATATAAAGTGCCCCCCTGCCTTAGAGGACTTTGAGGTCGCATGCTTTCCTCCTCAGTCACTTGACGATTTCGCCTAGATCTGATGGACGCTGGGGTCATGGTGGGAATAAAAGGTAATGCTTACAGGAAGTAAAATGAAGGAAGTCGTTCTTAGTGACGCTGGGTATTAGGCTAAAGTTAGCGGCATCGCATTACGTGCGTATGGTGTCATGCGCCATTGACTAGGAAGCGGCTTATACTTCCGGTTAGGAAAAAAATCCATTTGAGATGATATTACCTTTCTAAAATGCACAAATATAGTGCAAGTGTATAGTACTTCATTGGGGACACAATTTTAGTATTCACTCTCCTGAGCGTGTTTTCGGAAGAGAAATCCCGTAATGAGTAAACAGGCCGCGCGCCGACCAACTAGCCGATAATGAGATTCATTGACAACAATTTTCATAATCGATTATAGTCGAGTTTATCGATTAGTTGTTGCAGCTGTAGTGCAGTTGCAATTTCACCAAGTAATGCTATGTGAGGCCTATATTAAATATCTAAAGATACTGTTAATTAGTTATACTGATAGTATCATGTCCATTTTTTTCCTCCACATTGAGAACAACATAATTGGAGACTAGCGGTAAACATGGCAGATGACTGCTCGGTCAGCTTATCCTTCAAACCAGGAGCGTGTTTTCTTTGAAGGAACGTGCATCACATAAACGGAAACGTTGGCATTATTTTATTAATGCAGCAACTCAAAACAGCTCATTTTAAGAGCTATAAAATAACATGTACATCTCGTGGCTTTACGAGAACGGTCAGAGCACGATCTAAAACTGAAAAGTAGATAATAGAAAGTGCTAGATCATGTGCTGTTTTCTAAGCTGCTGATTAATGTGGATGGGAACCATTTAGTAAACTGAATGCGATGCCCAGGAAGATGTGTGTAAACCAAGTCTGAATATCGAGAACTTTCCCCACATAAAGAACTCGACCATATATTGTCCACTGAACTTGTGCAGATTTAATTCCAGTAGTAATTCGGTCTTGCCTTGACACTGATTCCGACCCTGTGTGTGAAGAGTTCAGGAATTGGATTGATGATGTGAGAACGAGTGTAACCTGCTCATGTACATTAACACTCAAGCGTTTAGGTTCTTAATCAAATCGTAGGACTTCTGTTTCAGGGTTTTTTGATGGATGCTGAAAAGTCCACTAGGAGATGTGTTGAGAAGATTGGTGAACAGATCTAATACATTTACATTTATTCATTTGGCAGACGCTTTTAACCAAAGCGACTTACAATAAGCAATAATATACGTGTAGTTGCTGTGTGTGAGTTAAGACCCTACCATGTCAGCTGCTCTGGGTGTGTGTGTGTGTGTGAGATGTCCGGACTTGTTGTTTCAGTGAGCTGTGCATTCCTGACATGGTTGAGTCACCCAGTGTCTCAGTCCACCTGGCGCACACATACGCAGAGCTAGGCTGTAATTTTGAGGCCAGTCGCAGGTTTGTCATAGTTAAGACTGATGAAGCTCTCACACGGCTCGTGATACTCTCGTATCTAGAGAGTATCTGATTTCAGCATCGGTTTGTATTGTCAACTAGCTTAGCATACTGCATTTTAATCGCTCCAAGGTAAAACATTCTGCAGTTTGACATTTCTTGTACATTTTAAAACTACAGTACTAGTTTTGGTTGCGATGGAGGTGAACAGTTCTTGTTTCTGATTTGTTTTGGTTTGTATTCCTCTTACCCCTGGGACATCTTTAATGGCATTCAGTAATGACTAAGCTTGAAAATAGAGAAGAGGAAAACCTTGGGGTTTTTCTAACACACACACGCACGCACACACACACGCACACCCTCCCCCTTCTGTTCTGTCGTTTCTCGACTCATCCCCCAACGTGCCTGACTTTGTACTCACCATGACCATGAAGAGGAACAGTGGTAGTATGATTGTTTACAGATGATTGTGTTATGCTGGTGATTGCAAAGTGTATTTATGTGTATTGCAAAGTAACGTTGCTTTTCAATTGAGAAGGAACCAACTTGCACAACACCTCATCTCTTCTTTTAATCACGTCCTTCCTTGTGTTTGAACTGTTATATTTATTTTCATTAAAATAATATTAGTAATAAGACGTTTTGAGACCAAATAATGGAGATCTGCGCTTTGCCGAACAATTCTTTAAAGAAGCGATCATGTTTATTAGTTAGATACTGTACTTGTCAGTAGCACGCAGTGGTCACGTGAGGTCCACACGTAACCCAGTGTGACTCAGTACCTGCACACCGCACTTCACAAAGCTGCATCAGTCGCTTTTATATAACGGAAACTTCTTTGAATTTTTTGCTGCCAATATTCGTGCTACACTGCACAACCGTTTTTAGTTTACAGACCTTGTTCTGTGCATTTATTGTCCTGTTCTGCATGTCTATTGTCTTGTCTGCTTGTCTTACACTGTTGTGTATTTGCTGAGACATATGTAGTCCTACGTCCTCTTGTGTTGCACCATGGTCTTGAAGAAATGCCATTTTTGTTCCAATGTATACAAGGTATATAAAGGAACTACAGTAAAAACTTACTTGACTTGTTGTTTTTTTAAATTATTATTTTTTTTATTATTAGTGTTTAGCACGTTCGCCTCACATGTCCAGGGTCGAGGGTTCGATTCCCGCCATGACCCTGTGTGTGCGGAGTTTGCATGTTCTCCCCGTGCTGCGGGGGTTTCCTCTGGGTACTCCGGTTTCCTCCCCCAGTCCAAAGACATGCATGGTAGGTTGATTGGTGTGTCTGTAGTGTATGAATGGGTATGTGAGTGTGTATGTGATTGTGCCCTGCGATGGATTAGCACCCTGTCCAGGGTATATTGTGCCCGATGCTCCCTGGGATAGAATCCAATTTCCCCGTGACCCTGAAAAGGATGAAGCGGAATAGAAGATGGATGGAGATTCTTGAGAATAGGAAATTGACTTTACATGTAAAAGCTTAATGACAACTAGGCATATCTGTTCTATGTCTCTGTAAACAAGTTTGAGGTATTTTTGTTTTCAGATTCCACATTGTCCCAGTATAATAGACTGTCAGCCAGCTGGGGTGGTGAGTGACTCTTTCGGTAGACATGAATCATAAGTCCACATCCCCTTTTTTTCCTCCCTCACAGTGATGGCAGGACGCGCTCCAAACAAAGTGCAAGAATCATGCTGGGTTACAAGGTTGCACTGAAATGATTAGCTTGGTCTTTATTTTGCACCATGCTGATTTCAAATTGGGAAAATGCAACACCAGCCTTCCCGAAGTTCCTTCTCGATCTGTGTAATCATCAAGAAAATGATGCCGCATGGGTTAATCCAGTGCATATAATAGTCCACAAACCTCCTTGTGTCCCAGTGTTACACCATCCATTCACTTCATTCTTGTGATGGCTGGCTTTGATTGTCAGTGCTATCATTAGCTGGCTGCTGTAAAACAGATGTCCCGTCACCCTGTGATGCATATTACCCAGACATTTTCCTTTCTACGCATAAAGTCCATTCCATCATTTATTCCAGTACATTCTACCATTCCATTTTATATTTTGTATTTGTTGCACATCTTGCAACTTAACATTACTCAGATATTCTGGTCAAATTGGAACTATGTTGCTGGAAAAAGATGCCTGAAGGAAAAGGAACCTACAATCTTGTAATTATGCTGCTGACAGCAGTGCAAAGTTGGTATTCAGCTCCGAAGAGATTTCCACCATACCGTAAGGGTAAGAAACAAGCTCGTGTCTAATGAGCGTTTAAAATTTACATGTATTTGCATGCAGACGTGACGCTAGATGAAACATGTGGGGAAGATCCTCATGTTGTCGCTATAGCAAGTGGCCCAGATGATTTTTCTTTTTTTCTTTTAATAAACCCTAATTATTTCAAGTGTCGTTTTTTCAAGTATGCGGAATAATGTCCCTGGTGAAACAGCTGCTACCCATGATTATTTCTTGTCAGAAGTCATCGAAGCCAATTATAAGGAATCAGGACATGTTGCATTTTATTGTGTTTTTTGGAGAATTTTAATATGCTGTCAATTGCATTATGGAATGCTGGCCTCTAAGGTCAAGATTGTCCAGCTGTTGACCATTTTACTAATGACTGCATGGGGGTGTTTTAAACAGATTTTGGAGAAAGAAAGCACATGCACTGTAATAGCAGAAGAGATAATCCTCCTGATCCAAAGAACCACGGATGTAGGGTGCTGTTCTCCTAAAGACCAGAGGACAAACAGATCTAACCTGGGTTAATTAAGGTTAACAGGTTGGTTATCAACTTTGTCAGTCAACCCAGGTTTTAACCCTGAATCCAATGTGTTTACTCAGCGTGTGCATGCACAGAAAAGCCAGACGTTTGTTGAAAACAGCCAATAACGTTCAACATGGGGGGGTGGAGCAGGTGTGCATACTTCCGGTTGAAGAGCTAGGATCTGTGTCTAAATGTGTGGAATTTAAACCTACGCTAACCGCAGAGAGCAACACCGTTTCTGCTGGCAAAGCTCGGGGAAATTGCTGATCGTGTAAAAAGCCTGAGCTTACTTTCACAGGCTCAAATGAGAATAAACGTATAACTCCAACATATTTCATGTCATTTAATTTACCGTAAATGTAACTTTTTCAAATGAAACATTAATAAAATGTATGTGTATATATCAGTTTGTGAAGATGTATTAGGACAGGAGGAATGATTACATCGCATGGCACAAAGCAACACGTACAGTCATAGCGGCTACGGCGGGACAGATTTTTAACGTGTCTCAAGAAGCCGACAGAGATGAACTGTGCCATCTGTCCAAAATCCATATCTTTGGTACAGATAAAGCCGGCACAAACACTAAAGGGTTAACTTGCATGAGTCAGATTTATATCACTTTACTCACAGCTGATTGGTCCAGTTTGGGTTTGAGTTTTCTTACCCAGAATAAAACCTGCTCCGTAGCAGGTATTCTGTGGAGAGTAAGTTACCATGGAGATGAATCCCGCTAAACACTAACCCACCTTATTGAGACCGAATTTTATTTATTTATGGCTCAAACTAAACTCAAACCTTTCTTGGTAGCCACTAAAACTGGCTTTGTGAAACAGGCCTCTGAAAATTCTTGGTTTCAGAAATGCAGTGACTCATGTATATGGCAACACCTTGACCTGCTTCTTTTAGAGTAAATATTGACTCTTGCACCTCCTGTCACAGTGATCCTGGTTGATCAAAGAGCTCAGCTTTGGGCCGTGAATACACTGCTGACGGTGAGTGCCAGATGATGGTTTCGGTATTTTGCTTTTGCTCACTCAGCCTTGGTTGAATTATTGATTAAAGAGTGCCTCATGTTCAAATCTACACAAACTTGTTCTTCCTTGCTTCGTTGACTTTGTGAAAGAGGCATAGACATCTAGCTAGAGTTATATAATGTAAATAATAAGCTGGGACTGCCGCTGTGTCTGTCTATGCAAAAGTACTCACAGAGAGTGGGTGTTGGACAAGCTGACATTGTCAGCAGTGGAGTCTTCTGTGTACAGTGCGCTGTGTGTGTGTGGGTGCTATTAGGATGTAGATGGGTTTCATATTACTATTTGTTCTGCTTTTATACAAGTCTGTGCCATTGCCATTCTGAAGAATTCAGTAACTTAAGCAGTTATAGATGCAGTGATTCTTTAATAAATTAATATTCATTTGTATAAATGTTTGTGCTGCTCATGTCATAATTGTTTTGGTTGTCATTATGCAATGAGTGGCATAATGTTACAACTCAAGAGCTTGTCTCAAAACTGGTGTTATTTGGTGGAACACCAACAGAACGTGACCATGAATTAGAGAATTAAACGCTGGATAATCTTGCTAGAGCAAGCATTTGGATTAGATTGTGACTGTTATGGCATGGGATGAAAGCATCCTACTTTCATTCATTCATTCATCTTCAGTAAGCTCTTTATCCTGGACAGTGTCCTAATGTATCCGGAGGCTATCCCGGCAACAATGGGATATTTCACCTTGGGTGGGATTCCAGTTCAATTCAATTTTATTTGTTTAGCACTTTTAACAATGGACATGGTCTCAAAGCAGCTTTACAGAAACATAAACACAGGATACAGATTTTGTGTGTGAATCTATCTCCAGTTGATGAGATGTCCATCCAGAGGCAGGGAATCAGAATGGATCAGGCATGTCTGGAGAGCAGAAAGGGTCAGGATCACTGGAAGTTCCATAAAATCATGTGTGGCTCTTCAGAATGAGAGAGGGAGAGGGAGGAAAAGAGAGGGAGAGCTTATTAGGTATGCTTACTATCTTGTGATGGATGATGCCAGTCCATCACAAAGCACCATGCGCACACGCATGCACACATTCAATCACACTTTGGGGCAATTTAGCGTAGCCAATCTGCCTGTCTATTTCTGTCAATCTATCTGTATATTTTAGGACGGTGGGAAAAAACTGGAGAACCTGGAGGAAACCTCTGTGAGAAGTACATGCGAAATGCCACAGACAGTACCCGGGCTCAGGATCAAACAGGACACCCTGGAACTGTGAGGCAGAAATGCTACCCTTGGCACTGCCACCCATTTCAATTTCATTTCAATAAATTACAGCTAGCATATCCAAGATAAAAGACAAGCACAGGAAAGTAAATCTAATCAGGATGGATTCATTTTACATGGGGAGATGGGATTTTTATTCAGTTTGAATCCGTAAGTCTGGAAAGATTACGTGTATTTGACCTTCTAGAGATTTACCAATAGAATTAACCCTAAGTAATGTATATATCCTGTCTGAAGGATTCCATCATATCCTTTGGGAAATGGGTTTTCGCACTTTTTCTTAAGTGGCAAGACCCACGTTTCTGTTGTCCTTTGCTGAGACCGAACACTGAACAACGGCAAATAGACTCAATTCAAAAGGAATTGGAGGAGAGACGCTTCTAGCAGCTTGAACCATGTTATTGTTATCTCAGCAGAATTATAGCCATTTTATACCCATCTAGCTCAACTTGCGCTGACGTACTCCCAGTGACGAGCACTCACAAGGGCAATTAACTGGCATTAAAAATGTGTGTTTCGGATTACAGTATGACTTCTAAATGTGGTACTTATTAGTTCTTTGTCGTTCATAATAACCCTAAAGGGAGAATGTTTTATATATATATTTCTTGCTTTTTTGGCATGACAATATGTACATTGTGCTGCAGACACTCCACTCTCTCTAGTGCGAATCAGACATAATAAATATAGACATTGTCTGGCAACATTACTTAACAGACCTGTCTGGAAGTCTTATCCTGTTTAAATAGTACTTGGTTATAAAGCTCATGTAAAGACGTTTGGGGTTGCTTTTAGAGCTAAAATCATTTCGTTTATTCAAGGCAGCCTAAATTTAATGCCTCTTAAATTTGGTTTTCTCATATCAAATCATTGTCATATAAGTCAGCCTTATTTGTCAGCCTTACCGACTTGACCCTGATGATACGCGTCATGTTGATGGCTCAGCATGTGGGCTATAAACTGTGTAAATATGAGCCAAGGCTCACTGCAGCAGAACTTGTCTGATGCTGTAGTTAGATTTTTATCACATGTGAGATTCAAGCGTGTTCCTGCACATGCTTTGAACAAATTGTTCTACGACAACTTGTCCTGAACTAGCGCCACGTTCAATGTGGAATCGATGCAAATGCAAGAAAAGCAAGATGACAATCTCCAGCAGCCTTGTACTGTACCTTGCGTGATCGTGTTCTGCTATTCTCTAAATGTCACATGCACACAGTGGCAGTGGACTAATGGAGTCGAAATGGTGGTTTTGTTTTGCACTTACGGAAGGCTGCAGGTTTTGTACCCGCTTTGAGAGCTTTTCTTTGTGTGTCTGAGTGATAAACTGCTTGAGTGAGTGGAATGTAATTAAAGAAGGCCCCAGACCAGCAGTAACACTAGAACCACGTTTGCCATATTTATCATGGCGAAGACCTTGAAAAACTTGAATGCGGTTTGAAGTTTGAGTTCTTTTCATGTGCATGTAATAAATACGCCATTATGTATGAGGGTGAGTCAAATGAAAACCTTTTTTTATTCCATTAAAAAAAATGGGTATCAAAGAGCATTTTTACTGCAAATAGGTATAGAACATTTTTACTTACATTTTACAGCCAATCATTTAGAAGCAGTGCATAAAATTATGCAGGTACAGGTCAAGAACTTCAGTTAATGTTTACATAAAACATTGGAAAAGGAAAAAAATATATAAACCCCGGTATTTCAGGATAACAAAGTATTTCAGAAACTGATGATCTCCTGGGACTTGAATAAACATTAGGACTCAAACACTCCCCACCCCTCCCCCCTTTTTTTTCTGCCACATGATTAGTTGAATGGATGATTACGTGTCTGAGGTGTACAGGTGTTCCTATTAAAGTGGGCATTGAGTA
>JAOUWY010000032.1:24666723-24681517 GCA_025728095.1 Prietella phreatophila
GGTCTTTCAGTGGATAACACCCCCACCCCCACCCCCCCCTGTTTTACCTTACAGAGAGTTCATGTTTCAGAACATTTTTACGTCATTGTTGTTTTGTCTGCAGTTAAGCAAAACAGTACTTAAGCCTTTTGTAACCTTTCCAACCTCCACTCAAGTAACTGAAGGTTTTAATAAAAAAATAATAATAATGAAATAAAAAAGGGTTGGAAATGTATTAGATATTTCTAACTTTCTCCCGAGGCTTAGCACAGTTTGCTAGACAACACGATACGTATAATGACCCAGTAGAAGAAGCTGTTATGTAAATTTGTATAGTGGTGAATAGGTGTAAAATACAAAAAGCTGCAGATTGTGGGGGTTTGTGTATTTGTCTAAGCAAACATTTCGAGGGCTTTATTTAATTCATGCATGTGCCACTCCATAGTTACTGTACAGTCATGTGTAACTATGTACACCCTATGGAAGTTTTTTTTTTTTTTTATTGTACATATTTGGACAAGCATACATTTGATCCTCTTTGAAACACTGCCTATTAATAAAGGTGATGCACTCTATCACATGACACATGAAACTGACAATTTGTAGTAATGTTCACAATTTAAATTAACATAAAAACAGATCAGTCAGATGGAAAATGTAAGTACACCCCTTCAAATCCATGAAATTAGAATCAGATTTTAAGATTGGGTGCCAGTGATTAGAACCTGCTTAGGGAGTGGAACTGGTCTTATTTATACCCCCATTCATATCTGGTGTCTGGTGTTCCCTTTGTTATGCCAAGATCTAAAGAGTTCTGTAAGGCCCTCAGGGGGAAAAAGGTTGTAAGATGCCTATGAGTCTGGGCAAGGGATTTAAAAAGATTTGAAAGATTATTTGAAATGCGTCATTCCACTGTAAGGAAAATAATCTACAAATGACTCGGATTTCAAACAACTGCCAATTTGTCCTGGACTGACCATCTCAGCAAATTCAGCCTAAGAGCAGACTGTCTCATGCAAAAAGAAGACTCCAAGAGCCACAAAATTTCATCACAGGATCTACTTGGAAGTCTTGTAACTGTTAGTTTCAAAGTGCATGCCTCTACAGTCAGAAAGAGATTGCACAAATTTGACCCACATGTAAGTGTATGAATGTAAGCGTTCTAGGAAAAAGTATTTGCAAAACTACAGTTTGCAAGTGAGCATATATGAAAAAACCATGCCTTTTGGAATAATGTGTTCTGGACAGACAAAGCAAAGATTCAGGAGAAGCACCTCACAACTGTGAAGCATGGTGGTGGAAATATTATGGTTAGGGGTTGCTTCGCTGCTTCAGGGACATGTACAGCTTGCATTCATTGATTCAGCTGTGAATTCTGCATCATATCAAAGAGTACTTGAAGATAATGTGAGGCCATCTGTATGAAAGCTGAAGTGGACCTTTCAACAGGATAATGATCCTAAGAACACTTACAAATCCACCAAAAAATGGCTCAGAAAGAAGAAATGAAGGGTTATGGAATGGCCTAGTCAAAGCCTGGATGTGAATCCCATTGAAATGTTGGGTGGGTGGGGGGTTTTGAAACATGCAGGAAACCCTCAAACATCTTGAAACTGAAATAATATTGCATGGAAAAGTGGTCATAAATTCCAGCAAGCCTTGTGGACAATTATGCAAAACACCTACAAGAAGTTATTTCTGCTAAAGGGGGAATACTAGCTTCGGAGGCCAAGGGTGTACGTACTTTTTCCAGTGAAGAATATATATCTGTTGATCTTTCTGTTGAATAAATGATTTGAAAAAGCTCATCTTCCTTGTCGTTTTGTTCAAGTATAACTACTTCGTTAATATGCACTGTTTCAAAGATGATCAAAGGTTTGCATGTCAAAAAAGACAACAATTTCCATGGGATGTACTTATTTCACATGACTGTATATTCAGAGATGCATTGTAAATGTATGACTGTCTATAGATTTGTCATTGAAGATTTTCAGTGATCCAGGTCAAATTAAAATGTCTCATAGTAGTGACAAGTCATTGCAAGTGGACTTGAATCGTGGAGACATTGTTCCAGCTAATGAAGCCCCTCGGCTGAAAGGAGAAACTTCTTGTTTAAAACACAAGCCCAGTCACCAGGATTTACTCATCTGAGGCATGCCAGTAAACACATAACTTGATCTAAATTTGAGGGAGTCTCTGCTGTCTCTCCCCCACACTAACTCTCAAGCATGGATCACAGAAGATGATGTCATCATACAGCTTGAAACATACACAGGCTCCAGAATTCCTCCTTCCAGAAACATGCCCCATTTCTGAATTCCTCCCACTGGAAACATGCACCAACCCCCAAATTATAGCTCCCTCCGGAAACAGCTGCTTGGAGCCATGAAGCTCAGTACGTCTGATCCGATGGAACCTCTTCACCTGGCAGATAAGGGAGAAACCATCATGCTGTTGTCTCCTAGGAGGCTTCTCATATGACAAAGGGCTCTAGCATCTGACAAATGAAAAATGGTGTTAGTCCAAGTTTCAGAGGTACCCCCCCCCACTACCCACACACACACACTCTCAAATCGTCCATTGATGGGTTGCTATTTTGTGACAATGCATCAGACGCTTACTTAGGAATGAAATCTATTGTTTATGTTCCCTAAAAGCACTGGATTAACACGGCACATTTTGTGCAGAATTAGGCCCCGTCACAATGAGCCATATAGGAAAAACCATGACTGCTGCTGTCACAAACCATCTTAATTGAGACTGGCACTATCCTAGCCCAAGGCTGAAACCTGAATGTGGGAGGTCACTCTGTATCTTGTCCCCAAAATACCGACATCCAAATCTATTTGTGCACAGTGAGAGATTGATCAGTCTTCCATTTGTGTCCTGATTAAACTAATGATTCATTCAAATAGTGCGTACACTATTTGTGAAAATCATACCCATGTAGCAGCACTGTTGCTACCACTGTTGCATTATAGAACATGAAAAACAGTGTCAGTAATGCTGATTATAGAGAACAACTGCACTAAATAAATGGCTGTAGTTGGGGCTGGAAGTTCTTCCTGCATGACGTAATGTTCGATTAGTCAGTGCTGATTCTGGCTTATGTGGACCAGCTCCAGTAGAGTCAGCTAAGGACAGCATCATCACTGGATTTAAAGTAGTTGCTGTACAGTCCTTTCCTGTGCAAGGAAGCACAAATGCAAATGTTCTTGTGGTAATAAATAGCCCATGAATTATGATTTTGAGCATATGGCACTAGGGAATACAAATGATCGAATATGTCTTGTTTTTTTTCTCTCCAGTGGGTTTGTTTTACTGCCCTGGCAATAAAGGATAATAAAACAAGGATTGTCTTCCAGATGATTCTGATTAGAAATGTGTACATACTTTGTAGAGTTAGGGTGCTGTAAGTATTTACTAACCCATAATTTATTGTCGTCTGAATTTCCTGTGAAGCTGGAAAAGTACAGTTGGGTTAGTATTTAAACACCTTATAACCACTGCAGTAACCAGGATTTAATTTCAAGTGAGGTGCTCGTTATAAGTTGGATTGGACAGGTGAAAAGCAGTTGGTCTCAGAAACATCACTAGATGCCAAGGTTCACATTTTTCCTTACCACCACGCCTGAGTAATCTTTCCTCCCTAGCTGCTGAGAACATTAACACATTCAATTCAATTCAATATTTCATTTCTACTGCTATCCCTACACTCCGTTACCCCTCTCTCGCCTCATCTTTCTACTGAAGACTTGCAGCAACTTATCGCCTCCTGCAATCCCATCCCTTTCAGAATCTTCCTGAAGATCTCTTAGGACATTCTCACTTTCATCACTTCCATTGTAAATGACTCCATAACATCTGGTCACCGAGTTCTTTCAAAATAAGCCCAGACAGCTTGTCGTGTACAACAACCACCTAGTATTATATCTTTCTTTTCTTTCAAAAACTCTTGAACGTGTACAATGGGTTGTCTTTCTTTTTAACCTGTAACATCCGAGGTCACGCTACAAAAATTACCCTTGTATTCATTACTGAGAGGCCTAATCCTGCTAGTTCAGCCAAACTATTATTGGTCTTGATTTGTCCATGCTTTCAAGTCTTGGAATTAATTATGTAGCACAGCGCTGACTTGCTTCCTACATGGAGCACCAGTCATATAAAAGGACATGGAAGGTATACACATCTGGTCCATGTAGTTCTCTTCAATGGTAAGCCACAATTCCCAGTGCTTGGTCCTTCTTGATTTTCCCTCTATGCCTGCTCTCTCTCATGATTTTTCATGCCACACCTATGCTGATGAAGTACTGCTCTCCTTTCCTCCCATAGACACTCATGTTTCTGTACAGATCTCAGCTTGTCTGGCAGACATGTCGTCATGGCGGGCAGCTCATCAACTGAAACTAAATCTTTGAAAAACTGAGCTGCTATATATCCCCTGGAGATACCTCCCCACATTTAAGATCTTGTAATCTCCTTGGAGAACTCTTAGTTAAAGCCATTCATCAATGCACAACCACCCATCGTTCTCTTCTGATGTTACTAACTTCAGTCATGTACATTTCTCATTTATATCAAGAAGCTCTGGTCTAGGTACTTGTTCAGTCTCTTCTCATCTAAAGATTGGACTAATTCCGCTCATACATGGCTGGGATTCCCCTGGATACCATCCAACCCCTGTAACTGATCCAGAATGCAGCTGCGTTACTTGTTTTTAATCTCCCACATCACCCCATTAAAACACTGATGATTTATCTATAAAGTCTAAAAACAGATCAGCCCCACCTACCTGAAGATACTCTGTTCAGCACCCCGTTATTTCCGAGCCACTCGCACAGCTCAACTCGACCTACCATCCTACAAGATATAAGGAAGGCATGCGTCAAGGCTTTTTTGGGACTTCTGATTGCTGTCCAAACAGCTGAGGTACTGGCTGCCTTCAATTGAACAGTGAAGACTTAGGAAAAATCTACAAACACAGGCCTTTATAGCTACAAGATCTCTGAAGATGTACTATATGGCCAAAAATATGTAGACGTCTGACCATCATACCTTTTACAGTGTGTGCTTGTTGAAGATCACATTCCAAACCTTTGCTTCTATAACAGACTCTACTCTTATGGGAAGCCTTTCCACTAGATTTTTGAGCATGGCTGTGTGAATTTCCCATTCAGTCACAAAGGCATTAGTGTGGTTGGGAATGAGAAGGCCTTCCATTTCATCTCGAACGTGTTTAGTGAGGTTTAGGTCAGAGATCTGTGCAGACCAATTGGGTTCTTCCACAGCACCCTTGGCAAACCATGTCTTTATGGGGCATGTGCACAGCTGCATTGTCATTTTGGAACATGTTCCTTGGTTCCAGTGAAGGGGAAAAAAAAAACACATTCTAGACAATTGTGTGCTTTTGACTTTGTGGCAATGGTTTGGGGAAGGCCCAGATACGTGTAAGATGATCAGGTGTTCACATAGGTTTGGCCATATAGTGAACTTCCCGAGTAATGTCCATTTTATGTTTAGATTGTTTAGATCATTAAAAAAAATTATATAAGGGATGCCATGGCATTTGCCTTATATTTAAGTGTGATATTAGATTTTATTTATTTTTTTAAATATCTAAAGGCCACTGAGAAACACGAAGTAAAAAGGAGCACTGTCTACTATAGAAAATAATAAAGCTACCATTCTACTTGTTTCTGAAGTCCCACATCTGAGAATTTAGAAGTAGCACTTGCAAGCAGAGACTTGATCAGACTGCCAGAGTAAAGAGACACGAGAAAATGTAGTGCCTGCGTGTGTGTGTTTGGGTGGGTGGTTGTATGGGAGTATATGGGTGTTTGTGGGTGTAAAGAATGTGTGTGTGTGGGTGCGAGGGGGAGTGTAAGATGTGTAAAAGGTATTTATAATGGGAGTGTGTGTGTATGTGGTGTGTGTAAAATGGTTCTGAAGAAATGGCCCAGCATGAAGATCTGATTGCAGCAGCTGGCAGTGTTGTGTGAAGGGAAGCAGCTGTTTGCCTGTACAGTATGGCAAAGCTCACACTAGAGTGCATTGTGCATGGCGGGGCACACAAACCATTACCCATTGCTTCCTCAGCACTTCCTTTTCCCTTTTATTGATTTTAAATGAAATCTTATCCACAACATATTGTTTGTGCAGAATTCATTGATTTGATCTTTTGCAAAGGTGCTCATTGACCAATAATTTTAGAAATACTGTATTGTGTGCCCAAGTTTGTATATGTGTTTATTGAGATCTTTTTGTGTTATTTCTTGACTCTTTTTTTTTTTTATTATTATTTTTTTTTTCTTTCTTTCTTTCTGTAGGCTTAGGACATGGGGGGAAATAAGAGCAAACCCAGAGACCTGGCCCAGCATGCCCGGAGTTTGGATTGCACAGTTAGCATGAACAGTGGGGGTGGCAGCAGTGTCGGACATCACTTCGGCTCGTGCCAGCAGAACTTCACACCCAACCGGACCCCTGCGGTGGTTGGCTCACGGCATGGTGCCCAGAACATCACCAATAATGCTGAACTGCCCTTGTTTGGAGGAGTGCAGTCCATGAACAGCCTCACATCACCTCTTCATAGCGCATTAACAGCAGGTACAAAAATAACAATAGTATATAATAGTAACAATAGTAATGCCTGCATACTGAGAACACGGTTTCTTGTTTATAGGAATGGCAATGAAATGCTTAGTCAATGTAGATCCAAGTGCATTCTAGGAAAGGTGGCCTTTAGATGCGAGCTCCTCAGAGAAGAGTGAAATGGATTATCTGCTTCAGTCATTTTAAATATTGAATCATTATCCAAGTTTGTGATTTTTTTTTTCTTCTTCTTTTTTTTTTTAATCATAACTGAGGGTTGCCCTAAGTATAATTTCGAAGATTTAAATAAATGTAAAACAGATGACTTTGAGTACAATTAATCCTATGAGGTGGTGGTGGTGGTGGTAGTAGTAGTAATAATAAGTAGAGTTTGACTGATAGTGGATTTTACCGATAACTAAGTTGAGGAGTATTAATCAATTAATCAACCGATAGTTTTTATGAAAACATAACATTCAAATTAAAATATTGCTGAACTTTATTACAAAAATAAACAGTATGGACTGTACCATGAAAATGTACTGTACTTAAATAAATAAATAAATAAATAAAAATCGGAATATATATAGTAACTATAGTTAATAAATATTAAAGTAAATAGATATACATCCAAACTAAACCAAACAGTCTCGCTCCAAAAAATAAAAATAGAAACCTCCAAAATGAGTCAAAAACACTTCAAATAACACAACAAAATTAGTCTGTGATGTTTTTTCTTTCGCATCTAGAGGTGTGGATTTGTGCTGATAACTGATGTTTCCAACAATCATCAAAACCTATAAGTCACTCGACCTCTAATAGTAATTACACCACTAAAGGAGGGGCATCATTAGTGTTTGAAACTGACTTGAAATGTGTAACACGAGTCCCTTTGCTATGACTCCATATTACTACATTTTCAGAAGGTCTGTTGGGAATGCCTGCAAAAACTTGTTTGCATTTCTCATACGCAGACTGAGCGTACATTTCCGACTTAAAAGTGTATTGTAGAATGACGAGCAGAATTTAACACACAATGCGTTTACGATTGGAAGATGAATCTACCATCTAAAATCGAACCGATTTTACATTGAAAGTGCTTCGGCGTCTACGGGAAAGGATCAGGGGAAAAAACGTCCGGAGAAGTGGATCTTGTATCACGACAATTCACCCGCACAAACTGCACCGTCAACCAAGTCTTAAACCAGAATCAACGTGGTTATCACGTCACATCCACTGCATTCGCCAGATCTCACTCGTTGCGACTTTTTGTTTCCGAATTTAAAAAATGACAAATCTGTAGTCCCCCCATCATACATAAAGTCACCCTTCCCAGACACTTGATAACTTTTCTGTCTGTATTAATACACTGATTATCTCATCATACTTGAGTTATGATCATTATCACTGTTTAGTCTAGTTAATTGGACGTCTAGGCAAGCACAACCTAGGACTCGGCATGCACATTGGGGCTTTCACTTGTACGGCAGCCTAGCTACGGAATTTATTTGTCCACCTGAAGGGATGATGTATTTTTGTAGGCCAGCACAGAAGTTAGCATCACCCTGCTTCCCCTGAGAAAAAGCCACTAGGATTTTTTCCCCCACTGGCTTATTGCAGAAAATACCCAACAAAAAGTTTATTATTCTTACACATTTAGTTTAAGACGTTCTTCGCAAATGAACACAAAAACTAACTCCACCATGGTCACATGACTTCAACGGCACCACCATTAAGCTTCCGACAACTCTTTCAATCTGTAATTAAAAGACATCTTCCCTGGTAAGTTTCCACGGTGCGCTTTTTTGCGGATTTTTCGGGAATGCGTCATTGTTTTGAAAAAACACCCCACTATAGACTGATGAATCTAAAAGGTTAGAAAGTTTGACTGAGGTCGTAGTAGGTGAGATCCCCTGTTCTGTGCGTTCGCGTTTAACATCCCCGACATCCCCTCTCTCATCTCATTTATCCGCCTTCCTTTTTCAAGACACGTAGAAGCTTAACAGAAACTAGTTGGGTATTACTAATGTATTTTATGTCCTAGAATAACACATGAAAATATCTTGAGCTTGTGTTAACCACAGACCGTATTTCAGGCTTTGACTTTGGGATGGAAGCGGCCGTGCAAAACTGCTAACTCATTTCTTGGTTTTAGGACTCCTTGGAATCTGCACTGATTTTTTAAATTGTTGCTTTTTTTTTGGTCTTTTTATAGGAGGCGTGACTATGTTTGTGGCTTTGTATGACTATGAATCACGCACTGCCTCTGATCTGTCATTCAGGAAAGGAGAACGGCTTCAGATATTCAACAACATGTAAGAAAGCGCGTGTACACACACACACACACACACACCCTCTTGCACAAACGCTGATGCGGTCATTTCTTAGACAGCACTTTTTCTTCTAGAAAGAAACATGCTGTATATGATCATCATAGTGCAACACGTCATACTCCTTCAGTCGAGTGCACGTACTGTACAGACGCACACGTCTATCCTTTGTCTGCACCACCAAGGAGTGCATAACGTTCCACTTCAAATCCTCCCCCACCCCCATCACTCTCTGGTAACCATAGGAACAGGATCCCTCTCTTTAAAGGCTGGAGATGGTGGTTTTGTTTACTTTCTCCCCTACTGTGTTTTTTTTTTTTTCTTTACTGCACTCCTTTTTAGGATTTTCTGCTCACAGCTGCACATTTTTTCCTCTGCTTCCCCTCTAGGAGTGAAAGGGCATTTGCCTCCATTATTCCAGTGATCACTTCCAGAAAGAGCAACAAATCTGACTTAATTAGAAACTAGGCACTCCAATCAAAAGCCCTTGTTACACATGGAACGCAAAGCGTTTATCAGAGATGGTATTATAATCCTCTTAGAAAGCAAATGACAGGGTCCGAACATTGCCATGAATCGTGTAAATATGATTTTAATAGCTTGACCATTCGTTCTTTCAGTTGAGCGAAGGACATGAAGGTTGACGTTGGAATGAAACGGTTTGTGGCGGTGTTTATAGTTAGGTGGAAGTATTTAAAATGGCCGTTTCAATATAAATGTCAGGACTGTTATTGTGGAATCAATAGAAGAGGAGCAGAGCGTCACGCAGTCCCTCACCACGTACACACATGTACATGTTGGCCCAGACATTTCACTTGCATAAATTTTGCAGAACTTTTTACGACGAGTCATTTTTATGTCATTAGTACGTATGAACAAGCTCTGATGAGACGAATGAGCGTTTTTAAACGGGTTGTGTATTTATTTTATTTTCTTTTATTGGCCTGGTCATTCAAACGCTGCGAGTTCCGGGTACGTCTTTAGTCTTTAGCTTTGCTCTAATTCCTGCTATGTCTGTTTTTGTTTTTGTTTTGTTTTAATCACAAACCTATTTCACACTTCCTTCCCCCATATCTCTTCTCATGTGCGGACACTGTTTAAAACAGGAGAAAGCTGAACTGCAGGTAGGTAAATACTGCTTGCTTTACCTTTTGCTTGATTCATGTTTGTGTCTTTTCAACATCATTTTGTCACGCTGATCTGTTGATCAAAGATACAGCTCCAGAGAGAAAGAAAAACTCGTCCCTTGGGGCTGAATTCTGGAAAACGGCCACAAAAAAAAAGAAGAAAAAGACGGCTTTGGCCAGATTTTTTTTTATACCTGAAGCATGCTTGGATACCATGCCATCGTTAGGAAGCCATAAATATACTGTGTTTCACCAAAACGTCCTGTTTACTTTGCAATCTTGCCTAGGCTGCAAAGATCATGTTCATAACGATCCATATGAACAAATATGGTGGTAAAAGCAGTCAGACTATCTAAACCTGTCCAAAACATGCTAGGTAAGGGTGATTTCCTTACACGGCGAGTGCCACACTTCAATGGAGTCCTTGGAAAGTTACATGTTGGATAATGAAGTGGACAGTTTGTAATCAGCTGCAGTTGAAATGGAATCTTTAAGTGCAGTTTTCTACCCTTTCACTTTGGGTGTAGTTGGACATTAAATGTGAGGATTTTATTTATTTTTTCTCTTTTCCCCCCCTCAGGCCCTCGTACATACGGTGATGCTTGAAAGTTTGTGAACCCTTTAGGGTTTTCTATATTTCCGCATAAATATGACCTAAAACAACATCAGATTTTTCTTGAAGATAGATAAATGCAATTAAACAAACGAGACAAAGGTATTATATGTGGTCATTTATTTATTGAGCAAAAAGGATCCAATATTACATATCTGTGAGTGGCAAAAGTATGTGAACCTTTTGCTTTCAGTATGTGGTCTGAGCGCAACTAAATGTTTCCGGTAACTGTTGCTTGGAGGAGTTTTAGCCCGTTCCTCAGTACAGAACAGCTTCAACTCAAAGATTTTAGTGGGTTTCCTCACATGAACTGCTTGCTTCAGGTCCTTCCATAACATTTCTATTGGATTAAGGTCAGGACTTTGACTCGGTCATTCCAAAACATTCACTTTATTCTTCTGTAACTGTTCTTTGGTAGAACAAATTGGAGGAGGAGGATGATGATGATGATGATGATTTAACCAGCACATTATTGTGCTGGTTTTCCTTTCTCTTTATTGACATTTTTCGCTGCCTTTCTTTTTCCCATCTAAATGCCATTCAGTACTTTTTTTTTTTTAATCCAGCATTTACATTGTAATCAGTCATGTTTGAATAGTCTGAACAACTGATTGTGACCAACATGCTGTAATGTGCACACATTGTGATGTGTTGCGTGTTATCGATCATACCGTACCAGGCATTTCGAAATGAGTTTGAGATTTTCCCACAGACTTTGGGAGGTTGTGTGTTGAGTCAGAAGTTCTCTGCGGTGTGAAATTGCCAGCATTGTTGCTCCAGCCAGGGGACGCTAAGAGGCTAAATCAGGAACTGATTCATGAGGATGTTAATAATTCACAGCTTAAAAGACTGCAGAGACTAAAATGAAGGTGATGAAAACAAACGTATAAGTGAAATACATCCTATTGTTAATTATTTACTGGTGTTGAGAACAATGAGTCTGGCACGTCAAGTAAATATTTGTATAATAATAAATTGAACTTATTTTTTTAGTCTGTTCTGTTTCACAGTATTTCATTAAAACTTACATGCATGTAACGCAGCAATTTGCCAATTATTAATTTTTTTTTTTTCCATTTTTGTTTGGAGTTACGTCATGGAAAGTTAGTTCCTCTTATCACTTTCTTTCTTTTCTCTATTGAAGGCAAAAAATTAATCTTGTCATGTTATCTAGAAGCTACAACTCCGTGTATCCCTGACATTTACCAAGTGCCGTCCAAAAATACTATACAAGTGCCTCCTCACAGAAAACCTCTCATCACGATCAATATGTACATGCTGTTTAATCAGTATGTGTGGATCTTCTGCCATACACGTCCTTGTGATTTAGCTCTTATTATACCACAGCGCTGCGTAATACTTGATTCTGATTGGCTGACTGACGTTCTAAGGTGCTGATTTATTTTTCTAATAATTCAACAGACAGGAGTCAGTTATTCCTTACATAGTGTATTAGAATGAGTGCGTTCATATAATCCTTGCAGCCAGCATTATTGTTATAGAAAATCCATCAGCACCTTCTGACCAATTAGCATGGCCACTGTATCATTTATACTTTAGATTACAATTACATTTATGGAATTTGGCAGAAGCCCTTATCCAGTTATCTCATTAGATAGGATAGATGGCTGGATGGATGGATGGATGGATAGCAAGCAACTAATTATGGCATTTAAATAGTTTTTAAGCTAGACTGAAATTTGACATTGAGTGCCTCTTTTTAATTAATTTATGATCAACATGGTCTCATGATTTCAGTTTCATAAAAACTTGCAACACTTCTGAGAAGTTACACATCATGTGCATGTGTCTTGCAGGGAAGGAGACTGGTGGCTAGCCAGCTCACTGACCACAGGACAACGCGGCTATATCCCCAGCAACTACGTCGCTCCTTCTGACTCCATCCAGGCCGAAGAGTAATTTTTATTTTTTATTCTAATTTATTTTTCTTTCTCTGCTTCTTTTGTCCCCCCCAGGTTTTTGAAAGTTGGTCGTTTTCTACCTTTTTTTAAAAATTTTTTATTTTTTTTATTTCTCTCCATCCTTTTTTATTTTCTAGTTTTATTGATTGCAGCGCTGCCTTTCATTCATTCCTGTTTTTAGACTTTATTCTAAATTATTCATTTTCCACAATAGGAGTATATTCTTCATCACCTATTATGCTCTCCTTATTTTTCATGAGAAACAGATTTTTATAGCACCTTCGATTTTCTAACACCATCACTGCATTTCTGGAGTATGTTGATTACGCCCCCCCACGCCCCCGCCACACACACACAGAAATGGTCATTCTACTTCCTCGTGCTCCTCCAGATATACCTTGCACAAATATGGAGGCAGTTTGACCTGCAGCAACTTACTTAAATCGTCAGTTAACCTAGCGCTCAGTAAGCTCTGTAGCTTACTGTGTGTATGATTTTTTTTCCCATTTATTTATTTTTTTATCATGGACAAGAATTTCATGTATTGCAATGAGAAAAGAACAGGAAGCTTGTCAACTTGAAATTCTTTCAGTGGAATCCAAAGTGAAGTTGAGTCGATACAGTACATTCACCAACGTTCAACTATAGCTATAATACTTCTGGAATTCATTTTCTTAAGGCAAGAAAGCCAAATATCTAACTTTATTTTCTGCAATAGTTCATTTAAAAGATAAGGCATAAGTATAAAAATAAACAGCTGTGAGGTGGTGTGGCCACAGCATGTCTCACTATTTATCCATTTATATTTAATGTTGCGGAGAGTCCGCATAAAAAAAAAATGGATCTGACATGAAGCAGTCATGTTGGGATCGAAGTGTAGACGTTCAGATTTAATTCAAGAGGTTTTATAAAGATATTTCATTAACTGTTTAGGAATTAAATCATTTATTTATTTATTTTTACAGTCCCCCTCCATTTTCACAGGCTCAAATGTAATTGGACAATTGACCGATAAGCGGTTTCATGGCCAGTTTCCTCAAGGCTTGTTTCCGCAATATTTCATGACAAGTTAAGGAGGTAAGAGGTCTGAAAGTGGATTCCCAGCATAGAATTTGTATTTGGTAGTAGTTCCTGGGAACTCGTGTCAATGTAAGTGAAGGAGGGGCCATCATTAGGCTGAAAAAACCTATCGGAGAGTTAGCAGAATCTTTAGGAGTGGTCAAATCCATAATTTGGTGCATTCTTAAAATGAATGCACTGGTGAGCTCTGCAGTACCAAAAGGCCTGGAAGACCACAAAAGTGGATGATCGCAGAATTCTTTCCGTTTTGAAGAAAATTCCCATCCTGGGTGACTCTATATGCCGAAGTGTCCTTGGGCAAGACACTGAACCCCAGGTTGCTCCCGATGGCATGCTAGCAGCTTGCATGGCAGCTCTGCGACCATTGGGGGGGGGGGTGAATGAGACACAGTGTAAAGCGCTTTGGATAAAAGCGCTATATAAGTGCGCCATAAAAGACGCAAACTACTGGTAACACTTAAGAACAGAAAGGCCAGATTAGACTAAAAAGAGTCTGACCAGTACTGATGCAAGATTAACTTGTACCAGAATGATGGGAAGAGAAGAGTATTTAGAAGGAAAGGAAGGGCATACGTTCCACCACATAACACATCATCTGTCAAACATGTGGAGGAAATGTTATGGCATGGGCATGTACGGCTGGAACTGGGTCAGGTGATTATTGATGTGATTGCTGATATAAGTAGCAGGATGAATTCTGAAGTGTATAGAGCTGTACTTTGTGTTCAGATTCAGTCAAATGCTGCAAATATTACAGCGATACCATTAGTACAGTGCACCACAGTACAGATGGAAAATGACCCCAAAACATACTGCAAAAGCAACCCAAGGGTTTCTTAAAAGAAATGAAATGTTAAATGTCTGACCTCAAACCAATTGAGCATACTTTTCAATTACTGAAGACAAAACTGAAGGCAGAAAGACATACAAATAAACAGCAAGTGAAAGCAGCTGCAGTCAAGGCCTGGCAAAGCATCTCAAGGTAGGAAACTCAGCATTTGGTGATGTTCATGGGTTCTAGACTTCAGGCAGTGGATTTGGATTTGCATCCATTATTAAAAATAATCCTCATTTTTATTTTTGTGTTAGTTTGTCCAATTACTTTTGATCCCGTGAAAATGGAGAGAAAATACCGGGGGGGGGGGGGGGGTTGGT
>JAOUWY010000032.1:24798668-24809021 GCA_025728095.1 Prietella phreatophila
ATAATTTGTATTTTATTCCCATGGTGCAGCATTGGTTGGAAGAAAGCAGAAACTGGTCAGAAGACCAAAACTGCAAGGAAGCTTCTAGAAGCCCCTGTGGCCAAGGGTGAAGGGAGGGGAGGATCTCTCGACTTTCCTTCAAAATCTAACATGTGGATGACGCAGTGATTCTCTAAAACTGGGAAACGAATAAGCAAAGTGATAAAAAGACGCCATCCTAAGAAATCAAGGTGCAAAAGCATTCAGTCGCTCTAAACAGGAAACGCAGTGGTCAGCCAGCAGAGGAAGAGGGGAGCTGATAAACACCAGAGCAACAGGCACAGATCAACTGCGTCACACTTCTCGCTGCCTCACACGCAGCCATGTGACTGACAACACAAAAACAGTACAGCGTTGCACTTATGCTCTTATCAAACCAGCCATAGGATGTCCACAAAATCTCAAACTTCTTCCAAGTAATACCACACCCAAAATCAACTGTATAGCAAATTACATCAACCGCATTACATTTAATATAATGCAACTCTAATAATAATCTCCAACCTATAACAAAGAGCCATTTAAAAACTACACGTGTGTCAAAACAATTTATTCGGTATTAATTTTTGTTTTAATTCTCCATTTAACCACTGAACAAAAACTGCAAACGATAACATGGCCAATGAGAGGCAGCCCTCCACCTGTCTGTTTGAGCTTGCCCAATAGAATTGCTTCTGCAAAAGCTCTTAGGTAACCTTATTGGATGAGAGAGCTGTCACTCAGTTGCCTGACATGGCTTCTTTCTGGCCACCAGCCAGGGCTCAGTCACCAAGAGAGCAAGGTAAACAATTTCTTCCTGATCTGCTGGCGTGACATTTAGAACCTTTTCAGCACAGTCCCGTTTTCTCAAGGCATCCTTGCATTTCATTGGAGGAGGGAGACAGACAGAGAGAACGAAAAGTGACAGAGGAAAATACATACACACCATGCACTGGAGTCTGAAGGCAGTGGATATGGCTGAGTCACACACGTTGCTTCCAGTAGCTATGCAGAAATGAGTGCAGTTAACGGACAGGCTAGAAGTCCAAATCTGATGAAACCGCCCCAATTTACCAGAACATTCTGACCTCCTGTGTGTGCCAGAAGATCACAAATGTAGCCCTCACAAGCTTAGTTCTTGTTCACAACACTTCCTGACACTCACACTGTTAACCCATTACAACATATCCCCACATAACATCATCTAGCCTATACCTGAAGACTGTAATGCCTCAGCCCCAGATGTGTATGATTTGCATGGCAAGGCCAAATGCAGTATGAAGTGCTTCTTCCTCAACTGGCTTGGACTGTCAGTGGGCTGTGATGAACTACAGCTCTAAGAACACCTATTTCTATACAGATCACAAATAGCCTACACACACAGTGCTCAAGGTACAAGCACTTGTTTCCTCACTGGTCCAAAATAATGTTGAGACATAGGGTGTTGTGATACTATTTTGTACTTCGCTATCTGTCTTCATGAAGCATGTTCATCACCTTTCTCCTCGAGTATAGGAATCTTCCAGACCAGCTGCTCGTCTTGAACCCTTCACCTGCCCACCTGCTTACTAATACACATTCGATGCCATAGCAAGCATGCACTCAAAAATATATTTGCAAAACAGCTTCCTCAGCATCGGTGTCGGAACCCAGAGCTGCGATTCCGAAGTGCGGACTCGGGCGTCAGAGGCAGAGAGAGACAGAAAAAGGTGGTTGAGAATGAGGATGGAGAGGAAAAAGAGTAGGATGAGAGGCGAACAAGTAGACAGAGGGCGGAGGCTCACTCACGGCCGCTCTTGGGCAGGAGAAAAGCATGCGACATGGACTCCTGTGCTCCTAGCTGCTGCTTTCCTCTCGATGTGAAAAAGTGACGTAGCAACTAATCCAAAAATCTTTCCCTCCATGTGTGTGCGTCTCTCTCCTGCTCTCTCGTCACCCTCCCTCCTTCCACAATCACTCCTCCCTCTCCTGCTCCCTCTATTTTCATTGGCTTGCAACACCAGAATAACTTGCTGTTTTCTTACAGATACACATCCATACAAATAGACGTCAAAGTCTTTGCGAGCAAATAATCGAATATCTGCTACAAACACTCATGCTCCCACAATGCCTTTCTCCCCTGCTCTGTGTCTCCTTTCTCTCTCACTCTTTCTCTCTCTTATGCACACAGTGTGACGCAGCATTAATTCTCCAGGCTTTTCTCCCCTCTCTGTTATGGCTGCACAAGCCACTCGTCATGAGTAGCTCAACCCAGCATCACAATGGCTCTCGTGCTACAGTGTCAAAAATGAGAAAGTAAAAAAAAAGGAGAGGAAAAAAAAAAAAAAAAAGAGAACGCAATCACTTGTTTACAATTAAGCGGACATGACCATCTCCCTCTCTCTGCCTTCCACTTCCATGTCCTCCTCTTCCCTCTGCCCTCCTTAAACTGGGTATCTGCCCATCTATCTCCCTCGTTCTCTCTTCTTTCCTCTATTCCTACAGTGTCTCATCTTTTTGTGTGATTACACACGCACGTCTCGGTGAACTGAGATGACTGCGCTTGCCCGATCACCTGACAACCCACAGCTTTTAAAGGCACATAGCTAAGCTGAGAGCATCTATTACGTAACAGCTAGGCTGCTATGCTCATTTTGTCTCTCTCTTGGGTCACATCCTTGAAGGACAGACGCAATCTGTTAATATCAGACCCGCCATTTGTCATTAATAACTAACGTAAGGCGAGACAGGGAAGGGGGGGAAATCACTGCATTTAAAGTACAAATAAGAAGGAAACAAACGAGTGCAAAACTCTACACGTCAGTAAAATGTAATGCTCTGTAGGCTAATAATAACAATGAAATCTAACACCAGTCTCTTGAACAAAATGTCTTTGCTCCTGTTTGAGCCTAAAAACCGGAAATATATGGGTATTATACAAAAAAAGGGGCATGGGAGGTATTGATTTTGACATTCTGAAGAGGGTCACTGAGTGTCAATACCAGGGAAGCTCTGCTAACATGGGACATTACGTGAACTTTCCATAGACTTCCTCTTCCTGTCCTGAGACCATAAAAAGGCTGTTGTATGACAAAGGACCATTTACCTGTAGTCATTTTCCACACAATAGCTTAATGGTTGAATTACTAGCACAATGTAGATGTGGTGCATTTAGTCACATGATCTGCCAGTTAGGAGAAAGTACAAGTCATTTCAAAGTTTTGGTTTGACAGTGATGCAGATGATAAGTATGCCCATTTGTTAAACAGACAAAAACAACTAAACAACTAGTTTATGCTTTATTACAGTATAATATACTAATGGTACAAGGCATAATGAAAACAAACCCTTCCCAACACTCAGGCTGACACCTTTGGCATGACTACACTTCCCAGCATGCTACTCTCTGCGAGATTATGTTCAGAGAAGAGGCAGGGCTAGCAGGAGCAGGTCAGCAAGTATGACAACCAGCAGGCAGATCACACACCAATAAGCCTCTTAACGCTCAATTTAAGTATGACACTGCAAGCAGCACACCAAGGGCTCATTACCACAATGTCACATCAGTGAATTGAGAAATAACTTCTGCCAGTATTACAGGAAGTACGGCCAGAAGTCTGCTGTGTGTTGAAGCAGGAGCTGTGGCTCTGTAGATCAGAGCAGAGAACATCAAAACTCTGCTGTAATAGATTATTGTGGTGGTTTATTTAGCTGCTGCCTAAAAGAAACCGATTAAACAAAATCTATGGGTGTTACACTATAACCTTAGGGAAAAAACGTTCCTAAAAGAGCTTAGTTAAGGAGTCTAGCTTTATGAAATATGGTTACTACATAGAAACTTTAAGGGTCAGAAGAAGCTTCTAGAGTTCAAGGTTAACCATTTTTTCTAGAAGTACATATCAGTTTAATTAAACTAGCTACATATGGAAAGGCAAGAGTTTAGACTTGACTGGAGCCTATTTTTTTTTTTAAACTGTGGAGGCTTTCCACCACCACCTTCACGCCTGTCAACATTAACGATGATATATTATTCAGATGGTGGCATGGTGGCTTAGTGCTTGGCACGCTTGCCTCGCACCTCCATTGTTGGGGGTTGGATTTCCACCTCCAAACTGTGTGCCTGGAGTCTGCATGTTCTCCCGTGCTTCAGGGGTTTCCTCCGGGAATTCTGGTTTCCTCCCTCAGTCCAAAGACATTTATTGTTGGCTGATTGGCATGTCCAAATTGTCTGTAGAGTGTGTATGGGTGTGAGTCCTATCCAGTGTGTTCCCCACCTGGTGCTCAGAGTTTGCTGGGATAGGCTCCAGGCTTCCCTGTGTAGGATAAGCGGTACAGAACATGGATAGATGGATGGATATGCTAAACAACAACAAGATCCATGTAGTTTTGGAGTGATGCCACACATGTTGAACCGAGGTCAACCATGAGCAGTGCCAATGGTGATCACATGGTCATCACCAGGAGGCACCTGGTGCATTTCAAAAGTTACACTTTTTATTCATTTGAAATATTACGTTACTTGATACAATGGTATTACTTATTCTGACTGATGGAGATGCCTTGACGGAACTGTGTTTTTGATCAGTCTAAGGCAGCAATACATTTGGGCACTGAACAGTCCCAAATTGGTAAAACACCCGTCAAAACCACCTAAATCTCTTCGCTGTTCGGATGTTCACACACAATAATCTCTAGAGTTTACACAGAATTACAGAATTATGCAAAAAACATCCTGCAGGCTGAAACACCTTATTGATGAGAGAGCTCAGAGGAGAATGACCAGACGGGTTTAAGTTGCTTGCCAAGAACAGAAATCAGAGGCTATCATGGGCACAGACTTACCAAAACTGGACAGTTAAACACTGGAAACAGACCAGGAGATTTCCATGGATGAGATTATATTTTCTTATGCTTACAAACATAAGATTTAAGGATGCAAGGACGGTAAACACCATACTATAGTGCCTTGCAAAAGTTGTCAGCCTTTTCTGCATTTTTCCTATTTTGTTGCCTTACAAAATTGGGGGGTCTCAAATCTCTGGAAGACTGAAACAGGTTTACCTCAAGAATTTCCCTGTATTTAGCACCATCCACCAGATTCAATTCAAACTATTTCTCAGTCCCTGCCGATGAAAAACATCGCCACAGCATGATGCTTCCACCACGCTTCACTGTGGGGATGGTGTTCTCTGGGTGATGAGAGGTGTTGGGTTTGCGCCAGACATAGTATTTTCCTGGATGGCCAAAAAGCTCAATTTTAGTCGCGTCTGACCAGAGTACCTTCTTCCATATGTTTGGGGAGTCTCCCACGCGCCTTTTGGCGAACAGCAAACATTTTTTTTTCCTGGCCATTCTTCCGTAAAGCCCAGCTCTGTGGAGTGTATGGCTTAAAGTGGTCCGATGGACATATACTCCAATCTCTACTGTGGAGCTTTACAACTCTTTCAGGGTTATCTTTGGTCTTTTTGTTGCCTCTTTGAATACTACCCTCCTTGCCTGGTCCATAAGTTTTGGTGGACAGCCCTCTCTTGGCAGGTTTGTTGTGGTGCAATATTCTTTCCATTTTTAATAATGGATTTAATAGTACTCCATGGGCTGTTCAAAGTTTCTGATATTTTTTTAAATAACCCAACCCTGATGTGTACTTCTCCACAACTTTGTCCCTGACCTGTTTGGAGAGCTCACTGGTCTTCATGGTGCCACTTGCTTGGTGGTGTTGCAGACTCTGGGGCCTGTCAGAACAGGATGTATATATACACTGAGATCATGTGACATTTAAGATTGCACACAGGTGTACTTTATTGAACTAATTATGTGACTTCTGAAGATAATTGGTTGCACCGGATCTTATTTAGGTCTTCCTAGCAAAAGGGGGTGAATACATATGCAGGTACCACTTTTCCATGGTTCATTTTCTAAAACAAGTTATTTTTTCCATTTCACTTCACCAACCTGGACTATTTTGTGCATGTTCATTACATGAAATCCAAATAAAATCCATTTAAATTACAGGTTGTAAGGCAACAAAATAGGAAAAATGCCAAGGGGGTGAATACTTTTGCAAGGTACTGTATATGAACAAATAACACTTCATAATACTGAATCCCGAAGGCAGGATATGAGATTAATTGCAATAGTGAACTTGTCATCCTGCAACAGATGCAATGTTGAGCAGGAGACATTTCCGAGAAGTTCACGAGGGGCACCTACTAGACATGAGCAGACTAAAGGTTGGAATTGAAAGTGGTGTTGGCACAAGTTTATGAATTCCTTTATTGGAGTTAATGTTGTAATTCTTAGGCCTATTCTGCACAGATTAACCACTGATATGACAGACATCCAAATGAACAGCCAGGTCTGTGTCATTTACTTCCATCACAAACCATACAGACATTTCAAACAACGGAAGCTTCCGTCAAGGAGCTTTAATCCAACAAAGTTATTTAGAAACAGGAAATTTACCCTCCATCAGAAATAACAAACATCTATAAATAATGAGGTCACAGATGGACCATTATTTCCTCTACTGAGTGTTTTATTGACAAGACATTCATTACACGCATGTTATTTCCCCTTTTCAGTGGGTCATTTCCCACTCTGCTGGTTTTTTTTTTTTTTGATGCAGCTCATGATAGCTAATGAGGCATGTTAACCCAGGGCCTTCCTTTCTGCTATTTCTATACTCGGTCATTCAGCAGGACGTGACAGGCCGGTTAATTTTAGCTGTGTCATCTCTCCACTTTCCTGCAGCTCAATTCGTCAGCAGTAGAAGAGCCTCAGGGCCTGGTGAAGGAAAGGAACTTCTTTTCTGCCTTACTACAAACCCAGGCCCCCAAATGACGCACATGAACATTTCTGCCTCTGCGATTCAGAAAAGCCATGGACCATTAAGTTCTTAATCAACATTTAAAATTCAACAATTCCAAATTGTGAGATTCAGCTTATTAGGTTAAAAACAAAAAAGCCACAACGACTAAACTGGAGACAAAAAACAAATGGCACACTCCACAAGTATAGGAGAGGATGCTACGTTCTTGATTAAATGTGAGTGTGCCTCTGTGTAGTCATACTAACTAAGGAGAATTGGGCTCAAGATTTCTCACCAGGGTTTTGCCATCAGACTCAAGCGTTCATGCTTGGTTTCGAGCCACGGAAAATAAGACTGACAAACAGATTTCAATGACATCTCATGCCACACATCGAAAAAAATGTGTCATGTGTCATCAGAATCATTACGGAATGAATCATCTCACACCAAAGTATCTTTCAAAGTTAGCAACTGTGCGCTCTCAAACTGACTGCCACAAACTAAAAGATTTAGTCTCATGCTAGCATGAATAGACAATCCTCCTTACTATAGAGCAAGCTACTTAATCATATGTTCTTGTATGTTCTTAGTGTTGACTGGTTGTTCTGTTTTTATTTTGAACCTTCGGTCATATAAGCCTCTACATTCTTTCGGTTATCTAACGCTCTCTTTCTGCCGAAGTGCTGAAGCATACATGTCATACCGTTGTGGTACGCTAGCTCCAATTTGCAGTATACACACTGCAATTATATATTATTTAGTTTTGAAATGATTCCAATGAAATGATTAGCACCTCCCTCTATGGTTGTTTCTTCATCGTTCATCTTTGTACGTATGCACGGTAAAAGCACAGACTTTTATCCGAGGAGTTTTTGCAAACAAAGTACTCGAATAATTCGAGGAATCGTTTCAGCCATTAAGACGTGTATTATTAAAGGACACTTACCTATGTGCCTGGAAGTGCTCTCCACTTCTGATTAACTGTAAGACATGAAATGCGTCAAAGAACGGGAGGAACCAACAAGCTTGCATAAGACATGAGCGATGCGCTTTGTTCTTTCCTGTTATTTTAATTACTAATGTTACGAGTTTAAAAATTTCACCGGACTCATTTCAATAATCTATTAACAGTCCTCCCCCCGACCATTTCATTTATATCCTCTTCCTGCCTTTTCCACCCTTTTGGTATCGTCAATATTTTGTGTAGCTTCAGATGTCAGTGTAACATACTGACATTACCTAGGGCAACAATGTTCAACTCTATGGATACTTTCCTAAACACAACGAATAGATGTCCAAGTTCTATGAAATATGAAACTTCAGGCATGTAGATTGGTTCCAACAGGTCAGATTAAGTCATTACATTTGTATGCATAGGCTTTTAGTACATCCCCAGCTGTTTTTCAACAACAGCACAGAAACTGAAGATAGACAGACCTGGCAGAAGAAGTGATGAGTGCAAAAGTTTCCATTCCCCTGGAGAAAAAAAAGGAAGACGATGGCATTTAGAAATGTAATTTAATACCAGGAAAACTTTTAGTTTCACAGACATCAGAGATAATATAAAACTAGTTGTTGTATAAAAATATTGATGTATGAAAATAAAATTCAAGGGTTTTGCAACTGTTTCTGTAATATTTGCCAATGTCTCTTTCTTAATGACATTTTTGTAAGGCCAGGTGTCATGAACTGCATTCTTCACGTCAGGTATGGAGGCTGAGAGAACATTTTTTCTTTCTTTCTTTTTGTTTATTTCAACAACAACAAAAAACATTGCTTTTTGTATATTACCCTGTTGTTTTGGTTGGTCTTGTTAAAGGTTTGATAAACAATAATGAAATAGTTTTCACTCAAATCTGAGAGGATGCAAAGTTTTTCAGTCGACTGTCTTGACCCACACTGTGCCTAAAACCCCTTTTGAGAAACTATTAAATATTTACAGCAATTCTTTACCCTTTTTCACAAGAACTTGTAATGATTAGGAGTGTCACGATATGTCGGTCGTTATGTACGAATGAACCTCAGGAGAAAAATACGTCAGGTACTGTATGAAAGACTTTTCACTCTTTCGCCATATTATAAAAGCAGAGACATCAACGTTTAGACGGGAGACTTGTGTGCACTTGGCCAATCATTCCTTTAGAACTCGGATGCCTTCCCCTGACAGGATTTACATTAACTCATTTAGCAGACGGTTTTATACTAAATTTTTGCCCAATATACTTTTCAATCTAGGCCTTCGGTGTCGAAATACAGGTCTTGATTGTGTCAGGGAATCAGTGTTGTCTCTCGTTCCTACCATTCATCCTGAATGTTCGGTTCATCACATGAAAGCTGACGTAACACAATGTGTGCCAGAGGTGACGCAAAACAGCGACACCTAGCGGCGCGTCATCCTCCACTCCAGCTTTGTTTACATCGGAAATACAAGGTGCGCACTTATGACTAACAAATTGGCCTGGACTGAGCATTGAGGTGAGCACTTCGGTGTTATTGTCCTGACATCGCTGCAGGGTTCAATACATGTTTGTAATAATAATAATAGTAATAATAATAATAATAATAATAATAAAAATATATAACTAATTCCAAGCTTGTAACAAAAGTACACACAAACAGGTTAGGTTACATAAACCACATATAGAACCTAATGACATGGCGGTATCTTTGACAAGATCAATCATTTGCTTTATCACCTGATAAAGGAAGCATTTGAGGGAAATGTTCCAGTGAGGAGAAGAGAATGGGGGAAATATGAACTGCGTAACACGCCATCAAAGCGGCGATGCGCGCGCACACGCACACACACTCACACGCACACCTATGTCGCAGCAGTAAACCCCACCTATAAGCTTGTTTCTTTCCCACTAACGAGCTACAAACAACAAACAGGAAGATCCCAAACTTACTCAGTGGCTTCCTTAAACCCGTTCGTGATCATGCATTAGATCACCTACACAGGGGGTTGCTGCACCGCACTGACTTTGATGCGGTATATGTAGGCACGCTACAATAAAGCTCAGTTCACCGCCGTAGAACTCACATTAAAGGTTCTTTGATTCTTCAAACCCGTATGTAATGAACGTTACATGTAACTCACTAGGCGAGCACAACTTCATCCACGTGTGACTCCACAGGGTTCCTGCTGGAACCCGACAGAGAGATCAGTCTAGAATAGTGTGTCTTGTTTCGCACAGGAACATTTCCCACTCACCCGAAGAAGCCCGGGGTTGATCTCCTGGACGTCCCGCGGCGGCGTCGCTGCGTCTGCTCCGGTTGTCCGCTCGGCGTTTTCGGAAATGTCCGAAACACCTTGCGCGGCGCATCAGAATTTCCACAGCGTCACATTGGAACCCCGCCCCGCTTTCACACACCCCCGGGTTCCTATTCGTCGCCGCGTTTGACGTCATCGCAATCACATGCTGCGGACGCGTGTTTACAAACACTCGACTGGATCACGTGTCGCGGGGCCATTTTGACATGCGTGAAGTGTGGGCGGTGGCCTTCACCCTGCCAAAGTGCGTCCTAATGCACTGGATCGAGAGATC
>JAOUWY010000032.1:24820776-24834578 GCA_025728095.1 Prietella phreatophila
GAGAGAGAGAGAGAGAGAGAGAGAGAGAGAGAGAGAGAGAGAATTTACACATGTGGATCCTCAACGTGTGAATTTGTGAAGCAGGAACATCCAGGCTATGGCTACCACAGATGGGTGCTCTACAGAAATGTTCCACTGTATGGATTGTGTAAGGATGCTTATGCCATATTTGACCTACATGTTAAATATGCTTACTGGCCACTTAAAGTGTATTTAAACATTATATATTTGTATATGTCATCCTGTAATCTATATGCTACAAAGTATACCAGGTCTAACCTGCACCTAATGCAAATTCTTGCTTATCTCAACCTTTCTGAACTTCTCCAACCCTACACACCTGTGCATACTTTCAGGTCCTCTGGCACTTGGCTCTTGGTTGACCCCAAGTTACATTTGTCCAGTTCACTACCTGAGTTATGGGAGGCAGGTCTTTTAAACTACTTAAACTGTTAAGACTGTTCTTTTCAAGCTGAACAGAAGCCTGTCCTGTTCTCTAGACACCTTCTCATCTAATTAGTGTTTTTGTCCTCACCTTACTAAATATTTTTTTTTTGCCCAAGTGTTTATCTTTGATACAGTTTCTGAGGAACTTTAATAGTGATTCTCATTTGTTTCTGAAACGTATTCAAAATAGACTTTTTCCCCTTATAACCTAGTCAAGTTATTTTTCAAGTGTTGGCTGTAGAGTTTCTCCAAATACAATTAATGGATGATAAAATCTAAATTGGGAGAGGGCATTGTGGCTTAGTGGTTAGCATGTTTAACTCGTGGGTCGGGGGCTCGAATAATGCCTTTGCACTGTGTGCCCAAAGTTTGCATGTCCTCAACATTCTTTGGGAGTTTCCTCCAGACACAAATTTTCCACCTAAATAGCAAAAACATTTAATCAATTAGAACAATTCCTTGTGTTTAGCAGTAGTAACTAAAAGGCACCTGTGGTAATTGCTGCATCAAAGTTTTGTCATTACATGTGTTCTCTCATTTACACAGCTATTTACTAATGCTAATTAATTTACTAATTTCATTAGATAAAATGGCAAAACTGTTGTTCAAGCTGATACACAATCAAGAAGTTCATAATCATCACAATTATAGCAATCATTGTAGCATCAACTGAAATAAAAACAATAATCTGGCTTTTGTATGATACGTTCACAAGGTTCTATAGACATTTAAATTAGTCAGGTCAGTCAATACTATAATATTCCAGTCAATACATCAGACCATTTGATGGCAGATCTATTTCTCTAGGGCTTTCTATAATGTACTCTTATGTAAGCTTTTATTTGCATCCTCAAAATGTAATGTATACATATAGTGGGCTCTGAAAGTCTGACAGCACTTGGGAAAATGCTTAAATTTTGCATTCTTTTCTACTTTAGTACAACAGATTTCTTTACAAATTACATTACTGACAACAGGTTTAGTTAGAAGCAGAATCTTTGAAATATTTACATGAATATCAGAGTTTCTTAGTACTTGATCCGTTATAGATCAAATCCCTTTTTGCTTAAATGAACTGTGCACTTTGCAAAACCTTATGATCCGTTATAGATCAAATCCATCGGATGGTCGTCTGAACACACCACATGCTTAAATTATGCTGCTTAAGCATGAGGAACATCTGACCTTTTGTACAAAGCAGTCAACATGGTCAATATCACAAATTTGCTTGTAGTTAAATAGCGACCTAGAAACATATTAAATCAGAAAAATGATATTAAACATTGACTTCCTTTGTTTTAAATATTTCAAAATATCAAGGTTAAAAAAAACCCTTCTGTTTATTTCCCTTTTTAAAAGTAAAAAATCTCTGATTTTCAATGTGGTCTCAGATTTTTGGACCCTAATGTGTATATACAGTGCCGTGAAAAAGTATCAGCCCCATTTCTTCTGTTTTTGTGTATATATCATACTAAATTGTTTTAGAAATGAAAACTAAATCTAAGATAAAACAAAGGCATCCTCAGTAAAAACAAAATACAGTTTTTAAATGATAGTTATCTATTAGAAGCAAAAAAGTTAGCCAATACCAACTTGGGGCTGTGAAAATGTGTTTGCCCCCATAGTTACTAATTCACCAATTCTATTAAACTGCATTCATAATGATGTTCAGATATAACCCACTTTTAACCCAGAAGAACATTAAGGCTCATCAAAATTTTGCCAAAACACACCTTGATGATCCACAAACCTTTTGGGAGAATGTTCTGTGGACTGATGCGTCGAGAGCAGAACTGTTTGGAATACAGGGGTCCCGTTACATCTCTCTTAAACCAAATACTGAATTCCACATCATGGCTATGGTCAGGCATGGTGGTGGAAGCATGGGGTGGCAGTGTGATGGTGTGGGGATGCTATGCTGCTTCAGGGCCTGGGCAACTTGCAGTAACTGAGGGAAACATGAATTCAGCTCTGTACCAGAAAATACTAAAGGAGAATGTCCCGTCTTCAATCCGTAATTGAAAATCAAGCGCAACTGGATTATGCAGCAAGACAATGATCCAAAGCATAGGAGTGAGTCCTAGTCCTAGAAGTACGTTAAAGACTGAGCACCAGTTTTCGGAAGCGTTTGGTGGCACTTATTGTTGATAAAGGTGACACAACCAGATTTTCTGGTTTAATAAGTTTAAGGGGGAAATTAGTTTTTCACATTGGTGATAGGTGTTGGATAAGTTTTTTGCATCAATAAAATAAAAAAGTTATATTTAATCAGGTCGCCTTTGTATTATGTTGTATTTTGTTTGAAGATCTAAATCTATTTAGTATGAGATATACACAAAACCAGAAGTTTTTCACAGCACTGTAAGTACTTGTAGAGATTAACACTAGCTTACTTTTTATATCGAATTATAACTATTGAAATATACTTGAAGTGAAGTACAAAAGGTGTTAAGAGTATTATTTGAGTTTTAATAATACAGGTATGAAGAGTATTAAGGTATGCTAAACCCTCAGATTTAGTTACAATTTAGATTTTCCATCCATCCATTTTCCATGCCACTTATCTTACACAAGGTCACGAGGGAGTCTGTTACAAGGAACTCAGGGCACAAGTGGGACACCCTGGACGGGTTGCCAACCCATCGCAGGGCAAAATCACACACCCATTCACACACTAAAGACAATTTGGAAATGCCAGTCAGCCTAGGGGAAGAAAATTCATCATGTGTGTCATCCCATGGAGATTCCAAGTCAATGAATATTGCAGTCATGGTTGTGGCAAGTTCAGTGGTTATTTCTCAATTTATTGTTAGTCAAACTCTTGGATCCAAACTGATTTATAATTTTGGAAAAACCTCTTGCTTGTCTGTTATTCAGAGAGGGAGCATTTGACCCATGAGAGAGGAACCCAGCTTACCAGACACTTTCCTGCTTGCGTGCCTAAGGCAAGATATTTGACCTTTTCCTGAGTGCACAGATAAGGGCTATGTCAATATGCATCTGGAATGCCTGATATACACAGGAAGTGTTGTGAGACCAGTGGGATAGTTCTGTGAGTTCAGCCCATCCATGCAACTCGAACGAAGCCTATAACTGGCAAGTTAATTCTATCCACCTTTTTCCTGGGAGTGCTGCTTTAAAATGATTACGGGTATAAATTCCAGCGGAAGTAGTAGCTTGGAGATAACTGGCTTTCTCTGATGCTATTAGGTGTTGTTTATGTCGTGCTCCGTGTGCGTTAAAAATAATACTGCTTCAGGTGGGAATATCATTCATTAAACAGTTGCAGCTGTCTGACGACAAGAGCACCCCGGTGTGTGTGCGGGGTTTGCATGTTATCGAAGGGTTTCCTCCGGGTACTCCGGTTTCCTCCTCCAGTCCAAAGACATGCATGGTAGGCTGATCGGCATGTCTAAAGTGTCCGTAGTGTATGAATGGGTGTGTGAGTGTGTATGTGATTATGCCCTGTGACGGATTAGCACCCTGTGTAGGGTGTACACCACCTTGTGTCCGATGCTTCCTGGGATAGGTTCCAGGTTCCCCGTGACCCTGAAAAGTTGTAAGCGGTATAGAAGATGGATGGATGGATGGATGACATGGCACACATAACATATCAGGCCTCCAGGATTACAGTACAACATAGAATATTGGGGGTTTGTACAAGGCAGTGTAAAAATATGGCAAGGACAGACTTTATTTTATTTATCTGATCTCATGTAAACTTATAGGAAATGTATGTGCAGGAGAAAATGTAAATCTGGACCTGCTGACGGCTCCTGGAGATGTGGGTTAAGTACTTTGTAACAAGTAACGAGTGCAACATATACTATACTCTTAAAAATAAATTAAATTGCATAAATAAAATAAATAAAATTACATATACTCTTAAAAATAAAGGTTCCATTTAGAACCAAAAAAATGTTTTGCAGCCTGATTCCATAGGAGAACCCTTTTAACTTGCACAAAGAACCCTTTACTCTCAAGTTCTTTAGAGATCCATTTACTGGTGCTTTAAAGAACTCAGAAATGGTTTTTCACAGCAGTGTCACAAGGAACCATGTTATCATAAGTTATCTAAAAACCCTTAGTTTGGGCTTTAACGAACCAAAGTAAGGTTCTTAAGAGTGATGCCAGAAGAACCTTTTCCAGTCCCACAAAGAATTTTATAGGGTTCACTTTAATCTGTTAAAGTATAATACCTTAAAGAACCAATACATTGCCATGAAGAACATAGAATGAAACATAAAGAAATTATTGAATCTCCAAAGAACCATATACGATGAAAAAATGGTTCTTGACAAGAAGAAGGTTCTTTGCAGAACTTATGGTGCTGTAAAGAACTATTGAAGAACCTATATTTTCAAGAGTGAATGACAACATGGTACACGTAGCGTTAATTCCACTTTAATTAACAGAGGATAAACTACATTTAAAATTATTTTAATTATTATAATTATTACACTACATTACATAATTATGCAAAGCTGAGCAAACTGTGAGACTGGATTTGACTGGAAACCTTAAAAACTTGCAGATAATAGATAGTTGTCAGAAAAGCATTCCCAACTAAACTCACACAATAATTAATGTCTTAGAATGGATGTTATAGGTGGATAAATGGGATATTGTAACCCACCTTTTTCTATGGTATTGTCTTTGCACTAGGTTCAGAATGGAGCGTGAACATCAGGTGAGATCATTCACATTCCACTACTGAGAGTTATGATGATATCTGATACAGAATCAGCTCCTGGAGGCAATACTATACTTGTGTAACATTATCCATGATCCCTGGTGTTGTATTTATGTTTATCCAGAGCATTCAAGTCAAAATACCACTGGATAAAATTGCCATAACTGCTTCCCCTGGGCACAGTCAATATCCATGTGATTCTAAGCCATTGGTCCCTTTATCTCTTCCAGTATCTCACTCAGCATCTCGCACACCCTTTCTCTCACTTGTCATTTCACTCACACAGCAGACTCTGGGTGTTCCAAGCTCATCCGGCATGGTCGGAACCCTGACATGTCCCTAACACTTTTTTTCTTCCCTGTCCATTCTCCGTCCATTCCTCTGGCAATCTGTGAAGACTGAAAAACAACATGACAGGTCTCACAGCTGCAACAACATGCAATGGCCCTCACCCTCTAAGATAACTCCGTCTTGTTGTGTGAGCATGTGCGTGTGTGTTTAATCCCCAACTCCTACTATGACCTGCATTCACACATGCGGCCCCCAATCACCCTCCTGGACACCCTGGTACGATTATCAGTAAGATTATCAGTGATTTGAATCCAGCAAACCAAGTTCCGATAGCACAAATAGGGCACACTATATTTTTTAATCATTGTTTTCATAAATTAAGTCTTGAACATTTTATCTACTGTAGTCATCTTGGTCTGTTTCTTTTCTGTTTTCATTTGGCTTGCTTTATACAAAGCTCACGAAAACCTTGATTCTACAACCTCCTTTTGACAAAGCAATTTTTTTCTCCACTGACACTACAAAACAACACTGCACTTAATATATAATATTAATATATCGTTTTGAATTTAAATGTTATAACATTATTGTCTGAGGTCCAGTTATATTTCTGTGAGCTTGATCGATTTTTATTCTTGAGGCAATGAACTTATGGCCTTAGGGAGGTTTTCGTGATGTGCCCTTGTTGTTGAGAGTGACAAATTTATGGTGTGTGCTAAAGTCTGGAGAAGGTTCCAGAGATCATGTGAGCGTCCTGTGATTGTTGGGGAGAGATTCTTATCAATCCAGTTATAGAGGCTTATATGTTTAATGGTTTCTCTTTCCAATTTGGGTGTAACCATTTGCCTTATATATCATGAAAGGATCTTTATTCAGATTAAAAACAGGGGAATATGTATGCATGTTGTGTAAATCATTAAGGAAATGATTATGAATGATCCCAAAATGTTTTTCTCCATCCAGTTTCTGGGGAAAAAAGTAGAGAGATTTCAGAGGTTAATTCAGATAAAAACACACATGGATAGCCGATCTTGCTGAGGAGGTCTTACATTGGGGTTCACTGCAGAGACAAATCCCTCCACCATGATGTCATCACTGATACTTATACAGACCAGCTGTTTGCACTTAAGCTATAGAGCCTTTCCAGATCTGCAAGCTGTATTATTTTATTACATTTTATTTCGAATAAGCATGTGTTCTTTATGTTTTTATGTCTGCATGCAAGCAATTGAGCTAAAACTATATCCTCTCAATAAATATCCTTTACTGCAAATGATGTCATATAGCTTTAAAAATAAATTGCATGCTCATTTAGTTTCCAAAACTTTATTCATATTCCAAACATACATTACAACAAGTTCTTCAGTTTATAAGAATTGTAGTACGCACCGCACAGGCCCAGAACAGTGGAAATAGGAGGAATTAAAAATAGGAAAAAAAATAGGAGGAATAGGAGGAATTAAATTAAAGAACAGAACCTTAATAGTCATGGTTTGCATGCTAAAACAAGTCTGCCCATTGCTATGGGAGTCTATGTACACATTAAGCCAACTGCTTGTTCATTGGTTTCCTTTGGCTAATCACAAATCGCATTAAAATAGCAGAAGAAGGACAGGTTTCAGGATAGACCACTATATCTAAACAACTATGCAATTCCAGAGATATTACAAAAGAGCATAATACTGGTTTAGGACAAACATACAATTCCAAAGTGTGTATTGGTCCATTGACAAGGCCTACAGTATATACCCTGGTTGTTTTGCAGGGTTTTGAAATCTGGTTTGAGCTGTGGTTTGCAGTGATGAAAAGGAGTTCATGGTAATTGTTATCCAATGAAGTCCAGCACCATACAAGCGCTGTACAATCACCTTAACTCTGCGTCATCACATTGTCACATTGATTTATAAACAAAGGTTGGTCAGTACTGTTAACATGGGCACACATGCTTATATCAACACAATGAAATATGCCATCACTCATATTTATAATTCACATATGACATCTTTAGAAATGAAATTCACACGTGCATAAAAAAAAGAACAAGCAAACAGAGTTCGTTACATTTTGATCATTTCTCCATTGAATGTCCCAAGAAGAAGTGTGCTCTTGGACAGACAGACATGTGGAGGGTTGGGAAACTGTGGAAGACTGGAACATGAACAGGGACTAACTCTGTCCAAGTCTGTATACACTTACGGAAGATAGCAATCAATCGCACTGAAGGACACCCACATCAGCTCAGAGATCCACAGCACTTGCCCTCTTCACATTATAATAGACTAATATTGTATAATATTATATAATAACAAAAAGATCATTTAAACTGCTGTTTTTAATCATAACTTAAAACAACCTAACTTTATGTATAACTTTATTATTTCATGTACTGTAGAAGTTAACTACTGTAGATATTTTTAAAAGGTTTGATTGTGTGTGGGTAGGGTAAGTGATATAACCAAGTAACATGATAAGAAACTTGGGTGGGTTTCCCAATAACGACGAATCTTAGTGAATAATGAACAACTTTAAGAAGGACATACATTACTGTAAGTATGAGCCTATTTTGCGAGTGTTCCCTGGGCACCTTCATTATCAGATATTTAAAGATTGAGCTGTGGGTGATTCTTTGTTGGCTCCGCCCACTCAAAGTAAAAAAATTCAATTCACAGTCTGGAGTTAAATTCAGCAACTTAAACAGCATAAACAGCTGCAGATGTTTATAGAGAATGGTATACACAAGCATAATCAACAATTTACATTAAAAATTATGTTTGTTTGGAAGAGCAACACTGAAAAATGCAATATGTCAGAGTTAAGAGAAAAAGGTCTAATATGTAATGTATAGTTTGCATATTGTGGTGCTGGAAGTGCTTGATTGGCTTTAATCAGTTAATTATTCATGGCAGTGCATTCTGGGTGTCTGCCCTCTCTGTTTGGTGGCACTGAAACCTTTTATTATTATGTGTTAAGTTTCTGAACCATTTTTTCCTTTACCTTCCTTTACTTAGTGATGTTGAGTTACTTGTCACACAGTTGCTGCTTATGCTAGGTTTAATCTAATATTTTAACTTGACTTATATGGAATGAGTGTGAACCTTTATCAGCTCTCACTAGTATTAAACAAATTGAATTAAACAGTGTGGTATGGTAGTGTAGTGGGTAATGTCACTCAGTCTCTTAGCTCCAGAGCCCTGGGATCTATTCTAAGCTCTAGTAACTGTGTGGAGTTAAAAAAAAAGAATAAATTCCAAGGCTTTGAATATAGCCTTCATTAACAAATCATTTAGACTGTTAAAAAACAAAACAAACAAACCAACAAACAAAAAACTGTGTTAAATCAATTAATTCACATGGAACCAATGTACACATCTGAAACAAGTACATTTCAGTGAACTTTTTTCATTGTACAAAACAACAGTGACAAAGGTGGTACAACAGCTACATACAAAAAGTTCATTGAATTGACCTGATTCAAATGCGTACATTGATTCCACACAAATGAAATATGTTACATTAACATAAATTCATCTTTTACACTTGTTGATTCCATGTGAACTGATTTACATGAACACATTTGGTTTTGTATATTTAACATCAACAATGTATAACCTCACACAGACAATCAACAAAGCTGTGGTTTGAACTTACTACACTAGCACTCTGAGGAGACCAAGCTACCCACTGCATCACAGATGCTAATTAAGCAAGTTACCACTTGGGCAATAAATCACAGTCACTCCGTAAAACTGTGAGGCTTTTTTTACTTTATAGGAATGAGCAGCCTCTGCCTTTTTTGAGGTAGAACTGCATGCAAGCTCTGAATAACAAAGTACTTGAAAAAAAATAATGGGTCATATTACTCATTCATTCACAAAAAAGTTTATGCACGACGTTAATAAAGCATGTCAGTAAATGCTTGTTAATTAAAGAGCATCCTTATGAATGAGATAAAGTATTTAGCATTACAACCATTTTGGGAAACCCACCCTCTAGTCATTATCATCTTAAAAGCCGTGTATTAATTCTATTGAGATAAAGAGAGAGAAAAAAAGGGAAGCTGTGCATTTGTTTTGTCAGTCCCCTAGTGTTGTTTGTAGGTCTGGGTCGGTGAACTTTGACCCAGAGCATGTGTAGTTGAGACGGACTCTCACAGCTCAGTGTCAGCTTTGGTGGTAGAGTGACCATTGGTGGCAGCAGGAGGATTTTGGGTCTTCACTGCCTCTAGAGACTCGCCATTCTGGCTTGGCTTCTCCTGGCTCTCAAGTGGGTTCAGAGGAGCCACAGACACTAGAGTGTTGCCCTGGTTATCTTCATCAGCCATGTATGACTCCTCTGCCTGGAAGAAAACACATACCACACACTGGGTAAAGAATAATGTTCTCCCCTTGCTGCATACCCATGATAATAAATAAGAATGTGTTTCAGTAAATCCATTGTTAGTACCCATTTAACCGCTTTTATATGAAGCAAACATTGTTAAAGTACTGAAATACTTCCATTAATCAGCAAAACTTTTTTTCAGTCTCTTTAAGAAGTTAAGGGCCTTGCACTTTTTTTTAATGAGCTTCATTGCTTGAAAAACGTGTACCAATTTGACATGTATATAAAAGGGTCATATTTCACTCTGATAATGCATTTGCTCTGATTTAGAGGTGGGTGGTGGTGGTGGGGGGGGACCTCTTCTGATATGGTTTCAGGTGCTTGCCACTTAATCACAAGCCTAACACGTCTCCAGAAAAATACACGTCTTACACAAAAAAATCCAGTTGAAAATGTCTTGCAGCTTAAATAAGTGTGCTCTGATTAAAACACCCACCAGCTGATGTAGATACAGGAAACATTTCCACCGTAGTCATTTAGAGGATTAGTACTTATGTATAACTGACAATGAATACTTGCAGTCCGACTCAATAATGTCTACATGAAAAATAAAATGCTTTTTATTAATTAGAAAACTTGAACTTCATTATACTCTAATGTTTTCTTCTGCCTGGCCCATCGATTGTGACTCAGTTAATTTTATAACTATATTCAAAATGGTCACTAAAAATCTATACTAATTTCTACAGTTACCACATGTATGACTGTGAACGTATGAAGGTATGAATTGTCGTAAATTTGCAAGCGAGTCTGTGTTGTAGAAGAAAGTTCATGACTTCTAATTTCAGTCGAAAAACATTCTATTTTGTTTGAACATATTTCAGTACATTTAAATTCAGTTAAAAGCATTCAACTTTTATAACTGTTTGAATTGTGGACTATTCTCTACACACCAGACACACTGGTAATTGTTGATATGGTATTGTGTCTGATCATTACAGTTTCATTCAGTCTTTCACTGGCTACAGTTGATTGGATATTTTGAATAAAAAAAACAAAAACGCACACACACACACACACACACACATAAACAGCCATGATGCTGTACCTGATAAACTTAGACTATAAGAATAATATGTAAGGGAAAAGTGGTCGACCATTGTGTGTCATATAGTCATTAGGGTGAATAAAGAATTTGTTTTATTGGAGCTAAAAGAAGATTTTGTGTTTGGTGTGATTTGTACTCACAAGTTTCATGCTATTGGCATTTGTGCGACAGTGGTTCTTCCATATATATACTCCGAGCAGGACAGCAGCAATGATTATCCCGCTCACCAATATGGACGTGAATATTGGCCAACTCCTCCTATCTGCCTCCTGCACACCAAATGACAAATGAATTAGCTGCAGATATTTATATTTATAGAAGTAATAGGAACTTACTTAGTGACGCTTTGCTGGTGCTCATAACCATATACATTCAGTAGATATACAGTGCACAGATTTCTTTTAAGCCACTGCAAGTATGCCTTTAAGATTAGAGCCTGCAGGAGGACTGTTATTATCACTGAGGTTTATAGAGAGCTATTTAACTACTGTTATGATCTCTTTTGTAGTTTCTCTTAAAGTTTAAACACCAGGCACAAGCACCTGGGCATGGATCCTAGAGCCCATCTAAATTACTTGGCAAAACACTGGGCCTCATTTATCAATCTGGATATGAATGGATTTCTTCATAAATTGTTAGTATGAGTGTTTACACAAGAAATTTGGTATTCATGAAAATCCTGTAAATTTGGAAAAATGTCCGTATCCTACTCCTGCTCCTTGTATGTATATGCTTGTATGAATGTACATGCTATTCTGCCTCTGGTGGAAGATGACTTCCAGTTCTGAGAGAAATAAAGCAAGGAAAGAAAGAGAAAAAGAGAATATGGTGAGAAAAATTAATAAAGTAATGATTGGTGCTTGCAGAAAGCTTATGTTGGGTGAATTTGATGTCAGTAATGGGTCTTTGGGTGGAGAAGGTTCAGCCAGGAGTTCTCTCTGAAAATTCTCACCCCAGTGAATACACACATCATGTCAAACTTGTCTCAAGGCTTCATATTACTCTAAAGCATGGTTTATATCGATGGCCCTACAATCTCAGCCTCTCAACTGTCAATAATGTTTTGGATTTGGCATTTGCTTCACATACGTACCTATGAATTTAAGCATACATGTGTCTTGGCTTTGTAAATGTTACTGTGAAATTTTTCATAAGTACATGGGGCGGCTGTGGTTCAGGTGGAAGATCGGGTTGTCCACTAATCGTAGGGTTGGTGGTTCGATGACTGAAGTGTCCTTGGGCAAGACACTGAACCTCAGGTTGCTCCCGATGGCAAGTTAGCGCCTTGCATGGCAGCTCTGCTACCATTGGTGTGTGAGTGTGTGTGTGAACAGGTGAATGAGACACAGTGTAAAGCGCTTTGGATAAAGAGGCTATATAAGCGCACCATTTACCATTTAAGGATGTGTAGATCACTTTGCAAATTAAAAAAAATTTAAGCATATGGTGGTAAGCAAATATAAAATTCAAAAATGAATAATTTGTGCATGTGATATTGAAACTATCCTATTATCCTACTAACCAATCCTATTGGATTTGGATGGATCAAATCTAGTCATGAATGTGACGCTTACTAGATTTATAATGAAAAAAGGGTAGGCATAATAAGCAAAGGCTTCCGCCTACACCTTTTTCAGTTAATATGTATACTTATACAATTCATCATGGAAAATTGTTTATGAGGACTGAAAATAAATTTTTGTTGTTGTAACCCTAGCCATTGCTCTTTTGTGAACACTGTTGAAAGGTTTACTGTTAAATAACACCATGATTGCTGCTTCTTGTGTAATCTGTTCTGAAGACTGATTCTGTAATAAAGATATAAGGTATACTCCATAATCTTTATCAGGACAGAGCTTCTTGAATTGAAATGAGTAAAGCTATGGCCTTTCATAGAACATAAAAGGCTGATAAGGCTTTATCAATGTCCACATATCTGTTATTATGTCTCTGATAGGACCATCTAAACTCTACTGCCAGTCTTAGTCTAAAGAGAACAATGGAGAACAATAATCTACAACAGCACAAGTTTATAATGTAACAATATTAACATATATTCTTCATTAACATACAGAACAAGAAAGTAACACTTCAGCCATTACTAATGAGTTTCGGTTTATTTACACTCATATCCATATATTTAAAATACATGCAAACAATATTCTGTACATTTTTACAAAAAATTTAGTTTGCAACTATATATACACTATACTATTCTTTATATTCTGAACCACGGAATTATTGTGTTTTCAGTGTTGATAAATGAGACCCCTGATATTGAGCACACCACAGTTCGGTTCAATGTGGTTAAAGCAAACCAAGACCTAGACCAATTTCAAGAGCAGTGGGGATTCCAAGGACCAAAATATGCTCCTGTGAAAACAACCTAAGAGGTCATACTTCTGTGTCTCTCAACACACACCTTTTGCTGTAAGTGTTACCTATTATTAAGTTTGATGTACACCATCCTGTCATATTCTGCAATTACTATTCCTTAACTGTTACAATAAAATTGTAAACTGGTGAAAAAAACTACATTGTGTTTTTGCCATAATGCTGCAGTTTTGTTCATTAAATGATAAACTGCAGTAGCCTATTATAGTGGGGTGTGTGTCATGGTTAAAAGGTCACCCTTATTAACTACGTGCCCAATGGGCTATCTTCCTACCACAGTATATAAGCAGTTGTTTTAGCTTCCCAGAATGTGTAATGGTCGAAAAATCGAAACTTCATTTCGTTGCTATTGACTTCAAAGGTATGTGTTTTTAGCTTTGTCGCTTAGCTTTTTGGCGCTACTTATCATGCAATTTACTTGTTTAGTGTGACGTTGGACTACCGATTCTCTGTGCAGGTGTGGTGTGCTGCTTACACTCAGTGCGGTGTGCCATCAAGGCTCCCATCTGTGTAGCATGGTAGTTTAACGTAGCTCTGGTCGGAGCGCCA
>JAOUWY010000032.1:24834678-24849571 GCA_025728095.1 Prietella phreatophila
CATCTGTGTAGCATGGTAGTTTAACGTAGCTCTGGTCGGAGCGCCAGCTGTTGCCGTCACAACTATTAAAGAAGCTATCATGATTTTCGTATGTGCCATTGTGAGTACATGTAATCGGATCACGGTAGGTAAATTGTTTAGTTCTATTACTCGAGCTAAATGATCTTGCATGCTTTCCAAATTGAGGTTGTAACACCTGTTTGTTGTTCTTAGGGTCCTTGATATTGCAAGAGGGCTGAGTGAGGTGTGGTTGTTTTGGCATAGCTCCTCCCCCTCACTCGCGGAGCCATGTTGCTGCTTGATTCTGTTTGGTTTTGCTGCTTCGGTTTGCTTTGTGTTTGATTTTGATCTGCTTTGCTTGCTTTGAGCTGCCTTGGGCTGTTTTCCTTATTTTGCTTTGCTGTGTTCTGCTTTGTTTCATTATTTTGCTTTGTGTTGGTTACTGTCACTGAGATCAGTTTTCTTTAATTCAACTGTGTTGTAATAGTCTATATCAATTATGTTGATACTGCTATGTGGTAGTTGTGGTTTTGGTCAGTCTTGGTAAACGTCCTACCTGTAATCAGTTTCAGCTCGGGGTTATCTCTGTAATTTTGTCTTTGTTTTGCTTTATTCTTTTGTTTGTCTGCTTTGAGCATATTGTAATTGACTGTGTTTTTTTTTTTTTTTTTTTCTCCTTGTAAGAGCTGAGTGCTTCCAGAGGCTGGGGGGAGTTCTTGGCTGCATTTAGGCTTTACCTAACTAAGGGTCGTTATTACTGCTGTGTTTATTTGCAGTGAATTTTGTGGGTATTATTCTGATTGGTGGGGTTCTTTTACCTTTTTTATAGCTGGTCTGTTGTACTAGCCTGCCATTCATACAGGACGCCTCAGTCCTCCTATGATTGTTAATTTTTCCTTGTGACTTTATTTATTTATTTTTTACCAGTGCCTGACTGTGTGTTGGTTTCTGTGTTTTTTTTCTTTGTAATAATTCTTCACCAGTCTTTTTAACATCAAAATAATATGTATTTTTGTGTGGAAACCCATGCCTCTTGCCTGTTCTAACTGAAACGTATTTGTGTGTCTTTATTTGGGTTATTTCAAAAACGAGCCACAGGATCACTTGATTTGGATAGTCTATTTTAAACACACCACAAACCATGTACAGACTGTCAAGAACCATCTTATGTACTGATTCTCAACAACAAAATTTAAACAAATGATGTTTATCTGTCTATCAACATGTCATTAAATATATAAAATGGACAATGAGATATCGGTGTGTACACAATATCTACTAAATATCAACAACCATAAAATAGTGACAATTTTAGAATAACTTAATAGACTGGTTGATGAAGACATATGACAGACTTTTGACATTCTACACATGGTTTGTTGACTGGTTGTAGAGTGTCTACAGTTGGACTATCCAACAAAAGTGGAACTGAATAATCTAATGTCATAATTAGAACTGCAATGTGTTTGGTTTGGCATCAACATGCAGTGGCACTTCAAATGTGCACTACATGAATGTCTGAAAAAGTTTTACCAGTATTTAATATGAAGTAACTAATTTAATGTGGTAAAAATTGTGGTATAAGAGAGGAAGAGATAATATGATCCAGATTTGGATATCAGTGCTGACATGCCTCTGGAAGCATTTATGAATCACGTCCTCATTTTGAAGTCATAAGGGTTGGGGATTATCATTTTCTCTCTTTCTGTCCTTCTCTTTTACTCCAAGGACCATGATCAAGAAAATATTGGAACAGTATGTGCATGAATCTGTAGGAAAACACTGCAAACGTTTCCAGAGCTTCACAGTGAATTTTGACACATTACTTTAGTCACAGGGTGGGACAGAGCAGACCACAGTCCAAACCCATTCCCTACTTAGTAAACTACAGTTTGTAAGCATTTGTGACTTGACTGATTGTGTACTGTATAGGTTATCTTGGAAGAGATCACTCCTTTTAGAATAGAAATGTTTCATAATAGGATAAATGTGAGCAGACAGAAGAACTTTGTATTGATTGTGACTGTATTGACTAGTGATTGCAGTGACTCTTCCCTCTAAGAGAACAAGCATAAAAGAGCCACATGATTGTTTTTTGTTATTTTGTCACCCATCTAAACATACAATGATAGGTACATCAATTTTACTAATGTGTATTCTTGTTAGTGTTTAGCTGGGATGAGGTTAACTCTCATGACATGGCCTGATCCATTCCTATCATCAGAATATTTCTGACCACCCCCTTTTCCTAAAAGGCTCCATGCTTTTCTTTTACTGCTATTTCCAGTTCTTAGTAGTGCACGTAGCACATGTTTATGTAAAGGTTGCATTGAATTGCAAACAGTTCACCACTCTGTGTGAAGCAGCATATATCATTGTAATGTATGTCTGTGATATGGTTCCTAGCTGGGGAATGAAATATGAGATACAATAATAGAAATCAGTGCTGATTCCTTCCTCTAGTAAGCAGGTGTTAACATTCCATATGAAGAGCCTCTGCCAGTCCTCCACAAGGACATCGGTGAGGCTTTCATTGTGGTCAGATGAAAGCCCTAGAACATTCAACATCCTGTCATAATGAAAGTTATAGTCAACTGGACTTCACACAGAGTAGGCTATTTTACCCATAAAGGGAAAACAGTTCTTTTCTTTGCTGTTATTCTCACCAGCCCTACCAATGGGACCATCTATTTGACAGATTCCACTTTCTCCACAGACCTTCACTCCACTTCCTGTGCCTTGGTGGTCATTACCCAAAGCCACTGGGAGTGGAAGCACCTGTTCCTTCACTGGCTAAACTGTTGTGTGAAAAGATAATTTAGTGCTGCCATAAAGTGACAAGTGGAACATAATCTCCATAGTCTGGCCCCATACACTAAATCACCCCAAACCGCCTTAGCCCACACATTAATCTTTCCTAACTGAAGCTTCCTTCCCTGACAATGTGCAAAGATGTACATAGAGACTACTGCAACTGAAAACAACCCATGCTTACATCCATTTTAAGCTTGCAAGAGATTAAAACAATTCATGTACTTCCTGTTGCTTCACACTATGCTGTTGGTGTTTAAAAGAGGTAACATATAGTATATTTCAGTAACATATTACTAGCTATATGTGTTCTTAGTCTTGAATGAAAAGTGATTTCTAATAACCAACAGCATCTGTTAAAAATAAATCAAGAACAAAATAACTATATAAAGCATGTATCCTCATAATTATTTCAGTCCTACAGAAAGCCATTCTTCTGAAGTAATTATTTTAAAAAAACGGTTTTAGATTTTGTTTTCTATTAAATCATGCTATTAGATTATTACATTTGATTAAGTAAGGAATACATGATGGACTTGTTATTTTTTTATTTAATTCTTTGAAGAAATTCACATGTAAATTTTAATTATTTTTGTCAGCCCTGTTTTGTACCATAACAGCTCCAAGTTGTGTGAATCACTTAAGAATGTTGTTTGCATATATTGAAACTATATGGATACGAGTTTAAGCAATAAACGGAAACTCAATAGTAATGGCTGAAATGTTACTCTGTTGTTCCTTTTCTCTTAATGAACAATATATGTTACTCATTGTTACATTACAACCTTGTGCTTTTGTAGATTATTGTTGTCCATTGCTCTCTTTCGACTAAAACTAGCTACATAAAAACAACACTACAACCTGATGCTCTTCTGATGAGACCTGTAATAACTCATCTGGACATTTACATTTTAGACACTGAAGTATTGGAATAGGTTGTAATATATTACGTAGGAGATCTCCAGAAGGAACGCTCTTGGGAAGCTAATGGGAATTAATGCTAGTGTGATCATTAATGAATCAATAGTTATTATAAAAGGAACACAGTTAGCTAGCAGTACTGCAGCGAAATGTAAGACTCAGTAATTACTTCTTAAGACTCAGCAATTACTGACATATCAAGGAATTAATTAACTAATAGTTCTTAGTAAGTAAAAATAAGTGTTAATGAAGAATTTCTCATTCATTCTTACTTAGTTCCTGCTTAGTTACCTGTGTGTGTACTGTTGGATTCACGTAGTTGGGAGATTGGAGCTTCACACTTATTGTATTCTGAGAAAAGAAAAGAATTGTAAAAATGTGAGTGCATATTGTTTTATATACATTCTTGTTCTTGTGGTGACTTGAAAAATATTTTGAAGGAATACACACTGCATGTGAGAATCACTCACCATTTTATTTGGACCGTTATTCTCTGCGTGGTTGATGTTTTCGCTGCTTTTGGGATGGTCATCACTGTTATTTACCATGGGTTGTGCTGTGGATGTCTCGGAAGGAGTTAGGCTTTCAGAAGTTTGTGTACTTGTGGCATTTGTGTTTGTCTGCGGTTCTGTGGATTGTGTGAGTGTATCCTTGGTTGTACCTTGAAAAGTACATTGAACAACAGTAAAAAATGTAATATTAAAGTGGTTATGAATAAAGATATTAGGAAGTAGCCTATGTTAGGATTAACAATGAGCAAATGTGATTAATAATCATAAATACTGTATTCTCTCAGAGCAAGACTAAACAGTATTCACTTCTTTATTATTTACCTTGTTTCTGCAATGTTCTGCAATATATTCACAATTCCTTTATACTAATTTATATATAGTGCATATGGCTTATTGGTTATGTTTATAATAATGGTTAATATGCTCAGACTAATATAGTATGGCTGAATTTGTATAAGCATAGTAAAAGACCTGTGCACATGGAAATTATGTTTAGGAGCGTTCTTACCCTCAGTGGTTGGTCTTTCTGTGGGTATATTTGTGGGGGTTCTGGTATTTGAATCAGCCAACATCTGCGTGGTGTAAGGCTGTGTGGATGATTTCACTTGATTTGTCACTGTAATGACATTCTGCCCCTGGCAAGCTAAACAGAAAATGTTGGATATGAAAAGCTAAAACAAGCCCGGTTTTCCAATGAGGAATGCAAATGCAATACTAAAATTGGAAATGATAATGTGATAATCACCTATGCAGATATAACTGTCATGTGAACATTTTAGAAATGAGTAGTATTGTGAAATCAGGGCATAGAAAGCCTTATTATCTGTTAGACTGTACGTGTAAAAAATCACAACATAAAACAGATTGTTCCTAAATGTTGATAAATTACTGATCTCTGGTCTCCAGGTGTAAATATTAAAACTTGCTTTTCAGCCTACGTTCTGAATTTCTCCAGTTAACAAACCCCAACATGTTCTTCATTAAGGTGTTAGTTCATACTGTGTTGGTCATTGCTGGTTTAATTTAACTGATTAAGGGTATAGATGTTGGTTAATGCAGGTAATTATTTAGGTTATTTAGTTTATTATCTAAACACATCAACTGTTAATGAAGTGTTAGTTACTTTTCTAGTGTGTTTTTCTTATTGTGTATTAATGCGGAGGTCATGGTTTGTTCATGTTAACTATTGTGTTAAATATTGTCAGTTAAGGGAATCTTAATGTAAAAATAATATGGATTTATTTACAGTGTTACTCAACCTGCTTACTTGAGTGTGAGAGTTAATTACTGAATTCAAATAGTTTCCATTAACTTAGCTCACCGTCCTTAACATAATACTGTAAGTGTCACATGGGGGACAAGGGATGACCCACCCATGTTTCTTCCAAAGATAATAACATTTCTTTTTAATGTTAAATCCATCATACCCTGAGCTTCTTTAAGACATTACTCCATCATTTGACTTCATCTTCTTTCTCTCAGCACAACTTTTTAATTCTAACTCAACACAGAAATTTCACATGAAGGAATGAAACCACATGCAAAGCATCTGCAAACAAAGCAGTCTAATGAGCTGTTGTATTTTTAGTGTTTCTTTCACTAGGGTGGCATGTTTACTTTGTGGCTGAGGTGAAAGAAAACAATGTGGCATGTTTTTTTTTTCTTTTCTAAGGACATTCAGTAATGTGTAGGCTAGCATTCTCATCATGACTTGGGGAAATCAACATCCATACATCCATCCATCTTCCATACCGCTTAATCCTTTTCAGGGTCACGGTGAAACCTGGAGTCTATCCCAGACAGCATCAGGCACAAGGCGAGGTACACCCTGGACAGGTTGCTAATCAATCACAGGGCACAATCACACACCCATTCATAAACTACGGACACTTTAGACACGCCAATCAGCCTACCATGCATGTCTTTGGACTGGAGGAGGAACCCAGAGTACCCTGAGGAAACCCCGCAGCACGGGGAGAACAGGGAAATCAACATTAGCCTAAAAAATCAAGACCTTTAGCTTTGCCACCCCCAACAATGCTCCTCTGGGCATAATACTGAGTGAAAACCTTAAACGTGTGACATAAATTAGGTTTGAACTGAATTTTTTCTGGAGAAATCCAGACACTTGTTAAGTGCTGGAACACTGAAAATGAATGAATGAGTATATACTGGGGATAATGTGGAGAAAATATACACTTTTGTGATCCCTATTTACAATAAACAAATTTTTTGACTAACTTTTGTACATTGTCTCTGTAAATGTATCACTAAAACATGAATGTAGTAAAGCAGTCATGCTTGTGATGACTGCGTTGCTTTCAGATTATCCTTTTGTGTGTGTGTGTGTGTGTGTGTGTGAGAGAGAGAGAGATTTATTCCCTTATATTATTACTTTTGCCAACATGATAAACTATAACAGAAGTATGATTTATTAAAAACCTTTTCCAGCTCTGAAATGAGGACATTGGGAACTTTAAACATTAATACAAACTGCAATACTAATGTTCTCAATTATGCATATAATAATGAGCCCTAGCTGTTATTAAAATAAATGCCACAAATGTGACATTTACCCTTTCTGTAATTTTAATCCAACGATTATGGATAAAAAACAAACAAAAAAAATATCTGATGTATTCATGAGCAGATCGTTTGCAGTGCTGACTCTGAGCCTTCTAAAAGGAAAAGCCTTGCTGAAGACATTCATGATGGCATTCCCAACTCCTCAAACTCATTGTCACCTAAGCTTCAGAATGCTTACTAGGACACATGCTGGGTGGCTTGCCTTTCTCTTATTAATATCAGAGAACACACTGCCACACCCACAGCTTTCCAACTCTTAACATCTCCACTGAGGGAATCAGTTAGCCTTAACAGGTGTCAGTCCACATTTAGTGGCAATATCAACCCAGACCTATATAAAACTTTAAAGTTAAAGTGATTTGATATAAATAATCCCATAAAAATTAGAAAAATGTTAATCGTGCTAACCATGTGGGGTATAGAGAAGACCTTTATTTTAGAGCTCATATACCACATATATCACAATTGCTAAAATGACCTCAATAAACCACACACCATTCTTCAAAAAACCAACAAAAATGACATGTTTAAAAGATCGTGAACATTCCTAAACAATATGTTCCTTTTATACAACTGTGGCCCCACTCTGGCTTCCAGTTAAAAATAACTCATGGAAAAATCACACTGTGTGATACTGGCTGGACTGGACCTAATTCTGAACTGTTCCTAACATAGCACGCTAACTCATATAGACCAGAAGCTGGCATGTTTAATAAAGCTATAACTTGCAAGCCTCAGACAAACAAGCGAGTGCTTCTGTTACCTTATAAGTGCACAGCACATTAGTCACATTCTGAGTATGTACTGTGTGCTGCGTTAAAATAACTAGTACATTAGTAAATAACTCTACATCATGACATCATAAAAGACTGTGACAACATATACATAAAGACAGACTTTCCAAATTAAAGGCAAATTATAAAACAACATAAAGGGTCTTATGTTTTTGGGTCACTACAAGTTGCCATAATAGCTTCAATGTGCTTTGATACAGATTCTGTGAACCTCTGGAACTCTACTGGAGAGATGAACATAATCTCTCCAAAAGATCTTCCCTCCTTGTCTAACGTGGTCCAATTGGTTGAGATCTGTTGAAAGCTGTAGGATATGATTAACATCATTTTCATACTCCTTGCATTTTCAGCACTTAATAATAATTTGTATTAATTAGTTGCCACCTAAATTTCTTGAATACTCCTCCTTTCTGTGTGTGTGCAACATCCGAGCGTCTGAGACATCACCGATTCATCACGTAACCCTGATGTGCTTGAGGTGTGGTGTGAAGGTGTGAATCTGATGGGTTCTGTTTATTTTCTTTCTCTTTATTTTTTTTTTTTAGCCACTTTTAAGAAAGTGAGTTGGCTCCTGGGACGAGATGGAGACGTGCAAGTGTGTGTTATCGGTGAGACGGGCGAGTTCAAATCCAAATCCAAACTCGTCCAGTCTGGACTCAGGGAAAAGCACGAGAACAACCTCAACACCTCCAACAGGTATGGCGTCACTCGGCGGTAACCGGGAGGTCAGGAAAACAACAGGCTACACCTCTCCTGAATAGCAGGTGTACACTAGTGATGAGGTTATTTTAGTCCTTTTAAAGGTCATTGTTTACGACAATGACTCCAGTCACAAGAAAGTAACCGGATGAACCTACTCAAGCAGATGGCATGTGATTCCGTGAGTAAAGAGCCTGAATGGGAGCAGGAGGATGTTCATTCCAGCTAATTATTGAAAAAGAAAAAGGCGGGTTGTTGGCTTCGACTATCCAGTGTTTTTGTTGACTTTATCAAGAATCCGGTTTTAACACACAAATACAATTTAAAGTAATATATAAATGACATGCAGTGTAAATATAATATTCACGTAATTGCTTCAAACGATCTGTATGTTTTACTTAAAGATAGTTTTTATCTTAATCGCACACAGTCATGATCTGAGAGAAAAATGATATGGATTCATTCCAGTGTTACTTTCATTGCAGGGCTTGCTGGACAAATCGCATATTAAGTGCTAAGTAAAGCTCTCGGGTATTAAAAAAAAAAAGTCCATATTATAATGGATCATTAGAAGTTATTTAAAAAATATTAAGAGACAAAATCCAAGTTAGACATTGGACTGCTGATCAGAAGATCGCGAGTTCAAATCCCACCAACCATGGTGACAGTTTTGGGCACTTGAGAAAGGCCCTGAACCCTCAACTGCTCAGTTGTATAAAAATGAGATAAATGTAAGTCGCTCTGGATAAGGGAATCTGCCAAATGTCTATTATTGTTTATAAAACTTGTTTAAAAAATATATATATTTTACAAATGCATGCTTGATAAAATGGTGCACTTATATAGTGCTTTTATTTATCTCATTCACACTCACGATAGCAGAGCTGCCATGCAAGGCGGTCTAGAGAAGGAAATGCCTGCCCCCCCCCAAATGGAGAGATTTAGAACATATAAACACATGTAGATATAGGGGCGGCTGTGGTGCAGGTGGTAGAGCGGGTTGTCCACTGACCGTAGGGTTGGCGGTTCAATTCCTGGCCCGGGTGACTCCACATGCCGAAGTGTCCTTGGGCAAGACACTGAACTCCAAGTTGCTCCCGATGGCAAGTTAGCGCCTTGCATGGCAGCTCTGCTCCCGTTGGTGTGTGTGTGTGTGTATGAATGGGTGAATTAGAGACAGTGTAAAGTGCTTTGGATAAAAGCACTATATAAGTGCAAGTCCTAAACATTCACCTGTAGCTACAGCACAAAAATAAAGAAGACAACCTGGTTGATTAAATGCATTATGGGAAGAGGATCATTTCAGCAATGATGATCTCTCTTGGCAGTTTTTTATTTATTTATTTTTAAAATTATTTATTTAATCTTCTTTTTTTTTTTTTTTAACAGACCTCAGATTACCGCTCATCTCAAAAGCAGCCTGGACAACCGAGTCATCCAGGAGGACCGCAGTAATCCTGGGGTAGAGCTACTGCTCAATGTATATACAAGTACACCAGTTCAATACAGCTCAATTAAATTTCATCTCATTTTCTTTCCAGCTTATTTTTGTTGTTGTTGTGATTGTGTAGTAACTCTGCCACTCCCACGTCCATTAAACATAACCAGCTATTTAAATGACCATGTGACAATAGCGTTCAGTTTAAACTATATGACATGAAAGTGATGTTGGATAGCGGTCCAGATTCTGAAGCTTGTGTCCAGAAATGTGTACAAAAGTAGAACATCAGACACCCTGTAGCCCCTGGACGACGCACCTGAGGCCGAGATTACATTCAACATGCCTGTACACCTTGTGTGTGTGACAATGCATGGCTCCCACGAGTACCCTGAAATGAAATGGACGCCCAACGTGGCAGAAATCTAACAATAAGTGAGACGTTCTCCATCATGTAAAACGCGTACTACCAACAAAACAACAGCGTAACATCAAAATACTGTGGTTTCCGTGGAGCCTATCCCAGGGAGCATCGGGCACAAGGCGGGGTACACCCTGGACAGGGTGCCAGTCCATCACAGGGCATATTTATTTCTTTATTTAAAAAAAAAAATAAATAATTATTTGAGGAGGGTAATAGAAATGTAGAATTTTTTGTATTTATTTAATATATTTTAAACATCCAATTTCTAAGCAACAGTTGAGTCAGTCAGTGTTTTTGAAAGAGAAGTAGCGAGTGTGAATCATGACGTAATTTATCGTAATATCGTAATTGCTATGCTGCCAAGCCGGACCCATAAAATAAACCAACTGGCAGAAATCGCTTGTGTCTACACTTGGTTCAGTCATGCGTTTGACCTGTACATGTCCTATACTTCATACTGACTGTACCCGGTGTCTGTGTGTTTATTTCATTTATATGGTTCCATTTACAGAAAGCAGACCGGATGAACCACTCCAATACTCTTCCAGACATCCAGCAACGAAACAGTCACTCCACAGAAGAGCTCGAGAACCAAAAGGATGACTCTTCAAATTTGAGAACACCCAAATCGTACAGGGCGGCTAGCGAGGCATCCGCAGTGACGAGACTGAACCAGATCGGTTTGCAGAAAAGAAGCGCCGAGCAAGATGTACAGGAAAGAGGTAAACGAGTGCAGAGTTAAACATTTAAGCTTTACCATACCCCAAATTAAACGCGTGCAAGGAGTAAGGGTCAGATGTGAAGCTCACGGGACAAAGAAATTCCTCTTAACACGAGAGTGTAACAAGTCGGTGTGCATCTATTCATTCACTCACTCGTGTTGATTATTATCATGGTGGATACAATGACTCATTTTCTTTCATATTTTTTACAAACTAAGTGTGTTTAGAAAAATATCGCAGGTGGGTGGGATTAGTCAGAACTCCTTCAGGCGTGAAACCCGCATTTCGTCGCGTTCACATAGCGAGTTCATTTAATAACTCAAATTAAGCGCGGAAATATTACAGTAGTAATCTTTTTTTATTTCAAATGTATTATTAATGTGCTTGAAATAAGACTGCACGTTATTTACTGAAGTAAACAACTTTGTGCTGATGTGTGAACCTGGCCACTTTTTTTTTCCCAATGTGTATTGAGAAATGAGTGCCATCTAGTGGATTTATAGTGAAACTGTCAGATCACGTCTAGCTGTCAATTTTTTTATTTTGTTACTTACAAAAAAAAAACAGTTTTGCTGCTGTGTACTTCTGCGCATCGTCATGTCCGTATTATGACCTCTCTAAATAATCCTCAATGAACAGATAATGAGCCGATGATCTAAAGGATGTGTAATAAAGCAAGGCTGCGAATGAGGACCACTCCCCTACCTGAATCATTAGAGATACCGTACAACTGATCTAGGAGCACGTTCTAACTGCGTCTTGCGTTCGTTTTCCTCAGCTGGGTCGAATTCTGCTCTGACACCGTAGACGGTGCTTCCTTGAATAGCTCACACGGTCAATCTCTAGTTCACCGGGTTCGTCTGTCTGCTCGGTAAATTTTAGCTCTGTCTGCAATGTTGTGCAACTGATCACGGCCCACGACTGTGCGTACTCTCCCTAAATGTTTCCTGTTTTAATCATTTCCCTATCATGGAAACATCGAAACTGGTATCTACGGATTATATACGTGTGTATAAAGAACCAAGGAGTGTCGAGTTAAAAGAGAATTAAAAAAAAGAACATTTTAAAAGCTGTGTATAAAAGTATTCGCTGCACACACGGCTATCAAGCTGTGTTTATATTAAAGTAAACAAAACTAGAACAGTCTCAGAAATGTAAAACCTGCCGGTCACGTCAATATCCGACTCTTTATCTAACGCACGTCTGCACATCGTACTACTCTGGAACGGTTTGTGTAATTGTACCTTCGTTTAGATCAGGAGAACTTCAGCGTGAGGGGGAGAGAGAGGAGGGGTGGAAGGGAGACGAGAAGAGAAGAGAAAAGACTTGCACCCTAGTCTCCATGGCGACAGCCTAACACCGTCACCGGGTCACGGCTGCGAAGAACGGACAGAGACACATTAAGAGGATGTACAGATCAAAGGGCAGACATGGAGCGGGAGAGAGACGGAAATAAAAAGGGGACAGAGGGAGAACGTAAGTGAGAAGGAAGTGGGAGTAGTGGGTGGAGGAGAGTTTTAAGGTGCATCATGTCATCGGGGAGAAAACAAACCCTTCTTGGGTAGAGAGCGAGAGACCGAAATAAAGACAGACAGACAGACATGGAGAAAGTGAGTGAGGGGGGGGACGACACAAAGAGAGCGAGACACAACAGAAAGATGGAGAAGGTGATGGAGACTCCGAGAGAGAGAGAGATAGCTAGCTCTAGGCTCAAAGCCTTCAGGGAGAAGCTAAAAATACAGTCCATCCCCTCATCCAGCTGCTCCTCTGAATCCGAACAGCATCTGTCTCTCCCGTTCGCCGCTTCATTCCGCTTGATTTTTGATTCAAAGACCTTATGGCTGACACTTTAGCTTAGCGTTTGTTTGTTTGTTTGTACTTTTTGCCAGTATCACTTACAAAACTTTGATATACTTCAAATGAAAGATTGTATTTCCTCATTTCTAAGTCGCTTTGGATAAAGATGAATAAATGTAATGGAATGGAAATCTATAGCTTACCTTTATAGTTTTGTTGCTTTTTAGACATTTATTTATCCATGATGGAAAAAGTTCCCATCAGTCCAATGGATTTTGTTTGCGCAAACTCCGGGTTTCTGATTTTATATTCGCTAACTAGTTAATCTACGAGAAAGACGCGAGAAAGCTAGCTGTTTTTCTGTCCTCTAGTAGGAATTTTAGCCTGGCTAACTTGCTAATGATTCTTTTTTATTATTATTATTTATTTATTTATTTATTTTAATTGAGGATCTTAAGCTATCTTTAGCTGTGTCTGCTGATAATGCTAGCTAGCTTTGTTTGCTAACTGATGCCTCTTTCGATATTGAGTTCTCGTTATCAGTATAGCTAGCTAACGTTGGCTAGCTAGCACACGGTCGGTCTTTCTAAACAAAACCTAGCTGAACGGATCTCGTACAGTAAAAGGCAGTCTGACTTCATAGGATGCATTTATTAGCATTTCAACCGTTCCGATCCTGTTTAGTGGAAATGTCTGTTGTTGACATTTTTCAGTGAAATGTTGGAAGATATTTATGCAGAAGCTAACACGGAGTGAGATTTAAAGAATCGGCTATTATACACGTCTTTTAATTGCAACCGAGGAGGAAATGATGTATATATTATATCCTCGGCTGGTCTGTGTCCTGGTCCTGAAAGCTTTTCTACAAGCAGAGGAGATTTACAGCCAATAAAAACAGCTTATCATTACAAGACTAGGACAGATGATTGAATGTTTGGGTGAGCCTGAGGTTGAGGTTAACCCATGTCATTTCCCAAGTTTTATTCTCACACTCACACTCTCTCTCTCTCTCACGCACTCACGAGTCCTCTCTCTGTCTCCCTCACACACACACACACACACACACACACACACACTCGCACACACTTGTGCTTTGTCTCGCTCACTCGTTCTCTCTCTCTCTCTCTCTCTCTCTCTCTCTCTCTCTCTCTGCAGGAGTGGTAAACGAACAAGGACTCAGCTCTCAATTTGGAAGCCGTGTGGCTCAGCTCAGGATGAACTTCAACACACCGAACACTAAGGTCCCCTCACCGTTCACCAAGCCACCCATTCCCACCAAACCGGCTCATCTGCTGACGACGGCCTCCGTCACATAAAAATCACGCCCGGAGGAAACCAACCACTTCAGATAAACACCAGCTATGGGTTCTCGATAATTTAACATTAGCTGTAAATAAAGCTTGATGCACAAAGCAGAGAAAAGGACTCCACTACACATGGGACGTCCTTCAGTTTGGTGTACGGATATGAAGCGGACGATGGTGTCGAAGAGGAAGAAATAAAACCTGGTGTACTGTATATGATCTCCAAACCCTTTCACTCACTCCACTGCAGCAAGTCAATACGCACAGCCTGGACTTTAGCAGTGCATCATCTTTCCTTTTCTTTTTTACAAGGTGTAATATCCACTGTTGGTCCTCTAAACCCTTTCTTATATACACAGTACTGTGCAAAAGTTTTAGGCCCCTGCGAAGAAATGCTGTAGAGCAAAAACGCCTTCAAAATAATTAAATGTTTCTCCATTTAAAAAAACCATAAATAGCAGTAAACATTACTAAATGAAACAAAGTCAATATCTGGTGCGACACAAAAATAGTAGTCTCGGGTACAATGTGTGCAGGTTTGTACGGAAATGAGCAGTAAGTGTTACTGAACATCTTGCAGAACCAGATTTGGAAATCTAAAACGTTTTGTTGTTCTGGCTCGATAATGTAGAAGTCATAAAATAAATTTCAGAAATCTATAACAAAGTTTGCACTAAACACAATAGGGTGCCTAAAACTTCTGCACAGTACTTTACATACTCCAATTTTTTTATCCAGTCAACGAAGGCCAAAGATGTTTCTAGATGTTTTTCTACTTGTGTTATCGAATGTGCTTTTGTAAATATGATATTGTATCAAATGTGCAAATAAAACTTGTTGGATTTCAAAGTTACACGTTTCGGTCTATCGGCATCACAGCGGGGG
>JAOUWY010000032.1:24958354-24973260 GCA_025728095.1 Prietella phreatophila
AGGATACTATCAGCACATTTATCATGGAGGAAGGGGAACAATTTTTCCACTCCTGAAATGTAGGCTGTCCAAAATACACAAAGGAAGGATCTTATCTAATTTGTACAGTAGTTTTCCCTTAGAGTGACCAATACAAGACACATTTTTGGTGAAGCTGAACACGATGGAACATTATGGGGTATCTTTCAAAAGACATCAGGAGCATTGAGCCGTAGTTCCACTGAAATGACTTTTTTCAAGGGAGCATTTGGTTCCTCCAGACCTTTGTTGTCTGAGTCTCCATATCAGTCTAAAGTACCGTGAAGATTTGGCAAATTAGTCTGGTGACATATGACTGCGTGCTACAAGCCCTTGGCGATGATAGGAAGGCTCAAAGTATGCTACAATCAAACTGATTATTTCCACAAAGTAAGCTGATTTTAAAGATCTAATAAGGTAAAATGTTTGCTCAGCTCATAAAAATACGTAGCAGGCACTGATTGGAACACAAACCTTTGAACGGTAACTAAAGCATGTGCTACAACCAAGCTACTAGTCTAGTGGGTAGGGTTGGGTGCTCTCACTGCTGCGGCCCAGGTCTAGTTGCCGGATTAATTTTTTTTAGATAAAGGTTCGTGTTGTAAAAACCGGACAGTCTATTTTCTGATATCTGATGATAAGGGCACTGCACAACAACAAGCATGGAGGAGATTCAAACTGTGCTGCTGTTGATTTATTGCTTTGCTACAGAGGTAATTAGTAAAATGCCAGAAAACAGAGGAGTAGTAAAGCAGATTCAGGATGCTTGTAATGATGGACTTAAAGTAAGCAAGTGAATTTTATCAGCCATTGCTGAGTTGATGGAGACGAACGTGTGCGCATGAGTTTCTCTCTGGACTGTTTTCCTGTGTGAACATCGCCCAGCTCGCTTAAACGACTTGATATGTTTACATATACTTTTTCACTGCGGGTCACCGTTTCCGCTGTATTTCATCCTCAGCATAAACACTTAATTAGTCCTGAACCTTGTCGTCGGTCCATCGGTTGGATGTTTAAGAACTCCGTTGTGTTGATTCGACTCGCAATAAAACTGTCACTGTACGCACCGCAATAGACTTTAAAAATGGTGGCTGAAAAAAATGCTGCGTGCACTCAACCAATCAGCATGCTCAGTGCCCAAGTCCCACCTCCAAATGTTCCTTGCTTTTGAAAAAGTATCACCTCCCAATTAGGGACTTTGTGAGGGCTAAATATTTTACCCAGAACTTAATTTAGTCCCTGGTCCCTGTGGTGGAAACACGAGTACTTCCAAAAGTCCTTAGTTCCAGGGGAAAGTTCCTGCGGTGGAAAAGTGGCATATGACGTATGAATATTAGTTTCTCCTGACATGTTAATCTATAATGAAGCAGTGAAGTGCATATGCTCCTGAGGAAGGATCCGTCGTCTCAGTGGCCTGTATGATGCCTCTGAGAAACTATTTAAGGGATTTATATCTGGGGAGTGAAAGAGGAGGAAGAGAGGATTGTGGTGAGGCCGAGCGTGCCAAGCATTTAGCCAGTGTCAAAGAGTGGTGAGATGAGATGCAATTCCATGCCACCCAGGAAGAACCATTCTGCTTCACTGTACCCATAATCCCCCTTAGACATGGGCACAGAGAGGCAGCTGGTGAGACACACCAGGAGGGTAAAAGATGTGACTATGTGTGTATTAGTATTTGTGTTTGAGGGATTACTCAGGGGATCGGATAGAGGGAGTTTGTTTGATTAGTTCCAGATCTGCTCGGATGTTTGTCGGACATGGTACTATGAGAAAGAATGGCTTAAGAGAGGATGGAGATAATCGGGGTGACAGAGGGGAAAAAGTGGAGACATGGATGCTAAAGAATAAAAGCTTTAAAAACCTAGCTAGTGATCTCCTACTGTGGCAAGCACCTATTCAGGCATTTCAGGAAGCTCCCAGCCAATCAACCTCTTTCATCTCATGTGCAGAAAAACATCTGCTTCCCACGGACTGCACCAGACACCACATACACATGAGCAGCGCATGAACAGCCCACTTAGAGCCGACAAATTCCACTTCTGCACTTGGGAAATGTCAAACAATATGATGGCATTAGCTTTAATGGATGCATTTTATAATAGTGAAGGCCAAAGCCAGACATGGCGAAATAACATAACGCATATGCTAGTTAGATTTTTTAGCAAATTACTGCACAATCCCCCCCCCCCCCCCGAGGGGTCTCGGAGCACTCCGTAGTCACTTTCAGCATCACAATACTAAACTCAATCCTACTCAGTGTGCATGAAATGCCCTTTGGGTCAAAAATGCTTACTATTGTCCATTTTATGCAACCCTTCCAAAATATCTGTCGTGTAGCCAGAGTCGAGGTTACTGAGCTGCAGTGAGTCAGTGCTGTCACCACTAAACACCAGCAGGACAGAAAACGCATCTTTTATGCACTTCACAAATGCAACACGAATACACAACAGTGTAGAACGAATGAAGCTTACATAGTACAGTCCTCTCCTAAAATATTGGAACAGCAAGTCCAATTCATTTGTTTTTGTTTAGACTGAAGACATACGTTTTGATCTCTAACCCAAAGCATGAGAAGAGAGCTTAGAATTTCAGCGTTGGTTTCCTGGTATTTATATGTAAATGTGTTAAGTCGTAGAACATAACACAACACATTTTGCATCAGACCAGCCAATTTGTAGGTGAGCAAAAATATTAGAACACGACTGACAGGTGTTTCTCGGTACCCAGGTGCATCCTGTTAGATTGACTGCTTTAAATAATAAAGAGCTCTAAACATTTACTCTTGGTTTTTGCCTTCAGTCTCAGCTGTGAAGACTGCATTTGTTGTTAAAATGGATAAACCAACATGAAGATCAGACAGCTGTCTACAGGAGTAAAGCAAGCCATTTTCAAGATGAGAAAAGAGCGAAAGTCAATCAGAGGCATTGAACAAACATTAGGTGATAAAAAAAGGTTCTGTGTTTTATGCTGTTTGACACATTTAGATGTAAACACCACCAAACTCTTGTCTCATATTCATCTTTTGATCTCAAACCCAAATGGTGTATAGCACAAAAAAAATTTCATTGGTATATTGATAAACATTAATGGACTGTGAGTGTAAACTTTGCAGTGCATTCCTGTACAGTGCACAGATGAGTGAAAAAATATATAATACTCACAGCTGGTGTACACTGCAGTTGTAGAATTTAACCTCAGTACTGATCAGCATTTGACCCGTCTCCTTTGAGTTCAGCCTGAGCTCCACCCCAGACCAGTCTGAGACACACAGACAGACAGACAGAAGCACAGACAGACAGACATGAGCAAAGTGACATAGTTATAACATAGTTGTTGAATCAGATATTATTGCAATGTCCAGCTGGTCTTAATTAAATTGAACACGGTGGTTCAACACTTCAGCTTTTTTCTTGGTCTGCTGCTCACACTGTGAGGCATATGGCTACAAAACTGCTTTACCCTGTTTCACCCTGCCTTGTACCTGCAGCGCACGTGTGGGGTTTGATACAGTGGTGCAGAACGCCTGTGTTGATACGAGATGGTGTCCGTGGGCCACAGCGCTGAGTGAAGAGCCAGCAAAGCTGCTGCCATCGGCACGGAACACAGCCAGCTCTGTCTCATTTGGCAAAGCATTGAAAATGTTAAAAACGTTCAATAAGCAGCCAGCTCCTCACACTCGGATGAGCGATTGGGCACAAATTCGGCTGGCATACCGTATGTAGGAGTCAGCTGTGACCCCGAGCTATCCTTCACACCTGCTCTCTCCACTTTCTTCTGCTTTTGTGTGTTTTTTTTTTTTTTTTATAACACATGCAGGGGTAGTGGATTTTTTATTATTATTATTATTATTATTATTATTATTATTATTATTATTATTATTATTTCATTTCAGGACTGTCTTTCTCAGTAATTCCCATAAGTATATATTTTGCTTTGGAAAATAGATTAGAATGGGAAATATCAGTCATAGCCTACTACATGCTCGATTTGCCTAGCCTCCAAGCTGTTTATTCTGAGCATGATCGATGTTCCCGGGCGATGGTTAATAATCTATACTGTCTATTGCGTCTAAAGGAGCCAGAAGAAAATATGAGGTTTAGATGACATTTACCTGAGGGCCCACACTGATTGGGCCATACTCCCTGTGGGAAGTAGAGGATTGTGGGTAAACAAAGCTGTCATTTACTCTCAGAACATGTGGGCTTACTCACATGGTGGCTGCCTCATACAGGTGTCCGTCATGACCATCTATCTTTGATCAGGAGGTACCGTGTGACAGAGCGTGACTAATTAGCGAGCTCATGCTCTTCTGAGACGCTTTCTTTCACTTAAATGAGCTGTCTCTCAGAGCACTATCCTTAGCCTTTCATCAAAGCCACCGTGAAGAAAACTGACCTTTTGTATCTGACACAGAATGAGCTGTACTTTTTTGACTAAAACCTCGAAATATATCTCTCCTAATGTTTATTTTCATGTGTTCATCTTCCTAGTTTTCACTTCCGGCTCATGTCTCTTATCACAGCTCATATTCTTTCTTGAGCTGAGTGCCCCACCCCCCCACCCCCCACCCCAAAAAAGGTGACAAATATCACCTGCAACAGGTGTAAGTGTGGCTGAGAACATGACTCCGGCCCCGATGCTGACCTGAGGTCAGTGTAAGCTCATTAGAGCTGCAGTGTGTGTGGAATCGATGGGTGTGAGAGTGCAGAGCCCTGCTGAATGAAGCTCTCATTAGAAGGCGGAGGAGCACACATCTGAGAAGCTCTATTAATAGAACATCTATAAGAGAGCTTAGCCAAAGCCACGCCCCCTGGGAGAAGGGGGAGGATAGAGGACATGGTAAGAAGAGAGAACTGAGGACTGAGAACGGATGGAGGGATATGAAGCTCATTTGAGGGATAAAACCAACATTGAATTGGTGCATGTGAGTAAACTGGAGGAAGAGAAGAACAGATTAGAAAGAGGCTAGACGTTTAGAGCTGTACCTTAATCAGTAGGAATTACGGGGACGTCTTTAGCAGCAGGAGAGATGCACAGGATCTGATTCCCATTCACTGTTCCCTCTACTTCAGTCAGATTCCCAAAGGCACAGGTGATTCCAGCGGAGAGATCGGGAACATCAGTCACCTTCACCAGCAGCTGAACACAGAGAGGTGGAAGAGGGAAAGAGCAGTAGCTTCTATTAGCACTGCAGTATTTTCAATCAAGCTTCATCAGGTACACAGCAGATGGCCTGAGCATAAGGCAATGGCACAAACTGTCAGCCAACTCTTAGCCCTCAGATGCAGGTGAGCAGGCACTATAAAAGGGTGCCAGAAAGGCTGTGTTTCCTGTTTCCTTTTTTGAAAACAGATGAAAATGGATATCTGACAAATTCAATCAGCTTCTTGAACTTCTCCCTCACTTCACACAAAAACACATTCACATGCATCCCTTTTGAAGTCATTCTCTGGGGAGCAGTCACAGATGCTCTAGCACTCTATAAATAAACATTTCCAGTTCTCCGGACTAGGTGTGCATGTGTGTGTGTGTGTGTGTGTGTGTGTGTGTGTGTGTGTGGGGTGTTTCAAACTCTGTTCGGGCAGTAATGACTGGGTTGACATTTGTAAAGATCGCCCTACCCGCTTCCCATTTTACCTCCTTGTTTGAAGTTTTCCATTGTTCAGCTTGTCTAGAGCCTCACGCCGAGGACCCAGGTCAGATTCTCAGAACTCTAATGTCGTACCAACAAGGTCTGATTAACCAACCTACCTGTCGTGCACACTTCCCGTGCCCTTTTCATCCGAACTTCCTGTGCAGAAGAATGTCCATAAAGCAGCTAATTACTCCAAAATCCTCATGCACTGGTCATGGCTGCAAAACTAGTGCTCTACCAATAAGAGCTGGGGAGCTTGTAATTGCTGATTGTGTAATATGTGCGTGTGCGTGAGTTTTCACACAATGAGAATGGAAGCCATTATTCTGGTGGGTACCAACCATGTGTTTGAAATGCCACCATGTTCATTCCTTTAGTCATTGTCGAATCAGGAGCACTTCTGTCTATCCACAGTGATCACAAACCCTGCAGCATATGATTGCCAAATTTATAAAACATGCTACCTACAGTGGCGCTTGAAAGTTTGTAAACCCTTTAGAATTGTCTACATTTCTACATAAATATGACCTAAAACATCATCAGATTTTCACACAAATCCTAAAAGTAGATAAAGAGATAAACTCAATTAAACAAATGAGACAAAAATTTGTTATACTTGGTCATTTAGTTATTGAGGAAAATGATCCAATCACAATTACATATCTGTGAGTGACAAAAGTATGTGAATCTTTGCTTTCTGTACCTGGTGTGAGCCCCTTGTGCAACAATAACCGCAACGTGAGAGAAGAATTTAGTTGCTTAGATGTTACCCTGGGTTTCTTCGTGACCTTGTGGACTAGTACACGTCTTGCTCTTGGCGTGATCTTTGTTGGTCTGCACTCCTGTTGAGGGTAAAAATTGTCTTGAATTCCCTCCAATTGTACACAATCTGTCTGACTGGGGATTGGTGGAGTCCGAACTCTTTAGAGATGGTTTTGTGACATTTTTCATCCTGATGAGCATCAACAACACTTTTTTTTTTTTCAGGTCCTCAGAAATCTCCATTGTTTGTGCCATGATACACTTCCACAAGCATGTGTTGTAAAGATCAGACTTTGATAAATCCCTGTTCTTGAAATAAAGCACTCACACCTGATCGTCAACCCACTGATTGAAAACACCTGACCCTAATTTCACCTTCAAATGATCTGCTAATCCTGGAGGTTCGCATACTTTTACAACTCACAGATATGTCACATTGGATCATTTACCTCTATAAATAAATGACCGAGTATACTATTTTTGTCTCATTTGTTTAACTGGGTTCTCTTCGTCTACTTTTAGGACTTGAAAATCTAATCTGAAAATCAAATTTATGCAGAAAAGGGTTCACAAACTTTCAAGCACCACTGTATAGCTTGTGGATAATATAAGAGTGAACAGTAGCTTGAATCACCTCATTCAGTCTGGTAGGCTCTCTAATATTAACATAGGGCACCATAGACCATGCAGTATAGCTGCTTGTCTTCTTGCTACAAGTTCCCAGGGCACTTTTCCCAGTTTGCACAGGTTTCACATGATGTTTTTCTTGAGCATTATCTCTCTAGCGGACGTGGTGTAGGTGTTGCTTTTAGTGCATGTGTACACGCAGAGCTGGCTAATCACTACCAGATTTTTAATAAAAGTAATTTGATTGTTTTCGCTGCTTTTCGTATTCCCTTGGTCCCGGAGCGGATGGGCTTTGTTGTCATGGTGATGGTTCCCTGCCATCGGAGCAGCAGTGACCCTGTTGTCGTATTATGTGCAGAAGAGCCAAACAGCTCATTTACAGACAAACATATCGTTAGCACATACTGTTTAGACACTCTACGTTTCAAAAAAATAAAAACAAATAAATAAATAACTATTTTGATATTCAAAGCCTAAGAAATTTAACAACCACCTACTTGTTTGTGTATGAAAGAGACAAAGAATGAAGAACAGAGAGACAGAAAAAGAGTGTGATTTCACTTTGAAAAGCAGAAAGCATAGACATTGACTCCTTCCTCTCTGGCTGAATACACACCAGGCTCTTCTGAAACTACTCCCCCCCACATCAGCCTACACACATGCACTTTTTGCCATCTCACCCACACACACACGCACCTTTCACCTACACACTGCTCGCTCGCTCAGTATCCCATCCACCCACACCACGCATTACTGCTCAACCAAAAACGCAAGCGAGAAAACCGCTCATAAACACATCTCCATTCAGACTGAATCTGAATTTGTGTTTATGGTCGCTAGAGAGAGTGCACTCCACATCTGTTTCACAAGCGTTGTAAAAAAAAAAAGGATTCTGATTGTCAGTGCAGAAGGAGGAGTTCCTCATTTGGCTCAGGTATGCTTCATGCAGCTAAAATCATAATAGCGCAAAGCCTAGTTCAGAGCTCTGAATAGGCGCAGTATGGGGGAAATATCGCTCACCGGTACACTGGGCTCAGAAACTGCAATGCTGTCAGGATACACTGTGGCCTTTATGCACTGGTTCAGCGTGGCCGCAAAACGGTAGGGCTCGTTGGCTCGTTCGCACCGATCCCTCTGAGAACACCTGTGGAGGAAAGAGTAACTGAAATATAAGTCATGTTTAATTGGGTTTTGTTTTCACATCACTATTCTGACTAATCAATTTTGCTGTCTTTATTTTACACAGTCTGCTTGTGAGTAGGAATCTCAACATAGGAGGTGGGACCGTCATATTACTGTAATGGAATTCAACGCTGAAATTGCAATTTTTCAAAATGACTTCAGATTTGGACTAATGTGTCACGTGACGTCATCACAACGTGCATTCATTCGAAGCCCTCTTCAAGTCACATGCGTCGAACATGAGTACAGCTCAGGTCTCATTTAAGTCAAATAGTTTCCTGAAAAACTGCTCAAGATACATCAGAAATTTTGAAAATAAAAAAGCCCAAATCAAGCAATTGTGACTGCAAAAATCACACTGAAATAAAATCTTGTATGGACTGGGTTTAGGCGTACATCACTACTTAATGGACCCAAGGGAGGGCTGAAAGGAAGTCGCTGTCCTTGGTCCTGCACATTCAGCTGTTTTCGGCAACTGTTGCCCTCAAATTCACCCCAAATCTTATCATCCAGATAAGCCTCTGTGCAGACTAAGCACGTTCCTCACAACAAGCAAATGGCTCAAGTGGGTTCTACCAGTGAAAAATCTGAATTTGGATTTGGGTAAAATTCCTGAGATCAAGATTTGAGGCCTTTGTTCATATGATATTCCTGACAATGGATGGTTTGGCTGAAAGCTTTCTGCAGCAGGACAACACATTAAGGTAATTCGAGTGGCTGTCGTTAGGGTGTGTGTGCATGCGTGTGTGTGTGTGTCACATAGAATGTGGGCTGCTTTCAAAGTGTAATATTACAGTAAGTTATGCTTTTTTTCAGATTTATGTAAATGAGTATTGTATGACTTTGCTTCATTAAATCTCTCTTTGTTTTCGCTTAATTCTTGTGCGCTCTCTCTCTCTCTCTCTCTCTCTCTCTCTCTCTCTCTCTCTCTCTCTATCAGGCCATCCTGACAGGGAGCATGTCGACTTGCAATTTGCCACATCTCTTTTACATTCCTAATGCTCGAGGGAAAATGACACTTAATGCGCTTTCAGATGTCTGGGATGGCTTGTGAATTCTTTACTGTCTGAAAATGTGTATGTGTGTGTGTGTGTGTGAGTGTGAGTGTGAGTGTGTGTGTGTGTGCGCACTGCAAATAAGCTGCCAAAGCTCAGCATTGATTATTATTTTGGGGTTGGAGAGGGTATGGGGGTGCTGCGGTTGCCATGGTGCTGATAGACAGCCATTGTGTGTGTGTGTGTGTCTTTGTGTGTGTTAGATCCTTCTCTCCTTGCTCTCATTAATTGAAGTGTGTCCCCACCTTACCTGTCTGCCTGAGTTATTCGGTCTGTCCCTGGCTTTGTCTATTTTATGACATCTCATGGCCATCTCTAGGGCTGTGTGGAATGCTTACAGGGTCGACATCATTAACAGACTCTACACACATGCTTCTGCTGTGTGTGTGTGTGTGTGTGTGTGTGTGTGTTCAAGTGACAAGGGAAGGTGATGGCAATGACGGGCTAACCTTTGGGCTCTAGTCTGCTGCCTGCTTTTAGCCCCGTGTTTCAGACAGGCAATTACATTGTCCTGTCTCCCTCTCTCTCTCTCTCTCTCTCTCACACACACACACACACACACACACACACACACACACACACACACACACACACACACCTCCATCTCCACACCAGCATGAATTGAGCAGATTGATGACAGAAAGAGAAGGGAGGAAAGGAGGAAATGTAAAGAGCAGAAGAGGAGAGAGGAAATATAAAGTAAAGTGAAAAAAGAAGAAAATGAAAAAATGAGAAAAGATGAGAAGAGAAGAGAAGAGGTGCAAAGAGAAGAGAAAAGAAGTAAAGAGAAGAGAAGAGAAGAGAAGAGAAAAGAGGAAATGTAAAGTAAATAGAAAAAAAGAAAAGAGAATAAAAAAGAAGAGTCAAGAAGAGAAGAAAAGAAGCAAAGAGAAGTGAAGAGAAGAAGAGAAGAGGTGTAAAGAGAAGAGAAGAGAAGAGAAGAGAAAAGAAGAGAAGAGAAAAGAATTAAAGAGAAGAGGTGTAAAGAGAAGAGAAGAGAAAAGAAGTAAAGAGAAGAGAAATGAAGAGAACAGAAAAGAGGAAATATAAAGTAAATAGAAGAAAAGAGAATAAAAAAGAGAAGAGAAGAGAAAAAAGAAGAGAAGAGTCAAGAAGAGAAGAAAAGAAGCAAAGAAGAGAATCCCATCCCCTTAATTACTATAACACACGTTTTTGCTCCTTTCCCATAGCTGAACTGCACTGAGCTCACAGAGACCGCAGCCTGCCTCCTGTCTCAGCTCCATCTCCATCTCCTCCATCTCACCATCACAGCCATAAACACACCTGCATTCATTTTGTCATGTCTAGGAGCGAGTGCACATGGCTTTGCCTTCTTCCACATGTTGGAAGACTATTCAGTGTACTGATAAATAGTCTCAGGGTCGTGATCCATGCTAACGTCAGACTTGTGTTCAGCACAGATAGTGCAGGCTGGACGATGTAATGACCTCAGTGTGCTGGATATAATTCTCACTTTTTTTTAGTAATTTAATGAAAAAAAGTGGAACTTTCAGATATTTTACAAGTTACATATAACATTTAAAGCCCCAATTTCAATTGGGCTTTAATCCTTTTGCAGGAATTACTGCATGAATGCGGCGTGGCATGGAGACGATCAGTCTGAGGCACTGCTGAGGTGTTCTGGAAGTCCAGGTTGCTTTGATAGCGGTCTTCAGCTCGTCTGTATTGTTGGGTCTGGTGTCTCTCGTAGATTCTCTATGGGGGTCGGGTCAGGCGAGTCGGCTGGACAATCAAGCACAGTACTATCATGGTCAGTAAACCAGTTACTAATAGTTTTGGCACTGTGGACAGGTGCCGAGTCCTTCTGGAAAAGGAAATCAACATCTCCATAAAGCTAATCAGCAGATGGAGTATGAAGTTCTCTAAAATCTCCTGGTAGACGCTGCATCGACTCTCGAGTTTGCATTTCAGTAAATTAGCTGATTAGAGTCTTCTCAGGTCGACATTTCTGTATTATAAATTCTTTATTTGAATATTTTGAGATACTGGATGTTTGATTTACATGAGCCATAAGCTGTAATCATCAAGATTAAAACAATAAAGGCTTGAAACATTTCACTTTAGTCTAGAATATTTGAACTTTTTGAATTAAATTACGCGGGGAAAAACAATTTTTCCACCATATTATAATTTTTTGAGAATTTTTTTTTCACCATAAGTGAAATGATTACAACAGCTGTAAACAGAAACGGCTTGGTATTACAGAGAAAGCGCAGACATCGCAAAAAAAAAAAAAACCAGAAGCAAAAAAAGCTGATGTCATCTTTCTGAAGGAAAGACAAAGCAACATGAATAAGTTATAAAAGAAGGATTTGTGTGAGAGCAGGCTTTGAGACTGAGAGGTTTTTGTGGACTTAGAGGATTTTTATATGTGTATATGCTCCAGTTGTAGGAGTGAAGACAATGCTCTTTTGATAATTCGACTGAACAATGTTTTATTGTAGGCACTGATTTCACTGTAGGGTTTTCAGCATGGACAGGAATGAATGAGTGAAATAATGAAGATACAACTTGCAGGATATCTGGAGAAATCTTTGGTCAGTCACCAGTAAATATGAGCTCAGTCTGGATTCAGTATTCAGTGGATATCCTGTTGTGTTTTCAGATCATTGCTTCATGGGTCTGTGTACTATACTTAAATGTAATGTAAAACCACAAGGTGCATAGCAATGCTTTCAGATTATGTCAATTTTAAAGAGGTTTTTTTTTCACCTCTGGGACACTTCTGAAGTCACTCTTCTCCCGGTGGTAGTGGTGGAATGTGGAAAAAGTTCCAATAATTTTAGCACTTAAAGTGGAACTCCAGGATTTGGTGGAGCTCACAGGAAACTGAGTGTAATATGATGCTTTCAAAGTGAAAAATAGCTTTGCAGGGGGTGATGTTCTGCTCACAATTTAACAGTGTGAGAGATACGGATGGTCCTTCCAAGCTTTTCTTTGATCTTGTGCAAGGAAATGGACAAAAAAATGGTTTATACAGATTCAGAGGTTCTGTTGTCAGACTTGACTGAATTTTGTAAACAGAGAGTCAGCTTTCAGGGGTGCAAAAGGTAGAGGAAATTCTTCCTCCAATCACAAAGCAGTCAGCTGACATGCTTGACAGGGACCTGTCCATAGATGAGTTGCATACAGCTCTCAGAGGCATGTATAACGGACAGACATGTATCATTGATTGTCTTCCAGTTGAGTTTTATAAAGCTTTCTGGTCAGTTTTAGGGCAAGACTTGTGTGATGTGCTTCCAGATAGCCTAAAGGAAGGAATGTTGTCTTGACCCCCTTGCCTGAGAATGAAGTCTACTGACCTGGCACCTGGTAGCTTTGTTCTGTTCTCACTGCAAAAGCATTAGCTACAAGACTAGGGAAGGTGATGGAGCAAGCCATTCTCTTTATCCAAATGTCTGGCAGGGCAATCTTTGAGAACATTTGCCTAATTTGGGGTATTGTGGACATCTCCAAGTTTAATCTTTGTGGACAGTTTCGGAAAACTAGGTTCTCAGTTTTTCTAACCATTATCAACATTCTGGACAGTGATATTGAGAGTGCACTGAAAGTAAACAGTGGTTTATGTGCACCTTTTAAAGTTTAGAGGGGTGTTAGATTGAGCTGCTGTCTGTCAGGCATGCTGTATGTTATTGAACCACTGTGAAGGAAGAACAAGAACAACAACAAGAAGAAGCCTTAATCTGACACATTACAGCACAGGGAAAATTCTTTCCTTTTCTGTATTTGCCAGTATTTTCAGTATTTGTGGTTGTTTTCAGTATTTGTGGTTGTTTTCAGTATTTGCGGGTATTTTCAGTATTTGTGGTTGTTTTATAGTATTTGTGGGCATTTTCAGTACTTGTGGGTATTTTCAGTATTTGCGGGTATTTTCAGTATTTGTGGGCATTTTCAGTATTTGTGGGTATTTTCAGTATTTGCGGTTGTTTTCAGTATTTGTGCCCATTTTCAGTATAAACTGTTTCTTCCGACTATTCGTTGGTTTAAGGGAGTGACTTTTTTGTTCCTTGTACATTTCCAGTTAGTTGTTGAGCACAAAACAGCAGCGAGAAGCGCTTTATGCACAGTGAGGTCATAATAACAAATTTAATAGTGCAATTAAAATTTCAACATTAAAATTAGGACCATGTTGTTCGGTTGTCGGATGCTCTATCAGGCCTGGAACTAACCTACTTTCAGAAATTAACGTGTTTAGATTTCTGGGGGAAATAAATAATAACAACTGGCACCCTGTCCAGGGTGTACCCGCCTTGTACTCGATGCTCCCTGGGATAGGCTCCAGGTTCCCCGTGACTGTTACGGATCAGAGTTGGAGGCGGATGCAGGTGCAGATCAAAGTCTTTATTGAACTTAAGCACAAATTCAAAGTAAATGCGGTCTTTACCTGGACACACGAAATGTGGCATAGAACTATATCCTCTTAGCATGGATGACCGCTACAAACATAATCAACTCACAATCAACTAACACTAATAATAATGAGCAACAAGGTCCGTAAACCCAGGACTTTAAATAAGGAACATAATCATGACTCAAGCCTTAGCACCTGTGGCAAATCAAGACAGTTAAGCTAGCACTTAACCGGGAAGTGAGCGAACCAAAACAAAGTCACTTGGCTTGTCGGAAGACGAGCCACAGTGCCCTCTGCTGGCCATATTGTGACAGTGACCCTGAAAAGGATAAAGCGGTAGAAGATGGATGGATGGATGGATGGTTAAATAAATAATAACAGGACGTGTCTTTGTTCATCCAGAAAATGTGACAACACAGACAGAGATAAGAGTTATACGTGTTGTTGCTCAGCTTTTAGAAGAGTGCATACAAAGGGTACTGTGCTGGGGAAGTCAGTCCAAAGGAAATCATGCCAGAATGTGGAACGAGCCCTTGTTTAAGTTGATTGTGTGAAAGTGATGAACAAAAAAGGTTTGAATATGAGAGTTGACACACCTTGGCACAATGTTCTTGGATTGAGCAGTGATGAGATATAAGAATAGAGGGCACTAAACACACCAGCGTTAACTACAAAAGCACTTAGATTGTGTTGGAAATTGAAATTTGATAGAATCTTAACGTTACTCATTCCTTGCAGTTTTTCATCCTTGGTTTTAAATGTGTTAGAAACAAAAGATCTAAGTGCTATCTCATTGATTCCTTTCTTGGACAGACAAAAACAAGAGAGAAAAACAATATACATCAGTAGTGGAACAACACTAAAACCAATGAAAAAATAACTTTTCAGAGACTGGTCAAATCAATGAGTTGAGGGATTTGGAAAAGTATTTATTTATTTATTTTTAAATGTGGTGCTATATAAAAGCAGTGTGTTCTGTGTCTCTTGATGAGCTTATCTTTGCACTACAGTTCTAGAGGAAGTAAGGGATGTTTAATTGGAAAAGAAAGTAATTAAGGTTTTACTATTGAATTATTGCATAGCTATCTATCTATCTATCTATCTATCTATCTATCTATCTATGTCTGTCTGTCTGTCTGTCTATCTATCTGTCTATCTATCTATCTATCTCTTTCTGTCTATCTATCTATCTATCTATCTATCTATCTATCTATCTATGTCTGTCTGTCTGTCTGTCTATCTATCTGTCTATCTA
>JAOUWY010000032.1:25057947-25072905 GCA_025728095.1 Prietella phreatophila
TGATATACAGTACTGTATGTGTTCCTTTGTCTGGGTATTGAGGACATGAGAACACAATAGCAACATTAAGCAACCTGAATTCATCAAAAGCATAATTTTTTAGATTGTCATGACTTTGAAAAGATGCATACAATATCTTTCTTCATTACATGACCAGTAGTTAATACCCTGTTTATCAATCTGCTCTCTCTTACAAATGGAATTGACATCCTTATGATAACTCTTCAAGCATAATATCAATAAAAGCCTTATGCAAGTCTAAAAATACCCGGTTTTTGGTGCAGCAAATCTGAGCCACCTGGCTCACCTCACAACTGATCCTGCCAAAAAATACTGTTTGCAATACAAATCAGAGAAAGCAGGCCTTATAAATTCTCCTGAGAATAAGTGCACATTTATATAGCCTAATGTGTGCCTCCATTATTCTTTCCGACTTAAATATACAACCAAAGCCTCTGACAAAAGACAGATAAAGCAAGCCATAGATTCAAATCAGCCTTTTTCTCATTCACATTTTCTGTTGTGGCAGCAAAATATAATGCCGATTGCTCTCTCCTGCTGTTGTACACTGTCCACTGTGTCACTTGGTCTACAGCATTTTTTTTTTTTATTATTATTACATGTACTGTATATTCTGTAAGGAATGCGAATCTTAGACAATATCATCATGCATTATTTTGGTTATATACGTTTATATTTATTATTAGCACATTAGTACCACTCGTTAATTCCTTCTGTTGTTTCTCACCTCTCTAGATACCCCATCATGGGTTTTTTTTACTGCACCCCGGTCTCTCTACATGCTCTACCAGTGCCTGAAGAATAGCAGCAAAGGAAGCTTTACTGAATAAGAAAAGCAAGAGTCAGAGTATGTGGAATGAATGAGGAAGTAGTGTGTGTGGGTGTGCATGTGCTTTAGTTTGTAACAACGAGAAAGAAGAGGTTTCTTTTTGTGTGTGTGTGTGTGTGTGTGTGTGTGTGTGTGTGTGTGTGTGTGTGTGTGTGTGTGTGTGTGTGTGCAATTAGTGCTTGTTTTTATATCTTGGTGGAGACCAAGTCGGCCCACGATGGTAGAAACATCTGACCGTTTTGACTTTTTGACCGTTTTGAGTTTTTCAACACGAAAATGCTACTTATTTTTACATAAGTATATCTAAAAAAAAAATAAAAATCTGTTTTATTCTAATTGCATAGCATTAATTAGCTACAGTAATAAGCCCTCACAAAGATAATAAGACCTGGTTTATACTTTATTGTGATTGTTGTATCTATGAACATGTGCTAGTGAAGCAAAGAAATCTCACGTGATCAGTTATAATCCAATACGCATTTTCACTCATCTGTATTATCAGTACTAAGATCGTAGTTTTCTGTAAATAAATTCATGCCACTAACACTAACTCGGGAAAAGAAATGTTAATGAAAAGCTGTCCAAATGCACGTTTTATCATAATGGAGACGTGTTATCACAGACACAACCAATAGAAATGAACAGTGTAAGGTTCAACGAAGCTTTTTTTCTCTTTCACGCTATTATACATAAGATTATTAATGGAATACGTCCCTAATATCCGTAGATTCCCCAGCTGGGGAAAGTACTGAATGAGATATGGGCAGATTGACCTGTTTACACTTGATTTATTAAAATTTTGTTGTTTAACCTTCAGATGTATTTGGAACAATTTTACTCTGAAACCCTATATAAAACCCATGGAGAAAAGGTATTAATTCATCACATCATTTCCTGGTACACAGACAGATACATTTCCCTCCTTCAAACAGTCATTGTTTGATGTACAGGTATGCATGACCTGCTGTTAGCTTCTGGAAACTATTGCATGTTAGCATATGTTCTCTCTGTGCCAGTCTTATCCATAAACCTTCTTCATCTGTTGCGATACAAATACATAAATACATTTCAATGTAGAAGTATAAAGCGGCCCTTAGACACACACGTGTGTATGCTTATGTGTGTGTGTGTGTGTGTGTGTGTGAACAGGGGAGGGGGTTTGCTCTTTGGGAAAGGAGCCAATCCACGTAGAAGCTGCAGTGCGAGCCCAGTTTTTTTTTTTTAAACTGAGTTAAATTGACATTTCGTCAGTCTTTTGCCTTCAATGTCTAGGTTGCACTACTCTCTCTTTTCAGGTCCCAACTTTTTATATGACATTACACCACCTCCAGTGTGACATCATGGAAACCTGTATCCTTCTCTCACAACTCAGAAGTTACACTACAAAAGGCAGATAGTCAGTGCTGCCCAGCTTGGAAAAGGCTTTTCACTAGACTGCAAAAGGACACAAACAAATGCTCTGAGCATTTCTAGGATCTCTGTTGGTGTTGTCCAAAACATGCACAAAAAGCTTACGACCCCCCCAATAAAAGACAAAAAATCTTGACAAAGTAGTCACATTCTCATCCACACACACTGTCCTTCGCTCCAGCAGCTGTGTGATCACAATCTCATGAGACCTCAGGCAGCAAAATATAATGCAACATCTCCCTACACATCCGGGTGAAGTCCTTCACTACAGCTTCCTTGTTGACAGACATGGGCTTTGGAGGAATGCTTGTGTGTTTGTCCTCGACTGCTTGGCTGCACCTGACCAGCTGCCGCATGTGTGTGTTTGTGTGTGTGTGTGTATGAGCTATGAGATTAAAGTACGAGCATCAGAACGAAGCAAATGGGCCACTGCAACATTGTGGAGAGCACTACACCTCCTGCCTAATTCAATTCCACTATAGATGGTAGGCCGGATGTTAGTATGAATTATTAACCTGCTCAAACAAGGGGATTACACAGAATTAGATGCTCAGATGCCACTTCCTGATTATACCACCGATTCAATTAGAGATGAATATGACTTCTGTGTTTGTGTAAATTGGAGGGTAAGCCTCCAGCTCAAGCAAGAGAATGAAGATAAATCAAACAGGCCATGTTGCCATGATGCCACTTCAGCAACACAGGCATCCCTCAATAGCCTTTGCAGCCCTCTCATTACCACTGGCACTTCCATGGACCTGTCTATCATACTAAGCCAAGGAGCTACTATTTATGCAATAAAGAATGAGGCAGCTAACCCATAGGATCATGTATCATTATTTGAAACTTCCAATTTTGTACTATTTTATTTGTATAGCAGTTTTAATTATAGACATTGTCATTTAAGCAGCTTAACAGAAATCTGGATATAGATTAAGATCCCAAATGAGCAAGACAGAGGTAACCGTGGCAAAGGAAATCTCCCAGAGATGACAAAAGGAAGAGTCATTGAGAGGAACAAGAGTCAAAAAGGACCCCATCTCTTTTGGGGGATATCAGTGGTGGGATTATAAAACACTGCATACTGTAAAGCAGATACCCCACTTCTCTTGGAAGTTCTGGGAGTCTCCCACATATTGATAACTCACAGAGGTGAGTTTAACAGTTAACAGGTTTCATTCGTTCGTTAGCAAAGCTAACATTATTTAAATTAGCTGGGTAGCTGCTAAGGAGCTACCCCCCCGGAAATTTGTTTTTGTACAGATGGATGTCTGGTAAAGTGTGTAGAATAATATTTAGTATGACCAGATTGTACAGATCTTTTGCCTATCCATGTGGGATGATTCACTATAGAAGAAGGCGACTCACAATTGCAGCTCACACAATGGTTGAAATATTTTCTTACTTATTAGCATGCAGTTTTGCTAGCTACCGATTTTGCATCGTGAAATAATCACTATCAAATATAGATGGCTACCCAATTTTAATGGAGCAAATTTGATTAATCTTCAATGACTACTGATAACCAAGTTATTGGCAAAATACCTCCAGACATATCAAACATACATTCCATTTGATACAAAACCAAACACCACAGATCTTTCAATACAAGGTCCTGAACTATAATACGGAATAATATGCTGCCAATTACCAGCAAACAACTACCATCAGAAGTGTGCTCTTAACTCAGAATGTGTTCTTCACATAATCGAAACATAAACATTGTGGGAAATGTGTTCTAATCACTCATAACTTTTCAAATACTAGAAGTACAGATAACCTCTAGATCACGGCAGGTTCAGGTTGGTCACAGCAGGCTGGAGGGCAGCCAGGATCATTCTGTATCTAACCTTTTCTACTCAGCTATAGGTAGAGAGGAGCGAATTGAAGTTAAATGCCCTCTGGAGGTACTAGTGATTGAGATCTGCCTTTAAATAGAGTTGGAAAAGGGCCAGGAAAGTTCTAAAGGACAACATTAGGTATTCAGCAAAGGCACCTAAATATGCAGTTTAAATTGTGAAATATGGCACAGTTCAGTGCTGAGCCATAATGGCATACAAACTATATTGCTTAAGCCTTATAACTATAAGAGAAATACTATACTTAGAGACTAATAACTTAAATAGAATTTTGTTCCAAAGCCAACAAATTATCTCTTGTCCAAGTCATCACTGGAAGTATAAAAAATGACAGAATTAGATGAACAAGGTGGGTACAGTGCAAATACAAAACCACAACCAAACGTACCTTTTTCAGACGTCCACTCTTTGTGCCAACAAAAGCCACGCAGTAGCCATTGTACACATAGGAGTTCACTGAGGTCATGCGGTCTCTGCTTTCTGTGTAGAGTGTGTATCCAGTCACCAGCTGAGAGCCACCCAGGGGTTGATTAATGTCCAGACCACAGAAGGAGTCATCAATGGGCACTGGCTGGACGTAAATAAAGGCTCATATTAATGATGTTAATGAGGATGTGACTGCTTTTCATTAGAAGGTAATGGTTAATATGAAAGACAGACTGGAAAGAAATAAGCAAGGAGCTTTGGCGCAACACTGCCTCATTACAGTACTGTAGCCCCATGAGGGACACGACTAGACTGTACACACCTACCCACCACTATCAGAAGTGTGCGCACACACACTGAAAACAGGTTTAAGCCTTGCCTTAAACTTCTAAATCACAGCTTACTATGATTATGCCTTATTATGAAAGCTGTTCTGGTAAGCCATCTTCTCTCTCTCTCTGTGTGTGTGTGTGTGTGTGTGTGTGTGTGTGTGTGTGTGTGTGTGTGTGTGTGTGTGTGTGTGTGTGTGGCTTTACCCACCTGGAGAATCTGAACAGAAGAGTGTGTTAAATTACGCTTGGTTTCAAGCATTAGTCACACTGAACAGTGAACACACTTTTTCTCGTGGAAAAAAAAAGTTTGCATTCAAAGAAAATGTCATAGCATAGATTATACAGATAAATACAACTGTTAGAAAACATAGAAACACTCTTAACTCTACCCTTTATCTTCATATCTCTTTACTTGAAATGAATTTATGTGGATTGTTACAAATCTGAAAGTGTGGGTGAATGGTGCAATAGTGATAGTGTCTTGCTAGCAAATCTGACATGTAGCCAAATACAATCAAAACTTCCTATAAAGGAGCAATCAAGCCATGCCTGGTTTGTTTATTTGTTTGTTTTCTTACTTACTTCAGGGCTGATTGTCAGCTTTGGATTGTCCTGTCAATCAAAAGAGGGTGGGAAAACACACTGATTGCGTGCTGTGTGCAAAAATTATGTGTGGAATGATGAAAAAACTGCAGTGTGTAATCTCTGTAATCTCCGCACTGATAACATTTTACACCAAAGTGAGTTGCAGTGAAGCAGGACTTTGTGGATATGGAATAGTATATTTCATATCCAGTTAATGTTAATATATAACAAGTTGATATTATATATGACCAGTGGTGAAATAGAAATGCTTGTGGAGAGTGAATGTGAGACTAACAGGAGGTGTTTTACAATTCAGTCAATGTTAATATGAATTAATAACATTCAATAAATTCATGATCTTACTTTAATCTTCAGAACTGAGTTCATGTTAATTACAGTAATGGGTTTTGTAATCGGTTTTTGCAGCACGGGGAGAACATGCAAACTTCGTACACACAGGGCCATGGTGGGAATCGAACCCCCAACCCTGGAGATGTGAGGCGAACATGCTAACCACCAAGCCACCGTGCGCCCTTTTTAAAAGTATATATAATAAATAATAAGAATAAGAATATCCAATATGGCAATGTATTTTTTAATTGAAATCTCATTAAACTAACAATATTAAGATAACACCACCATTAGCACACATGCATAGGCGAAGATGGCGGTTTATAAACATTTACAATATAAAAGATGACACACAGTCATTTTTCTTGTTGAACAGAGCCCTGACTTGACATCAATCTCCATTCAGAAAGGAGCAGTAAGTTACAGGCTTCACAGTCAGCTGAGCGATGGTCTTGATTCAGGTCAGCGAAAGCCCTGTGACTGGCACTGGCCTCAAACTGCCACAGAGAGTCATCGAGAGGAGCACGCTGATGTAAGCGCACTGTTCATCACCTCCACCACAGCCATCACAGACATTAACACTGACTTTCCAGCTACAGGCTGTAAAATTTTATGGCTGCTCAGCCAGTTATATAGGCTCAGGGAAAGCAATAATGCACAGAGGGTATAAACGTACGCAGGCCCTCCATGCCACATACTCTTTTATTTCCCTTCCCAAAATAGCTGGAGCAATTCTCACAGGTGAACTCAAAAGCTAAAATGATTTAGGTGGCTACATTATGTGCTTGCACAATGTATTTTTGGAGCTGTGAGTGAGATCAGACAGCTTGGGGCAGGAGGTGGGGCAGGTGGGGGTGTATTAATTGGAAGGTGCACCATGAAACCTCATTCTGTAACTGAGACCACGGCTTTACTAGCCATGTAAATTGAAAAAGTGTGTTGGTACAGTGTTGCAGGTGCAGCTGTGTGCCCGAGACTCTGAATGTAATTTAGCCCATTTGGTTTCAATTAGAGTGTGAGTGTTTAGATGATGTGCATAGATGACCAGCAGATGCAAATCTGCATCCTTTCCTTTCCTGCTATAGTCATTCCCAATTCCAGCTGGTTTGAAGCAATTTATTCCAATTATATAAAAATGCATATGTATATGTATATACACCAATGGCCACTTTAATATTATAACCTTTGTCCCAGCTGATTATCCAATCACGTGGCCGACAAAAAACATCCGCTGATGTTTTTTTCTTTCTTTTTCTTTCAATCTTCATCTGTAGCCTCAGACTCTTGTTCATGGCTGACGGGGTGGAACCCGATGAAGTATTCTGCTGTTACACATGTGCCTCAAGATTCGATGAGTTCTGGGATGCTTTTCTGCTTACCATGGTTATAAAGAGTGGTGACTTGCGTTACTGCAGCCTTCCTGTCAGCTTGAAAATATCTGCCCATTCATTCTCCTCTGACTTCTCTCATCAACAAGGCATTTCCCCTGCAGAGCTGCCACTCATTCGAGTCTTTTTGTCTGTCTGTTTGTTTGTTTGTTTCCTCGTTTGTTTTTTTGCACCATTCCTTATAAACTTTATAGATTCTGGGAGATCAACAGTGAGTGGATGGTTCCGCCCTTAATAACGGGAACGTATATATAACTCCCTTGCATTTCAACCTTATTAAATATTTAATGTTTGTGCCTGTTTGGTTATATTATTTGCAGAAAAGTATTGAAGAATATTAACTAAATGTACATTTCCTAAAAGAACTCACTCTTTCCCACACATAGGTCATACTTGTGCACCGCAACCAAATGGATGACAAGTCATTAAAATCGAAATTTCATGTTGCCAGTAAAGTGGAGTTGCACTTTAAATGCTCTTTCAGCTGTTTCTAACTCAATCGTACTTGAGCAATTAGTGAGGAGCGACACAGGTCTCCTTCATCAATAGCAGAAAACATTCTACTAAAACAGTACTCATGAACTACCATTTTGGTTTCAGTGGTTTGTACTCTTGTATGAGCACCAGGATTTCTTCCAGCAGCACACTTATAATTAGAATTTTGTCAAGACTACATCGAGGTTGGGAGGCCTGTATGATTTCAGTTTGCACCTGTAATACTATCAGTCAGCATCACTTCTGATTTCCAGTCACTGTGCTACATTAACCGTATTATAATGAAAGTAAAATCAGGCAGAAAGCTTAATTATTTGAGACAAATCTTTGAGTGAAGTAATCAGGATCAAACGGTTAGCATTTTTATGGAACACTGCAGGTTTAATGCATTTTAATAAAGTTTGAACACTGTGATTTAATACAGAAATTCATAAGTACAAAAGTTCAAATGCTAAATGTAAATATTGTGCATGCAGAAATTCTATAAAATTTTTGTGTTGTCAGTTCCAGGAAATCTGTGGGAAATACTGGAATTTTATTTCCTTGCCAGATGCAGGAACTTGATTTCTTGGCTGTTAAATAGCCTAACAGGAATATTAAAGTTCAGGAATTGTTTCCTGATTCACAAGGTGGCCTTATTGAATATACTGCTGTTGTCAAAGGGACCACTGAGTATGAGCGAGGATTGGGACCTGTACACTTTGTAAAATAATAATTTATCAGCTGAAACGGTGCATGGGGGAAATATGCTCCACTGTTGGCCACAAATAAAGTACAATGTGTTAATAACTAGTCATGAATTTTACAGTGCTTTCACAATAAATAAAGGTTCATTCAACTAGAAGGTGCCCAATGACATTAGATGTATTATTAGATAGTTATTTTAACCATACTTCATTATGGTCAGTGTGCTTACAGTACACTTAGTTAACAAGCATATCTCTTTCTTATTTACATTGGGGAAAAAAGAGATTGTGGGTCTCTCTCTCTCTCTCTCTCTCTCAGGGTGTTATACTTTTGCCAGCCATCTGGTGCCATCTAAATAGTCAGGAATAACTAGCAGGAAATTAAATAAAAACACTCCTGTCTGGCTCCACTGAGTGACTACACTGAGCATGGCCATTTTTTTTTAAGGTAAAAGAAGGTTATTTTCTATTTCAGAGGGAAAGGGGGGTGGAGTGTTGAAGAGTATATTATTTCTTTGGAAAAATATTTCCATACTCCTGCTGGACATTAAAAAGAAAAGAAAAATAGCCATGTGGCAGGAAGAGGGCACAGACCCCTTCAAAACCCCTTGCTAGCAGGACTGATCTGAGTATGCTTAGAGTGCTTCCTGTGTGAATCATTAAAATGCACCCAGTGCAAGCCATTAAATACTATAGATTTATTGAGCAGGTATTGAGCAAAGCATTTTTTCTACGTGTATCTTCTCTTAAGTGATGACACATTCTTTACTCTAAAGAACAAAGCAAAAATGTCTGGAGACTTAAGTGCATTGTGGAGTGTTTTAATGAGATCTAGAAATACATGGCCTGGCTGACAGGCCCATGGGTATTCATAGGAGATGTGTCAGTGGGGGTGTAATGGGGCTGGAAAGGTGGAAACCATAAGAGAACCTCCCAACTGCTGCCACTTAAGTGTTGCAAACAAGTGTCACATCTTCCTCAGGGAACAGCTGCTAGCGTTTGACTGATAACTATCATAATGCCTTTCATTCCTATTATCAACTAAGGAATAAAGACACAGAGGACATCAGTCTCCTGAGGCTACATTTATTAACTGAACTTAAAAGGACTGTAGATTCTATGTAGGGACATACTATGGAGTCCTGCTCTCGGTATTTGGACACAGCTTCTTTTCTCTCACTCTCAGTCTGTTTCTCGCCCATGCTCGCTCTTCTATCCCTCTCCATCTCCATGCTCTCCTAGACTAGAAATGATTGGTGTATTTGCATTGCAGTGGAAGAGAACATTACTGCTTTAATGCTTGCCAAGAAAAATAAATCCATTCTAAGTTGTGAACATGTCTTCAGATAGCTTCAGATTGATTTTAATGTGACTACTTATCCTATCAGGGCTATAAACTAATTATTTTTAATTACAACTAAACAAAGATTAACCTGATAAGAGATTTACATGATACAAGAAATTTGATAGGGTAGAGGGTTTTATTGAAGCCCCGTTGTGTCTGTGTCAGCTGTTACCCTACATTCAATCTTATGGTTATGAATGTTTGGTGTCATTGGTAGAGGCATTTATAACTGAGTACTGCTACTGAAAGTCTGATTGATGAGACGTTATTCAAATAATTTTAGAAATAGATACTAATTAATGAATATCAAACAAAGTGCAAATTGATCTGTCTGAGCATTTGGTGAACAACACTTATTGGTACTATTGTAGGCTTCTTACATAAAATAACATGATGGTATTATAGCAAAGGGTGCCTTACCGCCTTGGTGCACTGAACATCTTTTCCCAGCAGCCAACTCAACTCCAGGTTGCCTTCTCCTTGGTAGCAGGACTGCAGGCGCTCCTTGATGCGGGCATTGATGTCCTTAATGGTGAAAACACAGAGGGCTGAATCATCAGGGGGACGGTGGTACTGCTTCTGTCCTTTAGAAAAGATGGCAAAGAGCACATCATCTGTGACACTGATATTGAATGAGGTGGCAAGCACTTTTCCTGGTTTGGCAAGGTAGGCTGCCTGCAGCAACCGGTACTCTATGCCATTGCGCACACAGCCAATGGGCAGTGATACATAGGAGTGGAACTTGTGGTCGTCTTTGCAGAGCCGGACAATGCGTGAAATATAGAAGAGATCATTTGAGGAACTACTGGAGGCCATGCTATTTTCTGGTGTTTCTGGTTGTACGGTCAAAAAGTACACAAAATTGCCACTGGCAAATCCATAGATGTAGTATATGTCAAAGTGGGAGACCAGTGCTAGGGTGTCTGAAGGAATCTTGATTAATGATGAGACAAAATCAGTGTGCAGTTCGTAGTCAAGCATTGCTGAGGACTCTGGGTCACGAGGAAGTTTGCGGCTTGAGATAGTTGGAAAGTAGTCTTGCTTCCCATCTACTGCAGTGCCAATGAAAAGTGTGCCATCTTTGCCCTGGGAAGGCACAATAACTCCATACATAGTGCCTGTCTGATTGACACTAGAGAGATAATGCTCTTTCTTGTGTGAGGGTTCTACCAGTATGAAGAGATCATCCAGTCGAAGTAGCTTACATACACCCTGATAGAGGCTCCCACAGGCCAGCAGCCTGTTCTGAGAGTAATCAATAAGGAGAAGCTTGTTGACATTGTTGGTAGAGACCAGTGGTTCAGAACATGGTTGGACTATGAGAGGGGGGTAGCAGGCCTTGTTGTCATCTTCTGGGCCAGTGTCATGGGAGACCAGGAGAGTGAGGTTGCCAGAGAGCTTGTAGACACGATTAACAGCACCAATATAAAGTGCCCCTGTTGTCTGATGGACCGTCATATGATTGAAAGACCATTCTCGCTTCTCAGGGTGAAATGTGGTAAATGTCTGTCCACTGCATGTTGTAGCAAGGGTTAGCACCAGCAGCCATACACACAAGGGCAGTGTTAAAGAACTAGAAGAGTTTACTTGTAAAGTCCTTTGCGAATCTTGCTGGCCCTCCATGATCCCAAAGGATGGCAAGGAGGAAACAATACTAGAAATCGGGCAGGGTATTAGAAGTTACAACCTTTCTTTCAGAGTCCAAATGGTTAAACTGTATGGTTCTTCAATTCCACTGTCTTCACATGTTTCTGAAAAAGACAGAAAGAGACAGAGAGCAAATGAGTAAGGCTAAGGTCATCCTGACTCATTTGTAAGCTAAATGAAAAGAGATAAAAGTCAACAGAAAAAGCTGATAATTCACCAGGCTTACTGCCTCTGAGTTGCCATTTAATTGCTCATAGAGACAATGGCCGGAAAGCTTTATCTACACATTCCAAAGGGGTTGTCATGTAGGAAAGTACAATGACGGAAGGTGAAGCTTTACAGCAACGGAACTTAGAATGAGCTGATGTCATGCCACCAACTCATACACGAAGTTTGAGGCAAGGTTTTTGCTCAAATCAGTGTCTAACTAGCAGTATGGCTGATAACCAAGCCCATTATTAAATGGTCCATTTTTAAAGACACAAACCAAATGACCATTACTATTAATAAGCAAAATTGCTATGAATGCATTTGAACATTTTTGAATTATGCAATTATGACAAGAATCGAGGTTAAGAGTTCCTAATTTCCATAATTTTCATTTCTACCAAATTTCAATGATGCACATTCATTTTCTTCACAAGTGTCATTTGTTTCCATCTGGCCTTAATTGCTTTGACAGTCTATCAGTAAAAGAGAGAGAGAACGAGAGACAGAAAAAACAAGCATGGTATGGAATTGCTGTAACAGCCTTTTGAAAAGAGCTTCAGAGATCTGCCTACTTTATACAGTAAATCAAAAGGGAGGACCCTTTCTCGAGTGTATCTTGGGGAGTTAATTATCTCATCCACCACACAGTGAGGCCTGAATCTTATTACTGAAACAAAGTGTGAACAAATTGGGTGCCAGTTCCATTACTTCTTTACTCTCTGCTCTTTAAGAGGGCTGTTTAACAGGATCTGAATCTATTAATTATGCTTTCCAATTTTGTTCCTGTGTTTTTTCCTCCCCACTTTTTTACCTCTACATCTGACACAATCAAAGCCTGGGGGAATTAATCATTGGCAGCAGAGTAATCATTCCTAAACGAATCAGGCCACCATTAGAGATACCAGCGCTGTCATCTAGCCACATCCACCACATTTGTATTCTTTGTTATTCGTCCCTGGCTGCTCTGCATATATTATCACAGGCGAGCGACATAAGAGGGCAGCAAATGGAGACAATGGTTGCGCCTCTGAAAATCAAGTATGTGCTTCTGAAAACTCAGCTTAGCCGCCCAGCATATGTAATTATATGAATTAAAGTGGCATGTTTAACAGAATGGCAATCAATGGAACATTAGATGCCATTATTCCTTATGCTTACATTTTAAAAAGAAAAGATTAGATTTTCCAAGATTGCATTCAGATGTCCTGGTGCCTTTTCACAGCCTAAACAACTGATGGTACGTATGCTCGCATGATGTGTTCCAGACAAGTACATCTGATATCGTCCAGACCTGTCCTCACTCCTGACTCCCTGCTTCACTGCTGTAGTACCTGCATTTTCACTGGGCTCTGGGGTGCCTTATCAATCTGAAAACTGATTGGTCCTGTTCAGCAAATAGGCTGGCATGGTATGAGATGTCTTGCTCCCAAGAGCTGAACATTAGCATGGATATAAAAGGGGTTATAAAGCCAGGCCTGTGCCTGACCTTCACACAATTCCTTTGTTACAATTTGCACATACTAGAGATGCAAAATCCGCATCCCTCTGGAGCAGTTATTAGAGACTTGCTGAGGCAGTACTTTAATAAAACCCCTATATACCCCTTTTCCATTAAAAAAACAAACAGTACCACACCCCTTTTCACCAATTTTAGTTCTCACAATTCACTACTCTCTTAATCCTTTCTCTCTTTGTGCATCTCTTGCTCTATTCCTTCTGCTGGATTCTGTCTCAGTGTAAGAAAGAGTGCTTCTCAATTTTTTTATGTACCAGCAGCAGCTGTGTTCAAGAAGGGACAGAAAACTGAAAACTGTTTAACCATGCTACTGCAACAGCAAAGCCATCAGAAATGTAATGTTTTTTGTTTATTAAATTCTGTCCATTCTTTTTATGTCTGACATATCTCTTTTCATTATGTACCCCAGATGCAGAACTAAAGAGAGAGCGGGCTGATGTATTCTTGGTATCCTTTTATTGTCTGAGGTAATTATTTTTGCTTTGAATCTGTGAAAAGAGGTAAGAGATTAACATGTCAATGTTAGCACCTGCAAATCATGGACATGTCAACCCACAGCCTACAGTACATCAAGAACAGGGCAATTTCAGCATTGTTCCAAAGTGCCGACAATTTGTCTGGTAGGGATAAGAAAACGAGCTTGTTGACAGGATTGTAGTTTGCCATAGCGATGAGTCACAACCTTACATTGCACCAGTGGGAAAGTAGCAGCTTTCTGATTCAGCTTCACTGCTTTGACCACACAAACACTTTATTTGAGGGTCACGGTTATAAGTGAAAATTCCACCCACTGATTTACACATAGGTTGCTATTTCTGTAGATGCCATGCAAAATTATATCTGTTTCTGGCAGGCTGACAGCCACGAACAGATGTACATTCTAAATACAGATGCACAGCTACCTCCAGTACATGCATTAACTAGTGTCTTCATCATCCTTAATCCTTTTCTTCATTTCCCTTCAGGCCTTATTCCACAGTAACCATTCATCTGGGCAGAGAAAGGTCACATATGCTTCTTTGAAGCTGCTGAGCCACCAGCTAGGCAACATTCCCGAGCAGCTCATAACGACAGAAGTGCTAAACTACATTCTACATGTCAGTAACTATAAGCAAAATAAAGCAATATGTCTGAAACTGAGTAAAAAACCGTGACTCATCAGTTCCTCATCTGCTGAAATGCATCCAATTGCATTGCCCTTTAATTTGTTTCCATTGTCAGTAAATCACATAGTGTGCATTTAATGGAGCCAGTCAGGCTTTTGAGTTCTAAAGCATAATTTTAACATTGGAATTCCAATTTAGAGCATACTTATACATGATTATGACTGCAGTGGCACTAGAGAGGCCAGCTGTAATTTTTGTACGCTGGATTTCAATGGGTATCGACACATACAGTTACTGTATATTCACAGTTAGTTATAGTTATGGATATAATAATTCTAAAATGATCCTCAGTGCATCTTGATTCTATATGTAATGGATTATTTGTATTACTCTGTGACCATTTCTTTTTATTTTAAAGCGCAAACTAAAATGCTGTAGCTTGGCTCCAGCAAAAGCACATGTTTTCAACAACAGCATAGCAGTGCAAAGATTTTGTGACAAAACTTGCAGTTGAACTGGTAATTTGATTTACATTATTTATTTCTTTTATTATTATTTTTTTCATTCTTATGTCATTAATGATATGGGAACATACAACATGATTCCACATGTCGTTGTGTTCCTGAAATACTTTATGACAGCTATGACAGATCTTGCACCTGGCATCCAGAATTTTCTTCTTGTGTGTGTGTGTGTGTGTGTGTGTGTGTGTGTGTGTGTGTGTGTGTGTGTGTGTGTGTGTGTGTGTGTGT
>JAOUWY010000032.1:25084577-25096749 GCA_025728095.1 Prietella phreatophila
AGTAACAGCAGTAAAAGACACCTTCAGCAGCAGATGAGTGCTGATGTATTACTAGCTGTGTGATAACCTACAGTATCCGATGCGGCCATTCTGAAAGTGCATTCATTACAAAATTGATATTGCTGCTTCAATTGCAAAGGCAATAAGGAGAGAAAATGTCATGCTGACCCATGAGTGCAGCACTGAAAAATCGTGTGTCATGGATGCAATTCCAAGGATCTGGCATTCTTCACTCTATATCAGGAGCTGAACACAATAAGGACTGTTGGGCATAAGAGTGTGAGCTTTATTACAAACGTGCCAGATGAAGTAAGAATTGCTGTTCAGCAGACTGACAGAAACCAGATGCTGAAAGCTGGGAACCTATGGGAACTTCATTTCATGCATGTGATTTTACAAAGAAAGTCTGGATGTTTATCCAGTTTTGCTCTCAGGATTCATGTTCTCTCTCCTACTCCTTTCATTTATTAGAATTTTTCCTCCTTTGATAGCTGGGGTAATGGCTCTGGGCACAGGTAAGCTCAGAAAAGGGGACAAGGGCTTACGCAAGGCCTGTGTCTGTCAAAGACGTCACCATTAAATGAGTTCTCAGGCACCGCTGGGAGACTGTGTGTAAGGCAGGAAAGTGAAAAAGAGTGAGAGATAGACACAGGGGAAATAGAAATGAAGAAATGGGGTAGCAGACAAAATAGAAGATCTAGGAACACTCTTGGTTATGATTAAGATTTTTTAGTTGCACCTTGTGACAGGAAAGCTTTTCTCAGAGAGTCAAAGGATTCTCTTTCTTTCCTCTGCCTTTTGCTCAGGAACTCGCTTCAGGAATCACCCCATAACTCATTCTGATACAGCTGCTGTAATGTGGAGACCAGGGTTAATGGAACACGCTTATTGATATTATCACACGCCAGGACCCAGACCTACTTTGAGAGTGAGTGAATTGAAATTCAGAGCATGGATTCACTAAATCCGACCCAGTGTGTGAACAGAATAATAATAGGATGGTAGCACTAGCATAAGGCTTTACAGATCCCATTAATACCCAGCTATACCTGTTGGATTTTCCAAAAGAAGTTTGACTTTCATTGTATAGATTGGAGACAAATTATGGCATGCTGCATGAGACATTTATTACATGATTGCAATATCAGACAATTATTATGTATGTAGAATTATCTAAAATCTCTCTCTCTTTTTGTCTTTTCATTATGTCTGTTTGTCTGTCTTTCATTGTCTGTCTATAACAGCTTCAGAGAAGGCTCAGAGCAAATAAAAAATAAATGGATTTCATGTCCTTAACCAACAACATGGACACTTCATGCGTTGCTTTAGATCCAGTCTGTGCATGTGCAATGATTAAAATTAGCATCTATTTCACTTGGCTAGGAGTGACATCAGGCTGAAATCAGACCCATCAAAAAATAACCGGAGACAAGGAGAGTGGGATAGATAAAGAAAGGGGAAAAAAAGAGACTGAGCAAGAGTGAGAATAAATGACAGTAAAAGAAAGAGCAACAGGCAGAGAAAGAGAACAGACAGGAAAAAAGCGTGTGACAGACAGCGACAGAGAAAAAGAGAGTCAGTGTGACAGAGGCAGACAGACAAAGACAGATAAAGAAAGAGTGAAACACACAGAGGGACAGCAAGATCCGCGAGTAGGCAATAATGGCTAGTATCTGGAACACACCGCGCATATACCTCCACCTGCCTTTCAACATTAATAAGCCCATCAGTGGCAGAGCAGTGGGGGGTAAGACAAATCAGGCTGATTTTGACAGTGAACACAGAGTGAGCCAGAAAAATGGGGCCCAACATGGTCCAGGGTTCCAGCTGACTAGGTGCATAATTTTGGGTTATGAATACTGGAGGAGTTTACATCAAGGACGTCCAGGGGCGAGTCCAGGGGATGCTACCCAAGGAGAAACCTTTTGGCATTAACCAAGTGTTTTAAGCAGGTTTGGTGTGATTGTAAAAATATCCAAAAAACCCACGATGATCTAATTATTGGCTAATTATTTTTCTACTGTGTTTGATAGATAGACAGATAGACAGAGAGAGAGAGAGAGAGAGAGAGAGACAGAGAGAGAGAGAGAGAGAGAGAGAGAGAGAGAATACAAAAAACACCTTTCTAACACATTTTATTACTTTCAATTAAATTTAAGTAGTAATTTAATTAACTACATAGTTAGATTCTCAAATAATAGCCTATATCTGTCTCTGCCTCTTGACTGCAGAGCAAATCTGTCTGCAGTTCAGGTAATGCTAACTACGACCAAGGAGAAAAACAGCAACAAACTTGACTAGCTAAGGTATTCATATTAACTGGGACGTTAATGATCAACCTGAGTCTTGCTGTTCTTACTCGTGCCGCTTGAAAGTACTCTTTAAATACGGAAATCGAGAATGTCATTCCATAAATAGTATTATAAAGATCGATGTATTATTCATATAAATTTTCATGATGTGTTTTACTAATGAAGCACCTGATCCTTGCTGCTGGTGCAGACAAGCTTTTAGAATCAAGTTTTCTTACCTCTTGTACTAGTCACAGGGTAGCTTGACTGAGGCAAACATGCTCCAGCTACCCTCCAGATCTTACTCCAATAATCCTTTAACTAGAAGCGCCAGTTCCTTTCAGAGTAGCAGTTGCTGAGTGACTTGTCTCTTTACCTATAGTTAAAGTTATACATATACCACTCATAAACAGTATATCTCAATACCATTATTCTCATCCATTCTTACCCATCCACTTCTGGCTAGCACTGTTAATTATGACCTGTTTTCATATTAGATAGTCTGGAAATAGAAGGTTATAAGGTGCTTTGATTAATAAACTAAAGCACCCTGTAACCTTCTATTTCTAGACTATCTAATATAAAAACATTTCATAATTAACAGTGCTAGCCAGAAGTGGATGGGGACCCCTGTTGAGTCGCCATTGGTTTTCTCAATGGAGGTTAAAAGCCTGATGTCTGTAAAAAAGCTTTGGGACAATCTGCATTCTGAATAAAACAGCAGCTTTGTCATGCTTTGATGCCAAATAATTATCATTTAGCAAAATGAAGAATTGGGGATGTTGTATGGCCCAGTTGTAATTACTGGACAGTTACAGCCATCCCACCCCCTCTGCATTTACGAGGCAGAAAGCTAGACAAAATTATAAATTCTCAATCATTAACACAAACATGCTTCAATCAAACCATGAGAGACACGAGACATCATCACATGGTCATGCATTTGTTTTCTTCAGCTGAATGGTTAGAAGATGAATGGTAGCTAGTAATTGCAATTACAATGAACAAAACAAAACAGGATGCAGGTCTTATGAACAGTATAAAAACAGCGAGACAATATATGTGTCTGAATCAACTGCAAAATATCATGGACATTGGGAAAATAGTATTATACTTTCCTTCCTCAAACTTTTTTTTTTTTAATTGACCAAATCCAACTCCCAATCACAGCAAAGTATTTCTGGGGATCATACCAAAAACCTGAAAAAAATAAATAAAAATAAACAACTTTAGAAGAACTGCTCAGTTTTTATCTTATACTTTGCAGGCCTGATCTAAAATCAATATTACTTCATCCGAACACAAATCAATCTGCACACCAGCCAGCACATCTCTTAGCCTGCACACTGCACATTTACAACTTCTATCGTAGAAGAGCAAAGAAGGTGTAGACTTAATAGATTTTAATATTGCTCATCTAAGGAAGTATCTGTCTTTGTGACCTCGATCCTGTTCTTCCAGATTCCGTCAAGTGACCAATCTTTCACAAGCTTGGTGCCAGCTGTGCTCTAGTGGCTGGCAAGTAGATCCCAAGACACTTTCCTTTTCTGGCTCCAGCACCATGCCCCATCTATCACACTTCCCCCAAGTGTGTCTGATATAATAACCCTCCCAGCACCAGTTCCTTCCTGTTCATGTCTTGCTTAGCATCATGGGGAACAATCCAGCACAAGTTATGTGATGTTCCTCTTTGCCTTGTTCCCTGACTGGGCTGTCATGGGCTGCAGATGCTGTCTACCGGCATGCTAAGTGATTCACAAGACAACAATGACCTGCGATGTCCCTAGCTACAAGGACTGCCATGTTGGGAGTTAAAATCTTGTGTCCTTAATGGGCAGCACCTTGCCTAGATATTGTAGTATGTCCTCCACCAACTGATCACTGAACCCTCAGTGAGAATCATTAATGGTACTCTCATAATATATCAAAGATATAACAGGTATGAAAGCAAATGAATGTCAATGTTGCAATTCAGAATTTGTTGAATCAGTTTCTACCCTTATTCTTTGTAAAGAATTATATAAATATATATAAGAAAAAAATTTAAATAACAGCAATGATCAGTGGATGAGAATGGCAGCTCAAGCTGTCTGTACATTTGAAGAAAGCCAAAAAAGGCAGGCAGATTTTTATACTTCACATTACTGACAAAGCTGTGTGTGTGTGTGTGTGTGTGTGTGTGTGTGTGTGTGTGTGTGTGCGCGTGTGTGTGTACGCCCATTAATGTATTAACATACTGGGTATCTGCCAAAGTCCTGTAAATAGCATTGGGGAAAGGGCAATGCAGGAGCTGATAGCAAGCTTGACAGTGGAGGGCATACTAATATCTCCAGTGCAAGACAAACACAAACACACCCCTCCTACTCTACATTCTCTTGTTTCACCTTCCTGCCAAGACAAGAACTCTTAGGAGGAAATGGGAGATGAAGAACGGAGAAAGTAATTAAAAAATGTTGCGTGTTACAAGCTTTTAATTGCCAGATTTGAAAAGCCACTGATGATACATGCAAGTAGACTAATGAAGGAAAGATAATGTATTTATAATCCCCTATGCCATGAAAAGCATTTTTCCAGCATGGCTAACTAAATAGCTCAGCAAAGCCCATAATTGACAGATTTGTTCTGAAATATGAAAATAACTGGGAGCTAATGAAATGAAAATATATTTCACTTCCAGAAATATGCATTATAGCTGAGGCTGTGAAAAAACATTCTATTCTTACATAATATTGACATTTCAAATTCTGCCACTACAATGGGTTGGCACCCCATCCAGGGTGTCACACGCCTTGTGCCCCAAATTCCCTGGGATAGGCTCAGATCTCCCCAATGACCCTGTGTAGGATAAGCTGTATGGAAAATGGATGGATGAATTCTGTCAATATATCCATAGACATGACATGGGCAGCTTGCTCAATTCAACATGGTACTGGCCTACCACACAGAGTGCTCTTTTACACCCAAACGATGAGGAAACATCTATCTTCATTCTTAGACAGCTGCCATCATCTCTCTCCTTATTTATTTATTTATTTATTTTACCAAGCAAGGCTTTTGATTTACAGTCGGAGACAGCAGGCATGCTGGATATTGCCGGCTCAGTGGTTAGGAATTTGGTCTTACTGACTGGAATATTGTGAGTTCAAATCCCAGCACCACCAAGTTGTCCTTGACCAAGACCCCTAATGCTCAACTATACAATGACGTCTTCTCTGAACAAAGAAATAAAGGTATGCAAAATAGTAATCAGTATTATAAACACCAAAAAGGTAGCATGACCCAGTGGTGCTCTGAGGAAACATAACTCCAAAACTAAGGCATGACACTGATAAAGCAGTAAAAACGATGCGCTCTCGCCTTTTATGTTCAGGCATTAAACTGCATTAGTAGGTGATCCACAACTGTTACACATAGAAACATGACACTACACTCATTCACATCTTTCAAGTGATAACTTGCCCAGCACTCTTCTATCCCCCCTCCCATCTCTAACTCTGTCTCTCTATCTCTCTTTCTCTATCTCTCACAACTTCCCCTTTTCTCACTGTCTGTCTCTCTCTCTCTCTCTCTATTACTTTTCCTATCTCTCTCTGGAGACAGCAATTCCGCCACAGTCATATTTAATCAGCATCTCAGTGGACAACACAGGACTCTGCAATCCTCTGCCTAGCCTTTCAGTGCCGTCACACTTATAATTGTCTTAGATACCCTAATTCACCAGTTGCTCCCTTTAAATGCAAAGGAAAATAAGCTTGATTGACCTACATTGATGCTGATCTGTGAATTACACATTATGTCACCGTTTGATTATTTATTTCCTGTGACTTTAGAGTCAAACGTCTATGTTCCTAATTATGCTGCTTGTGCAGAAGCAGACACGCAAGGCAGATGGTAGATGTTGCTGTCATGTATCACATTTCATTCATTTTGACACCAGAGGAGCCATTGTATGAAATCTGTTGAGGCACTTTAACGAGGCCTACACATTTTCTGTTGCTAAACTGCATACATGCTTGAACGAGAGGGGTGGAACCAACCATTTCAGACATAAGAGATCAAGGTTTTTCTCGTCAACTCCTGTTAATATATTTTCTGAAACGTTGTTGTAGGGTGTACATATGCAGTATCAATCAAATGTTCATACACACATCTACTCAGAAGAGCTTTCCTTATTTTTACTATTACTGTGAATTACAAAACTATGAAATCAACATTCCACATAGATATTCCACATGATAGTTAATTATGCAGTAACTAAAATTGTATTAAAGTTACAGCTTGTATTTTTGCTTACTGCAACTTATTTAAAATCCAGAGTTTCAATAAAAACTATTTCGCAATATTGCGTTGCAATGTAACTCTCTAGTTTGTTTACAAATGCCCACTACACAACTTTTAAAATCTCATCACACTGCACCACTTTAATAACTTCTATAAGGAATCTGTTGTTTGGCGGATGTAGGGGTGTGTACACTACACAATTGCCACAGACGAGGCTCACACTTTCTCACAAAAGTAAATGTGACAGCTGTATATCATGTAATTTTGTGGCTTTGAGACTATTTTGTTCAGAAACAAGAAAAACAGAAATAAGACACAAATGTGGAGCAAATATTGCTGCAGGCACAGGATTGTCTGTTCTGCAAAGAGAACCGGCGATACAGTGCAAAAACATGCTATTTTTATATGGTGAGTCACCAGGAGTCATGAGTATTTTTGCTGTTCGTAACAACCATTTGGGTATGACATGTCAAATAATTTCTAATAGACACATTTTATTTTGCTTTATTTTTTCCCCTTACACTCACAAATAAATAGAATAATGATCAACTGGATTCAGGGATATTCTGCACATCTAGGCAAATTAATTTAATTTCCTCTTGGACTCTCATTCACTGTTTCTTAGCACTTTTCTTGCTGTTAGTCGCAGAAGAGCTTACAATATGTGATTCTTCAGCAAGAATATCAAAAACATGCTTGAAATTGCTGGGGGTTTGAAACGCAGCTCGCAGACTGAGGAAAATGCATTGATGAACTGTGCACACATTAAAATTGGTTTAGTGTGCCATATGATTAAAATGAGATATAGATAATCTCAGCATAGAGGGTGGAGTAAGTGCGGTAAAAAACAGAAGGCTTATCAAGGATTTTCAGTGCAATTTTAAAGCACAATCTGCTTCCCTAAATATTTCATATTGTTTTATATTTCACCACATTTCATTAAGCAAACATGGCAGCTTGTCTTTTAAGGTCAAATGATATGAACCAGTAGAAGAAAAAAACACACATAAACCACAGTGTTGTGGGATATCATCAGTTTTGTCTAGCCCTAGTCAAACCTTGAAGACATCCAATCATGCATACAACACTGAACAAATAGCACAATCTAGTCTTATTACTGTCTCCCTGGCATTCAAAGTGAAATAATAGATGAAAAACACAAGGGGAAAATGTATGAGAGGAATGAAGTTGCTCTGTCTGAAAATGCTCCTCTTGTTGTAGGAGTCTCTTACCAGTCTGGCCTGTGTTTTAAACAACACATCCAGTACCTTCCACATTGATTCTTGTGTCTGTGGTTGACGTGCCCTTGCATTCTAGTATGAAGCAGCACTTAACAAGGGGATGATGGGAGTGCCATGCAAGGACATGTCATTTTCAAGTTTTTAACTTGAGAGTTTCAAGGCCTTTCATCATGGCTTCGTTTTTGGGATTGTTTTGCTTGACACTCTAGAAAATGTTTATCTGGATGACAGAGCAATCATTTATCTCTCTCTCTCTCTCTCTCTCTCTCTCTCTCTCTCTCTCTCTCTCAATCCTTTTCTCCTATTTTTCCTCCCCACACTCTCTCCCTTCCATCTTTGGGGCTGTGTCTGCTATCTGGCCCAGGAATGAATTTTGGAGGCTTATCTCTGCTTTTCCCAGCTATGGCGGAGAGGATGTGTTAAGGCGCCTGTCTCCCGACAGGAATGACGAGCTATCTAAGCTGATAAGGCCATGGCTGGCTTGAGAATTGTAACAAAGCCAATGGCTCGGGTGCAGGTGGGTACATGTACAGTGCCTGTAGGTGAAGGAAGGTTAAAAGCAATTACCTTCCCACAACAAAGGGGTCGTTCATGTCAGCACATGGCAATGCACACCTGGGCTGGACAGAAAGGTGCAATTTGCATGCATCCTATGATTCCTTTAATGACACAACAGATCACTGAAATAGGATACGAAAAGTATAAGCTTGATTATGCCTGATGAGATGTGGGTACCTGATACTGATCTTACCCTCTGGTTCTGCTTGATCTCATGAGTTTTGTTTTGTTTTGTTTTTTTTCTTGCCACTGTCTCCCCCCCGCAACACCACCACCACCACCACCACCACCAAAAAAAAAAAAAAAAACACTTTCAATTCAGTGAAAGAGCTGGGTTGTAATTGGCCAGAGCTGGCAGCACCACTGACAAGCACTGCACCTCCTCTTCGTAACCATGGAAACATTCAGAAGTGGGCAACATGGACCCCAAAGCCCCTACCTATCCTTGTGCCCTCTTCCTTTCTCAGGCTACACATATACTGTCAGGCCACACACACACTGTCTGTCAAGAGCAGATGCCCATCTGGATCTACTGACACCCCAGTCCACCCCAACCCCTCGAGCATACACACAAACACACAGTCATACCCAATCCCACCCCACCCACCCCGGACCGCTCACTCTTTATTCTTTTGTTGTTCATTTACTGTCCACTTCCTTAGGCAGACAATAACGCACATCACACAGCTACAGCATGAACTAATTGATTATAGACGCTGTCAGAGTTGGTTTTAAATTTAAACATACTTTAAGAGAAAGTAGCATGCTGAGAGAAGGCAAAGACTTTCAGAAATCACAAAAGAGCGCAAACAAAACAAAAGTACGAGCTCCTTTTTTTTATAGCAGTGTGTATGTTATGTAGTCTTGGTTGAGTTTGTGGTGTGAGTTTGGACAGCTTTAGTGGTCTGTGCAAGGGACAAAGAGACTATGAGACTACCCTTTACTGTGTTAGATTGTCTTTGCTGTGTTACTGTTTCAGATACAACATTAACATTCTAATGGACATTACATGAGGGTCTTAAGTTGTCTCATAGAGAAGGGCAAGAATTACTGATGGATAAATTGTTATTCTTATTTGTTGTCAAGTTTATATACTTAGTTGTATATAGGTTATTTCTACACTTATGAGCCTGAGCTCCTGAGAATACATCACCACCGAAAGGGAATATTATATATTCAGGAATGGCAATGAAAGAAGAAAGATGGGGTGAGAGCGACAGAGAATAAGAGAGGAAGAAAGACTTAAAGTAGTGGAAGACAGAAAAGGATAGCCAGTATGTTCACGTATTCAAGTACAGTAGAGTGAAATTCTTTTCTTCACATATCCTAGCTTAGTAGTAAGCTGGGGTCAGTGCTGATCCAGTGCCCCAGGAGCAGAAAGGTCAAGGGCTTGTTCAAAGGCACAACCATGACAACTTGGCAGTGCTAGGACTTAAACTCATGACAATCTGATCAGCAGCCCAGAGCCTTAACCACTGAGCCACCACTGTCCCAAGAAAGGGAGAACAGAGACAGAGGGTATGAAAGGAAGAAAGAAAAATGGCAGAGGCGAAAGTCAGAGAAAGAAAAACAGAGAAGAAAAGAGAAGCACACGACTATAGTGAGTGAACATGAATGGATGAAGAACCTGTTGTTTAAAAGGAGCTGATGTATTGAATGTGGCAGCCAGACTGAGGCGCTGAAGAATGGCCATGATGAGTGAATCCGTCCCATGGAAATGTGTCATGAAGGCAATTCTATTAACATCTTAATAAAGGCCGCAAGGGCCCAGGAGAGCTTTGAGGCAGCGGCTACTGCTTTAAACGAGTGGCTACAGCTGAAAAAGGAACAGAGGGCTGCATAGGCTCAGCTTAGGAGCATTGTCACGATGCTGTTTTTGTTTTTGTAGGACCGTTAGTCTTCCCCAAGGACTGGCCATGTTCCTTCATGGTCCACTAACTCTCTCTCTTCCTAAGTGTTTTGTTTTTTTGGTTTTTTTTCCATTTACCATCTTCTTCTTCATCTGCCAAAGTGAAGATCGAAACAAAAGGCTTTATTTTGGCAAGTTGGCAGCTGCAGGGCAGAGACATGAAGACATGAGCTGGACATTTCTCGATGGTAAAGCGAGTACACTTACTATTTTCCTGCCATTCTTTTTTTTTTACCCACTCTGTCTCCCACCCTTTGCCTGTCTGCCTCTTTATCTTATTTTGCTGTCCCTTATGCTTTAAGAAATATGCCCTGACAATAATCGGTTGACTATTTTTAATTGACTAATTTAACAATTATTCCCTGTTCCAATAACAATAATAAGGAACTTCACAAGTTTATTTCAAGTGATTCAAACGTATCATGTTTAAATCTTTCTCTCTATAACATGGACTAAATAAGGGGTGTGAAACTCAACTTCAGTTTGGGCCACATCAGCATTTTTGTAAGTCCTTGAAATGCCATAAACGAAGGCTGTTCATTTTATTATTGCATGTGCAAAGAAAGAGATTTGTGAAGAACTTACATGGGCTTATATTTCTGCTATGAAAAGACTCCCAACTCCAAAATTCGTTTAGTCTCTACACTGGGTGAATCATTTCATGATATGGAGTTGAATCACTGAATCACGTTAAAAGTCAACATCCATTTTTTATTTGTTATCATGGTGAATTATTTTTATGAGCGGGTCTGATTGCAGCAAAAAACAGCAGATGTCAATTGTAACCAGCACTTCAGCCATGTTAGAAGTGAGCCCATGCACACTGTACAGTAGATGTACAGACCACAGGCAGATCTGCAGTCAGTTCTAGATATTACTTGTCTACATGGGAACGTATTGTGTATAAGATGCAAGTTCACAATGAATCAAGACAGCAGGTTGTATAGGTTATATATGGCCCACAGGCCTTGAGATTGACACATGTGATTTAAACTGTACTGAATCAGGGGCCTATATGTAGACATGTTAACCTTCATTAATGTGAACAAGCCAAAATTTAAAAATACTGATTTCTTTAAACTGTGATGTTTCCATGCTATTGTTTTACATATTTATTACTTTGACTGTGCAATCAGTGTCAGTCAGCTTCCATTATATTTCATGTAATATGAGGATAATTACGTTAGTCTATTTCACTTATCAAGTGAAATGCACCAGCAGTCTGCATTATACTCACATGAAGATCGCAGAGCAAAGAGCAAGAGCACACAGCCGATGTGACCATTATTTAATAGATTAATATTCATTATTTTGTTTTCTGGCAGTCAGACTTTCATGTACAGTGTTTACATTGAATAAGAGAGTGTATGTGCTTTAAATAAGTTGCTCTGTTCCTGGAGTCTATTAGTGTTTAATTACATAGTTAATACATAGTTTGTGATAATTCTACTGACAGCCTACTCCTGACAGATGCTGTAAGCCCATCACACACTGCATATCTTAGCAGGCCAGTTGTTATTTTTTTTTTTGTTTGTTTGTTTTTTACAGCCTTGTATTTCAGTATTGGGTATAGAGTATATATGCATTGCTTTCTGTGTTATGTTCATATATGACATTTTTGGCCCTGTGGCTATCAGTCTGTAAATGGCCTCAGTGAGATGGCAAGTTCTTTAATGTTTTGGGGCTGTTTTTTTGCCAGAGGACCTGGGCATTTTGTTAGCATACACGGCATCATCGACTTTATGAAATATCAACAGATATTAAATGAAAACCTGACTGCCTCTGCCAGAAAGTGACTGGATCTTCGAGCAGGACAATGATCCAAAACATACATCAAAATCAACACAAAAATGGTTTACTGACCACAAAATCAAGATCCTGCCATGACCATC
>JAOUWY010000032.1:25200826-25212977 GCA_025728095.1 Prietella phreatophila
TCGGCAAGCCACAGCCCTGTTTATGGAGCCTTTGTGGGGCAACATCCTCTAACTTCGAGGTTCATGCGTGGTGTCAGATGACTGAGGCCCATCTGCAGGCTGCGCATACCTTCCTGGGACCTTCTGTGGTCCTGGAAGGTCTGTCTGGTGCCCCATTTGAGCCATTAGAGTGGATCTACTGTCTCAATCCAGAGGGCTGATTTATCACCCTCAGCCAGAACTATGGAAACTGTGGGTCTGGCCTTTGAGGGGCACCAGCTCATTGAGTCTGGTCTCACAACTGAGGTTGTAGAAACCATGTTAAATGCTAGAGCACCATCCACAAGGAAATTGTATGCGCTCAAGTGGAAGCTTTTTGTCTTGTGGACTGAGGAACGTCAGCTAGACTCAGTGAACTGCACAATAGCTACACTCCTGGAGTTTGGAAGGTAGGCAACATCCTGTACCTCCGAGGTTCATACGTGATGTCTGACGGCTGAGGCCCATCTGCAGGCCATGCATACCTTTCTGGGACCTTGCTGTGGTCTTGGAAGGTCTGTCAGGGGCCCCATTTGAGCCCTTTGAGTCAGCCTCTGAGATGCTTCTGATGCTAAAGTTATCTCTTTTACTGGCCCTGATATCTCTGAAGTGAGTGGGAGATCTACAAGATCTCTCTGTTGCCCCTTCCTGCCTTGACTTTGCCCCTGGATTAGCCAAGGCCTTCCTGTATCCTAGGCTGGATTATATTCCTAAAGTGTCTATATTGGCTGCCCACCCTGTGGTGTTGCAGGCTTTCTGCGCTCCTCTGTTCCTCACACCGGAACAAGAGAGGATGCACCTGCTGTGTCCAGTAAGGGCTTTCTGTACTTACATCCACCGCTCTGGCCAGTGGCGTAAATCGAACTGGTCTGCTTCGGAAGCGACAGGAAAGGTGATGCTGTGTCAAAGCAGCACATCTCTAACTGGATAGTAGAAGCAATCTCTAGGGCTTACGATATGGGTTCTCACCATGTCTCTGAGCATTAGAGCCTCCTCGAAGGCTTTGTCCAAAGGGGTATCCTTGCAGGATGTGTGTGTGGTTGCAGGGTGGTCTACGCCACACACATCCATTCGTTATTACAGCTTGGGTATTCATTCCACCCCAGGCTTGAGTGTCTTGCTGTGACCCTCGGGCTTGGGTATTTTTGAACAGGCTGTCCCCTCGGTATGACGGAGTGGGTATTCCTGTTCCCATACTGTTATGCTAAATGCAACGTCAAAGTTCCCTTTGAAAAGGAACTTCGGTGTTACGCATGAGAATGGAACGAGATGTTGCATAGCACTGTCATACCAGGGCAGGCCGTGAATTGTGTCTTCGCTTCAGATAATAGAGCTGGTGGCATTTTTCACAGGTGCCATATATATATCATGTGACATGCTTAATTGCCACGTCACCTGATCATGGCAGGCCTATAAATAGGGGCATGATTTTACACAAGCTTCAGATACCGGTCACGCAAGGCATCCCCTTACTGTTATGCTAAATGCAACATCTTGTTCCCTTCTCAGGGAACAGGGTTACATGCGTAACCCCGACATTTCTCAGCCTTTTCCAAAAATATTTGAAATGTTTTCCTCATTTTGAAACTGACTATCCAATATTAAAGCATTCAGTTATTCTTTGTTCTGTCAAAACAAGGCCAGTGTCAATATACATCACTGGCTTTACTCAGAAAAGTGCTAACTTCATCTTGTAGTATAGATAGCCTAATGAACAGGCCACTCCAGCTGTGATTTATGTGGTTGAGCTCAAATGATGTAGAGAAACCATTAGACAAGGAGAATAAAGCATTAAACTAATCTTTCCAAACATTCAAAACAATCAGGTAATTTGTAAGCAAGCACTGCAAAGAATAGGATATTATACATGTCTCTTTGTGTGAGAACGTTACAATTAGCCTTGGTGAAGTACTTTCTCTCTTGTAATTACAATGATAAATGAAGAGGCATAGTAAAGCTTAATCACTCCTCCTGAATTAGGATAGAGCAGCAGCAAAATAAACACAAAATATTGACCGCAACCTCATTTCTAAAACCGTCTCCTCCATTTGAATTATTCAGTGGTATGAATAAGTTTACAATTCTCCCTTTGACAAAGACACTCAGCTAAACAGCTCTAATTAGCCTTGCTGTGCACTTAATATAATGTCCCACTGTGTAAAGTCTATGAGTCCTTCTCTGAATTGCTCTTTCAACATGTATCCCATTGATAGGCTGGTACTTGTAGATTTATCATATACTTGGAAAAATAGTTGTAATATGACTGGATCAGAAAGTTCAACAAAGTTTTACCTAGATTATGTAATATATGAGTATATAAAATAAATGTGTATGAATGAGTGTGTGAATGTGTATGTGATTGTGCCCTGCGATGGATTGGCACCCTGTCCAGGGTGTACCCTGCCTTGTACCCCCTGGGACAGGATCCAGGTTCCCCATGACCCTGAAAAGGATAAGCGGTATAAAAGATGAATGGATGGATGGATAAAATAAATGTGCCAATAAAATATGAAGTAGTGAAAAATGTAATTTTACAGAAATTAGTTTACAGTAGAATCAGAAAAATTATTATAAATGCACTGCATCTCACTATAATAACCTTTATAAAAAAATAACGGTTTTGTATGTTTGTTTGTTTTATATAAACAATTAATTCCAGGATATTTTGTAACATGTGATGTAACATGCCATTTTTGCAATAAATAGCACTTTTAATCCAACAAATTGCCACTCTGTTGGTCTCTGGAGGGAGCTTTGCAGGAGGGGATGCCCTGTTGGCATCTGGCTGGAGTTCTGCATGTATGGAGGCCACCCTGACGGCCTCTGGAGGGAGTTCTGCAGGGATGGAAGATGCCCTGTCACTCTACCTCTCTCGCTGGCCCTGTACAAAAATTGTCCAAGGTCTGGCTTAAATTCTGGACAAATGAACACCTTACCTAAGAGCCCCACAAACTGGGCTATGTTAGTAAGGCCACTGGACTTTGTTGCTGTCAGAAGCTCTGCCAGCTGTCAGGCTGTAGCAGTGAGCCAGGACCACATGAACCCCAGCCATTGTTTTTCTTCAGGCTTGGGGTCCACCAGGCTCACAAAATAAAGCTGGCATTGCAGGAGAAAACTTTCTGGATATCAAGAGAACCTACTACATGGTTACGGGGGATATAAGAAGGTGCATTCAAAGAACTGGCTGCAGTTCAGTGCTGGCATGGTTATTCTGGCATGATGTATATGCTGCAGCAAAGTATTCTGTCACATATGGCAAGTACAGACAAAGGTTTTATTGAGAGGCAGGCAGACAGATCCAAAATGAAGGCAATATAAAGGTCAAATAATAAGCACAGGTTCAGACAATCATTAAACAGGCAAAACTAGGCATAAAAGAGAAACTAACAATATAGTCCGTATGACGAAAGCAGGATCAAAATAATGAAACAAGAGCAAAGATCAAACGGCTCGGTATGGCTCAGACGTTAAAACACTGAAAACAACACTTTGCCACATAAAACAAATACACAAGGGTATAAATAGACAAAGTAATCAAGGAGGAAATGTGAACTGCTGTGAATGATGAGGACACATGAGGGAAACAACCAATAACTATAGAGAGGCAAACAGGACAGAAACCAAAACAAAAATATACGTTTAAACAAAGACAATGACAACCTGGAAACACACGATATCTTGCTTTGGGTAGTTCATGTGTGTCCAGCACTGAACGTGAGGGAAAATCCATGACAATTTTTCATGGCCTTTCACAGTGATGTTTATTGATAAATGAGATCTTTTTGTTGTATGCATGTACAATCTGCAGTAATTTAGAAAAAAAGAAATTAAGTAATGTCATTTTTGGAAAATATCAGAATATTGTGGAGATTTCATGATTTTGCATTCATTTCTCTGATCACAAAAACACAAAATCCTGGAGGGACTTATATACAGTATCTGACAAAAGTGAGTACACCCCTCACATTTTTGTAAATATTTGGTTATATCTTTTCATGCGACAACACTGAAGAAATGATACGATGCTACTATGTAAAGTAGTGAGTGTACAGCTTGTGTAACAGTGTAAATTTGCTGTCTCCTCAAAATAACACACAGCCTTAATGTCTAAACCGTTGGCAACAAAAGTGAGTACACCCCTAAGTGAAAATGTCCAAATTGGGCCCAAAGTATCAATATTTTGTGTGGCCACCATTATTTTCCAGCACTGCCTTAACCCTCTTGGACATGGAGTTCACAACAGCTTCAGAGGTTGCCACTGGAATGCTCTTCTACTCCTCCATGATGACATCACAGAGCTGGTCTAGGTTAGAGACCTTGGGCTCCTCCACCATCTGTTTGAGGATGCCCCACAGGTTCTCAATAGTGTTTATGTCTGGAGACATGCTTGGCTAGTCCATAACCTTCACCCACAGCTTTTTTTAGCAAGTCAGTGGTCATCTTGGAGATGTGTTTGGGGTCGTTACCATGCTGGAATACTGCCCTGCGGCCCAGTCTCCGAAGGCATTCTGAAATACATGTTGGCATACATTGTTCCCTTAATGAACTGTAGCTCCCCAGTGCCGGCAGCACTCATGCAGCCCCAGACCATGACACTCCCACCACCATGCTAGACTGTAGGCAAGATACACTTGTCTTTGTACTCCTCACCTGGTTGATGCCACATATGCTTGACACCATCTGAACCAAATAAAATTATTAAGTTCTCATCAGACAACAGGACATGGTTCCAGTAATCCATGTCCTTAGGCTTGTCTTCAGCAAACTGTTTGCAGGCTTTCTTTTGCATCATCTTTAGAAGAGGCTTCCTTCTGGGACAACAGCCATGCAGAGCAATTTGATGCAGTGTGCGGCGTATGGTCTGAGCACTGACAGGCCAACCCCCCACCCCTTCAACCTCTGCAGCAATGCTAGCAGCACTCATACATCTATTTCCCAAAGACAACCTCTGTATATGACGCTGAGCATGTGCACTCAACTTCTTTGGTTGACCATGGTGAGGCCTGTTCTGAGTGGAATCTGTCCTGTTAAACTGCTTTATCGTCTTTGCCACAATGCTGCAGCTCAGTGGCAGGGTCTTGGCAATCACAGGAAGGGGAAACGGGAACCATCTAAGCTGTATACAGTAAGGATGGGACGCTGTTGACCTCAACTGAGGAGGTAATTGCATGGTGGAAGGAACATTTTCAGGAACTTCTGAATCTGACTAACATGCCATCTATGGTGGAGGAAGAGGTGGAGGCTGGTGGGGGGATCATCGTCAATTTCTTTGGTGGAGGTCACTGAGGTAGTCAAACAACTACACAGTGGCAAAGCCCCAGTGATTGATGAGATCCATCCAGAAATGCTGAAAGCTCTGGGTGTGGAGTGGATGTCTTGGATAACATGCCTCATTAACATTGTGTGGATTTTCCTGTACAGTTTCAGACACAACATTATGAGAGACATAGCTTCACAACTCTAGACTCTTTTATTATCAGTTTAGATCAGTGGTTTTAAACTTTTTTTGAGTCCCAACCCCTGAGAATGATCATCAGAATAAGGCTAGTGTCCACAACCCACCCTATGCTCTATCTGTATGCTCCCTTAACTTTTTGCCTAAAAAAAAAAAAGTTATAATAAAATAAAGAATAATAAATTACATTTTAGAATTGCTGCTGTGCTCAGATTTATATTGGTGAAGCCATCTCCATAGCTGCTGGAGGCTTCTACTTTACCAGCTATAACATATGTTAAGAATATGTAGGACAATGTTATCCTATTCATAAAAGATATCCCTGGCCATAAACAACAATGTACAGCTATGGAACAGAGCCACAGAGGACTATATTATACAATTATTAACCCATGCTAATGTACAGACTCACCTAAAAAAAAAAAAAAAGTTGATCTTTTTTACCACCTGGTCTGAGTCTTTTTTGTTTTTCCATCTAAGCAATTGTAAGAGCAATATTAATCAGTATTACTAAAATAGACCACTTTTAAATTGTGCATAATACCAAGTGAATAACGTTAGGTCCATGAAAAAAGACACTACAAAATACATAGATTGGTTGATGTTTGAACTGCTTTGTGGAATTCAATGGAAAGGCAGATCTCTGGCTCATTTAAGCAGCAAGAGAGTGGTAAAAAGGGCCATCGTTTTCAACAGCTCTGAGTTTACAGATTGGTTAAATGTGGATTTCTTCAGTAACATCACCAGGAGCCTAATGTAGGAAGAATTGTCACTTGTTGTAATGTACTCAGGCAGCAGTTGATTCAGGTTTGTGCTTTCAGCAATTTATAAGCAAAGTAGTTGTTTTGTTCAAATTTGTAAATACTGTCAGGCAGTTGTTGCAAGAGTTAGCTTTCTAGCATTTAGTAACTGGAGCATTATCCAGGAATTCTCTGCAACAATCTATTTAATTATACAAATCTACCTACGCAGGTTTGGGGCAGTTGCATTAACTGAATTAAAATTATTTAATCGAATTAATTTTATGTCTGTGTCTAGCATTAACACTTATTGCAAAGCAAAAAGGTTTATCCAATGGATCAGTGGAGAGGATGCTGGTATGTATATGCTGTGAGGTGAAAACTGATGCCATATGTAAATATTTTGCCTTTGTTTATTTATTCATTTTCACGTGATACATTTACTTATGATTCATTTACATGCAATTAATTTATGATTCCTTTTAATTCATTTTTATGTGGTTCAGATTCATGCATGTGATTCATTTACATGCAATTCATTTTCATGTCATGTGTCATTTGTAAATATGATAACACCAAGATGGATGACGATGTATACCCACAAACTGACTATTCAGCTCCTGTGGAATGGCAGAAAAGGAAAAAAGCCAAAAGGGCAGGCCAGTGTATGCTGCTTCCATCATGTTTGTAAGAAGTATGTAGACCTAATTAATGCATTTTGTGTTTACAGTGTCAGGTTCAATAAATACGCTGTTGTGATGTGTGAAGTTGTTATGGCAGTTGTGTAACTACCATTGCAAAATAAGTTGCACAATAATTGTTAATTGCCCTAAACTTAAAATATTGTTTTCATTACTGTAAAGTGCCTTAATCTGATCTCTCCTCCCACTTTGAACTTTTTTCAATTTCATACTAATATATACACATTCAGATGAAACTGATGTTGAAAATAGACCAGTAAGCCTGTTTGTGTTCCACTGTCACTGAATGAATTTCATGCATATAATCACACATACTTAAGTACCAAGTGACATAATACTTTTGAAATATTTTTAGAGTTAAAAAAGATCTCTTGTGTTTTCTTAGGTCCTATTGTTATTTAAAACAGTAAAAAACTTATGCAACAAAAAGCTTATGCAAGGCAAGACAACAAAGTAAACTGCTTGTTTTTGCACTTGACTATGTCCAAAATGTGCATGACATTAAGATATCTGGTAACACTTTATTTTAATGCCCCAGAATTATGCATTTGTTAACCATGGACACATTAATTATTTATTAGTAAATTACTAAAATTACTAATTAGTTAAACCATCACTAATTAAACATAGTTACTACCCTCATATTGTTCAGTTAACTTAATAGATGTTGAAATACATTTCTACAAAAAAATAATGTATGGTTTACTAAGTTGTAAATAATGGCTAAAAGGCTGTACAGTCAGGTAATCATTAATTACTAGATTATTTTTGCCTATTTATCGCATGAATGTGGATCCTTCAAATCTTTAATAAATTTTAAATAATGGCTAATATGCCCTTAATATATGTTGAGTTAATCATTATACAGATCCACTTTGAGATCTGCCTCCCTCCCCTTCCTCAGGTTCTCTCACATGGCATCATATACTGTGCAGTCATTTTATGTTAATCTGTTTACGTTTATAGAGGTAAGAAGACAAATATCTATGTAAGAAGACAAATATGTAAATCTCCATCTTTTGTTTTTTGTTCCTTGACAGACCCAAAGGAAAATTATTCCCCAAACCACAGAGAAATGTTGTCCGAATGATTGTTGATGAACCACAACCTTTACAGGGACTCAGAAGAAGCTGAGAGAAATGGAGGAGAAAAATGAAAAATTGAGAAATGTCAATGAAAAATTAAGGAATATGCTCACTGGAGGCATGTATTACAGTTATTTGTCTGTTGTGGTGAATCACCAATCACCTATCAAACGTTTGGTGGTTTACATTGTTTTTAATGTCTTTGCACTTCAGACTTTTAAATTATTGTTGAACGGCTACTCTGTTTCAATACTATTATTTAACTTGGTATGTAAAGTTGAGAAAAATAATAAATTTTTTAGTAATGATAATAATTATTGCCAATTGTATTATTAAGAATATGACAAGAAATCTGAAACTTACCCAACCACTGTAACATGCATCATTAACATTAAATTCAGCTTACATTGCATCTTCAGCCCAGGTTGGAGGCATGGTTCACAGGTGCCATATATATATCATGTGACACACTTAATTGCCATGTCACCTGATCATGGCAGGCCTATAAATAGAGGCATAATATTACACATCTTCAGATACCGGTCACGCACACAAGGCGATCCCATACTGTTATGCTAAATGCAACATCTTGTTCCCTTCTCATTGAACAGGGTTACATGCATAACCCCAACGTTTTCCACAGGGTATTACAGAGCCCTTCCCACCGAAAGCTGTATCATTAGAACAGGTCATGTACTAGTTTCTCTAGTCAATGAAGACTGCACTTTTCAATTAACCATTTGCTAATCAGTATCTATATAAAACTATTGCAGTACTTGGCAAAAGTTCATAATATATTGTTTTCGTACTCTTCCTAAAAACAGATGGAAATTTCTCCTGTATCTAATGTATTCATTGACAGACTGAATTGGGCTATGGCCCAGAATGTGAACTCCGCCCCATGTTTTGTGAGAATACTCCTGATGGTAGTGTTCCCTGCTGATGTGCTCCTTGTGAGCAATCTTCGAGGAACATGCAGGGATTATGGGCCACAACACCCGGATCTTGAAAAAATGAAAGTGAAAGCTATCTACAGTAAGGTCAAATCAGTTCAGTGTATTGTAATAATGTAGAGTGAGTATCTTTGATCCATATTATATTGCTGCAGTATGGGGTATAATGAGGGGTTCAAGCACGAAGTGCTGAAACCCTATTGTAATTATTATTATTATTATTATTATTATTATTATTATTTGAAGTGGTAGTAGTATTATTATAATATACAAAGTAATCCACTGGGAGTAAGTATAGGTTAAGTTTCTTGCTCAGGGCCACAATAGTGGCAATCCCTATTAAACTCACTTTCAAGGGTTCTATTTAGAACCTCAGATCCCTAAACACCGCCACTTTCATGATGATGTTGATCTGTCACACTTGATATGTAGTCATTAACAGTGGGCCACCTCACTTCCTAACAACAATGTTTTGCCTTTTATTCATTTGTCTCACAGGAGCAACGTTCTAAATGTGGCCTCATGTGGAAACTTTTATGCTTGGGAGAACCCCACATATTATGGGTATAATATGTGGGGTTCCCCCAAGGCTCAATTTTGGTAACCTCTGTATTCCTCCTTTGGGTAAAAGATAATAAAACTACCAGTGCAGACAATACTCAGATCTTCTTATTTTTTCCAAGCTAATCTAGGAAACTATCGTTCAAAATAATGTCTTTCCCAAATCAGAAAACTGTCAATTATAGTTAAAAACAATGGCCATCTGTAGAACCTCAGTGTATGAGGGTGTGGAAGAAGATGGGAGGTGGGCGGAATTTTAGCTGAGCACTTTCAAAAACCAAATACAGGACAACAGAAAACGGGTTCATTCTAAACTTGCAGATTTTGATACGTCAGGTTAAAGTTCATGCTCTCTCTCTCTCTCTCTCTCTCTCTCTGTGTGTGTGTGTGCACGCCTGCGCGTGTGAGTTTCTGCATGTATGGCGAGCTCTGCCAGTTATATCACTCTCTCTTCCTCACCAGTTATGGGATTCCCTGAAAGCACAGTAGGTACGTTTACATGTAGCAAAATAATCCATTTGTAATTAGATTGCCAGCTCAATCAGATTGAAAAGCCTTCAATAAACACTTCAATTCAATGGAAATTTAGATCAGATTGAAAGGGGTGGTGTACAGTATATCTGAAATAATCTGGTAAATAGGAATAAAATGCCTATTAGCCAGATGTGATGTTGGAATACTGCTTCTAAATCTCTTCATTGGCCAACAAAAGTAAGTAAATGTGGAAGCGGGTGAAACTCAAGGATAAAGACGTTTTGAGATTAGAGTCACAGGAGATAAGAGAGCTGAGGAGCACCGAGCTGTGTGTGTGTGATATAAAACCACTGAAACTTGAAAGTAAAGAAAAAAATGAAAGAAATAATCTATTTCAATTCAATTCAATTTTATTTGTATAGTTTTTACAATGGACATTGTCTCAAAGCAACTTTACAGAAATATATAATTACAGGATACAGATTTTAAGTGTGTGAATTTATCAAAATTGATCAAGCCGGTTGTAACGGTGGCAAGGAAAAACCTATTTTAGTTGTCTTAAGCTTGCCTCCCGTCTCTTCATTCCAACCCAATAAATGAAATGATCACAAACACTTGTTAGCACATTTGTTGTTATATACACATTGTTCTTTTCTCTGTTTGGCGTGAATTCGATGACAGAAGCTTTGTTCGGAATATATGTAATGCACATTTAAATGAATATGTGAATTGGTTTGCAATGTTAAACAGTACTTTCTGAATCTGCAATCAGATTGAATTCATTCGGACTGACTAAACTGGGTGCATGTAAACATAGTTACTGAGACACAAATAAGCAGACTTCGGTAATAAGATACAAATGAGATTCATCACACGTTTGACCCGCCTCCTCTCCGTCCATAGCTGTAATATAATACAATTTTATGAGAGTTACTTTAGTTTTTGCGTTTGTTACATGTGATCCAACGCTACTACAAAATAAGGATACAGTGATTCCACTAGTTAAAATGGGGTCATTTAAGTCATTATAATGTTGTTTTAATAACGAGGCAAAACATTCATTTAACAATGACAACAAACACATGCAATTAATATACAAGTTAATATTTTAGACCCCTGTAGAGATATGCTGCCTTGTGCATATCACATGGTCTGCATACACTCTTAGAAGAAATGGTTCTATAGTGTGCTTCATATTTAGAACCTTTTATGGGTTCATTTATTTTTATGGATTATTTTTTATTTGTTCTTGCTTTGTCCTTTAGTGAAAAAATTATGAACATGTGAAATAAATATTACACATTACTGACAACTTAAACCACAGTAAAATTTAATTTTCAATTAATAAATAATATTTTAATAGAGTAACATGGGTAGATAAAAAAAAAACAACAACAACGATGCCTAAATTAATAGTGCATAGTGTAAGAATTTAAGAAATATGTTAACTATAATAATTATTAATAATAAACAAATGACATTAAAAGTAATTTTGTGTTAAAGCAGTTATAAGACTAATATTAAGTCCTTTACATTAAAATTTATTGCAGTACCCAAAAATTCACATCAGCATTATAGATCAACCATAAATCCTTAATATGTACAAAGTGACATTAAAATATTAACCACAAATAAGGTTTGTTATGGATAAACTATTTATATACTGTATAGCAACAACAATTTATAATATTATAGTATAACTATGATAGTTGGTTGTACATTTTGATAACCGGCATAGACAGTCTTTTATGGCCACTGGAAAGATGAACTAAGTTCTCAATGAAATTCATTGTGTGAATGATGGGTCTTGGAAATGCCACACTGAATTTCAAATAGACGGCTAAAAGATGCTCCAGCGCCTCTGTCACCTTCATGTCCTCAGTCAGAATATTGACAACATCCATTCTGATGCTGGCTCTTTTCACATGAAAGGGGTTTGAAGCTTCATGAAAAATTATTTTGGGTTTTGGTATTGGTGATTCCTGTAAGTTGAAAAAAAACATTTATCAGATCTGTTGAGTAATTGAGAATGCAATAACGTCCTTTGAGCTAAAGAGATATTTCACAAAAAATCAAAACTCCATCATAATTTGCAGACTTTGTCTCAAACCTGGTTGTGTCTGTAAATAAAGCATTAATCGTCGGAGATTTTAATATTCATTTT
>JAOUWY010000032.1:25430694-25441008 GCA_025728095.1 Prietella phreatophila
CCTGCTCTGCCCTTTCTTGTACAGTGCCTCAGTGTTGACTGACCAGTCCAGTTTATTGTCCAAATGTATTCCCAGATGGCGCTGCGGCGTTGAAGTGCACAGACTGCTGCAGAGCGTGTGTGCACAAGATTATTCAATGAGGACTGTTTAATATGGACTATTAACGTGCCTTTGTTTTGGTTTTGTTTTCTTTCTGTTCGCGGACTGGTTGATGTTCGAGGGTGTGGCATTATTGGTCCCAGCTGTTTGAGTTCAAGCTTGATTATGTGTGTTATTTAAAGCCCTCATGTGCGCAAGTGAATGTAATGTAATGAGGAATGTGTTACGTATGCTAAGCGGTCCTGTTTTCGTGTCCTGATCTCGTTCTATGCCTCGACTTTAGTTTACGTTTAACCTTGCTGATCTTGTCCAGCATAGACCGCGTTTCCTGTGTTTTGACTGTTGTCTGAAAATAAAGACGCTGATCTGCACTTGCTTCTGCCTCTGCTCCCATTGCGTAACATGTCCAAAGTGTTCATAGTGTATGAGTGGGTATGTGAATGTGTATGTGATTGTGCCCTGCGATGGATTGGCAACCCGTCCAGGGTGTACTCCACCTTGTGCACCCTGCTCCCTGGGATAGGCTTCAATGCGTCAAAAAAGTTTCAGTAAATATATTTCCAAAGAGGCTATTCACATGAAATTTTCACCAGACATCAGATTTAACTCAGGATATCCGGAAATATAAAGAATTCACAACATTAAAGTCCATAAATAAAGTTCTGTGTAATAATGTGGAATGACACAATTCCATGGCTGAAAGGGACCTCTGAAGTTCAGTATTAGCTTCCTCTGGCACCTTCGGCAGCATTGTATAAAATGTACTGGCTAACTTATCCACTTCTGATCACTCACCCTAATACAATTCTGAATAATATAACACAGCCCTTTTCCTAATTTCATTTGACTTTCTTATTTCTGTCCAAGTCAATGATTGTAATGAATGAATATACTGGCTTTGACCATTCTTTTTCTCTAAACTGAAGAAGAACTGAGTCAGGCCATCCATCTGCTCAGTATTTTCTAATTGAGAGTGAACCAAATCCCCCTGTGCCTTAATGTCTGAAAGGTCATCTAGGGCCTTCTTTTTAGTGTGTCCTCGATTTCCTGTAGACCCTAATAAATTTTGCATTCCAACTATCTCCAGGTCTCTCATTGACCAGGAAATATCTCTAGAAATACTGAGTGTGTACTGCTGGCACAGCTGCTGTATCTCTATTTTATCATAGTCCCACGACTGTCAGTATGAGCTATGTTCATGTTTCTTAGACCTAAACTGTTTCCAAAAATTAAATATCTCAATAAAAGTCTTATCTTGCAACAATGACACATTAAAGTGCCAATATTTACTTTTAGATTTTATATTCACAATGCGGTAAATGCTACAGTCAACTAAACAGTGACCCAAAAAGGTTACAGGTAAAATCTCATTTTTAATAACATTAAAACGATGTTTACACAATAAATCCTGTCCAACCGAGCCAAAGAAATGAAATTATATTTTGTATGTGCCCATGTATATTGTCTTATATATTTAGGCAAAATGACCCAAATATCAGAAATCATATTCAGCAAAAAGTTTCAATATCATATGCTGAGATGCTATATGGGGCTCTTTATGATTTCTATCTATTTTATCATTTGTTGTACAATTAAAATCTCCTCACATGAACATATGTTCTTCCAGATTACAGTTAGAGAGAGTGTCATCTAATTTCATCATAAAACTGACACGATTCCCCCGTGAAGCAGCGCGCTTTAAGCACTGGTGCGCATGTGCTTGCTTCTATGTTGACAGCAATGATATTCCAACACATGTATAAACACGTGTCTTCTGTTGTTGTTGACATCATGTCTCCACCCCGTCTTGTCGTATGTTGTCTAGTCATGTGTGTTATTGTATTGCCCGCAGCTATTCGCAGTTACGGTGCTAATCATGCCGGCATATATACTGTGCGCCTCGCTACACTCATTGCGGATTATTAACATAGAGTAGCGTAGACTTAGTTAGTTTAGATGTTAGTTTCCATAGTCATGGTTCATGTTTAGATTAGTTAGTCTAGCGTACTGGTTCTCCGCTACCAGCCCTTCGCGCATGTTTTTCGATCATGTTTTAGATTTGTATGCCTGTCTCTCTCATAAATAAAACTCTCATTCTAACTGCGATTGCATCCATCCTTTATCCGCTCCGTCACGATTGGTGACGGAATAATCCGCCTGACCATGGATGCAGCACGAGGACGAGAGAGACATCACACTACAGAAACCAAAGAAGTAGCAGGACAATACCGTCTCGGGAAATGCTCGGATTACTGGCCACATTTTTTGTCCGTGCAATTCCCGCAACGGTACGCTGTCGAATTTCCGTCAGAGACAGCGGGATTGGGGAGCTACCCGCTGGAGTTCCTCTTCGACTGCCAGGAAAATTTTTGCAGCCTGGCATACCCCAAGCCTACTAAGAGACAGCAGATCAGGCTCTTAGTATCCAGGTTTTGTGGTCCGGCCCGTGGCTGGGCGGAGCAACTGGTGAGTGCTGGATCCTCAGCTCTCTACGATGGTACTCAGTTTTCTGAACTTTTTATGAATAAGTTCTCACAGCCCGGACAACTTCGTGGCCTTGACTTACTGGGGTGGAGAGTCAATGGACAACCCCAGCCTGACCCGCCATTCAACCTCTCTTTTGAGGAGATAGACAGGGCAATCACTGCTCATCCAGTTAAGCGGGTTCCATTCATGTCCAATTCCAATTCATGACCCTATTCTCCGAGTTCCCAAGTCCAGTCTCAAGTTCCGGAAGTCCAAGTCCAGTCTCAAGTCCCCGACGTCCAAGTCCAGTCTCAGGTTCCTGATGTCCAAGTTCAGTCCACGCCCGAGTCTGCTGACACAGTCAAGTTCTGCTCACGCTTGAGTCTGCAAAGGCTGGCCCAGAATTTTTTTTGGGGGGGGGGGGGTTTACGGGGCAACGAGGACAGCAGAGCTCCAGCCTGAGACCTACGGGGAGGTCTCTGTGGTGGAGCTGCCCGGCACAGCCGAGGAAGCTGTCCTGTTGTTTAGCCCAGCCGAGGAGGCCATCCTACTGCCCTGCACAGCCGAGGAAACTGTCCTAGTATCCAGCCTGGCCGAGGAGGCCTACGAGGGGGTTTCAACTCCAGAATTGCAGCTTTCCTATGCAGCTGAGGTCGTCGCTCATTCTCCCTGTGCAGCTGTGGACGTCGCTCATTCTCCCTGTGCAGCTGAGGTCATCGCTCAGCCTTCCTGTGCTGCTGTGGACATCGCTCAGCCTTCCTGTGCAGCTGAGGTCGTCGCTCAGCCTTCCTGTGCTGCCGTGGATGTCGCTCAGCCTTCCTGTGCCACTGAGGTCGTCGCTCAGCCTTCCTGTGCAGTTGAGGTCATTGCTCAGCCTTCCTGTGCAGCTGAGGTCGTCGCTCAGCCTTCCTGTGCAGCTGAGGTCATCGCTCAGCCTTCCTGTGCAGCTGAGTATGCTTCTCTGTTTGACTACTCTGCGGAGGATACAGCGCTCCCCTGCTCCGCCGAGGACGACACTCTGATCTAGCTCTGCTTTCCTGCACTGTACAATGCTTTGTTTCCCTGCTCCACCGAGGACGTCGCTCCGCTGTCCTGCTCCGCCAAGGACATTTCTCTGCTTTCATGCTCCGCTGAGGACTTCTCTCAGCCTGCCTGCTCGGCTATGGTCATCGCTCTGCCTACCTGTTCAGCCGGGTAGGTCGCTCCGCTCGCATGCTTCACTGAGAACATCGCTCCTCTCGCAAGCTCTGCCGAGGACGTCGCTCAGCTTCTCTGCTTGGCCAAGGACGTCGCTCCCCTTTCCTGCTTTGACAAGGACATCGCTCCACTTCCCTGCTCCGCCAAGAACACCGTGCTGTTGCCTGGCTCTGCTTGTGACTTTCTGTCCAGGGGGACGGGGCTGCCAAATAAGTTGTATGTCTCAGGGCACTCCAGGAGGAGTGCTTTGGGGGGGGTTCTGTCACGATTCCCTGGCATATATACTGTCAAAAACAAACCCTCTCAGGACCAAAAACAGGAGCATAAACATTTACAAAAACTAAAATAAAAATTTCAAACTTCGCTCTAACTTTCAGTAATCATCCTTCAACAACGTGCTCAACCTCATATGCTGGGCTGGACTGGGACATAATATCAGGTCGGGACTCTTACACTCATCCAGGCCGCCCCATACACACATAACAAAATATACTGTAAGTAAATTTGGATATCTGTCTTCTAAATCACTTACTATTAAAACTATACACTGGATAATGCTGTCCTTTAGCATATTCTGAATGACAACATAATGCTAACGTTTGCTAGTAGTGAAACTGTGGTTAATACTTGATTAGCTAAGTTAACGAACACAAAGCTACAGTATTTAAAGATGAGACTGACCTGCACTTGAAGCCCTTTACAGGTCAGTAATTATACTACATTTTGCAGCTTCTTTTTGGAGTGCTTTCCTCTTCTCTTCTCCACCTGTCCCTCTCCATCCGTGCACTGTGCAGTGATGACTCTGTTCAAAACCATTCGCTGGAGCTGAGGCCAATGGTAGTGTTGCAAGTCAAGACATACAGAATCATGATTTCTTATTGATTTCTTATTCATTATTAGGGATTGACTTATCATTGATTTATTATTGATTGCTTTATTGTTGGTTGATTTATTATTGATTGACTTATTAAGATCCGTTGAGTACATTAGACACACAATAATATAAAATAATAATTAGAGATGCACCAATGTAGGCTATTTTTTCCACCATCGGCTAATAATTTAAAAACATCCGATAAACAGGGCAAATTATATCCTGTCCATCAAAAGAGGGTGGGAAAACACATGGATTTGGTGTTGTGTGTACAGATGTCTCTTGTATGAAATGATGACAAAACTGCAGTCTGTAATCTCTGTAATCTCTGCACTGATAAAATTTTACACCAGAAGTAAATTTCAGAAGTTTCGGTGTCGAGTCAATCCCCACCCCGCTGCCCATTCACCCTCGCACTGAATTAAAGCGCCAGTACACCGTTGAAAGATTTAGATGAAGATGAGTTGACAAAAAAAAAGTCAGAATTGAGTTCGTGTGTTCATGTTAATTAGTGTAATGTGTTTTCTGTTTATGAGACCAGTTACTGTGAAACAACTTGTTGAAATGGAGAGAATAAAGTTTCTTTCAGAGTTATTTCAAATTAATCATTATTAATTTAAAGGAAGGCATAAAAGACAGAACTGTTGGTATTGGTAGTTATTCGATAATAGTAACATATAATAGTGATTAAATAAATAAATATATATTTTTTAAGCAGAGCAGCAGGCCAAATCAGTTGTCAGGCAACTGGGAATTCTCCCGGTGCTCCTGATGTCCAGTCCAGGCCTCCTCATAAGATTTTAAAGGTTTTAAATGTTTTTTAAAAGGACAGCTACACCCCCACTAGATAAATTTTTATGACTGAAAATAATCCATAATATTTCATTATCCACTGTCACGTAATGGAGGCTGAAACATAAGCAGAGGCAAGTTAATTAGTTTAATCCAATAGGTACAAAAGATCAGGCAAAATCAAGGTACGGTACATAGGTAGGCAAGGGTCAATCGATCAGACAAACAGTCCAAACTAGGCAAGGCAAAGAGACAAGGTCATAAACGAGAACAAGGTCAAAACCAGAATAAACAAACAAGGTATCAAGGCTTGGTACCGACAGAGACAGAAGGCAACTGCTCGTATACTTTGCAAAGAGTGAATGCATTGAAAGTCCTTTTAAACTGTGGTTGTGATTGTGCTGTGAATTGGATGCAGGAGTGTGTGATTAGAGTGAAGGCAAGTCTTCTCTGAATTGCGGTCCATGTTTGTCGGCTGCAGTGCAGGATGGGAAAGTAGTCACTGGTTTGCTGTGATATGACATCCACTCAACCTTATTCTTGAAATCACTGTTTCCTGAACTAACATAACATCAAATATCTTTCATTAGTGCATAAAGAATTATTCTCTTCTCATGTTCTCGTGCACCATTTATATTAAGAGCCCCCAATCCTACTCATGGGAAAATTTATAAAGACCACAGATGAGAAAACCAAACATGACTCAAAAGAAATATGAAAAGATCAAAATACTTCAAATTCACCATTCAGTATATTCAGCTTCATCCTCTGAAAATTTCTAGCTCTGAAAAATGTAAATTTATTGATCAGTAAAACTACCCCATACCCTATTCTTTCATCAACATTCCAGCCGAATTAATAAACAATTCACAATCTGAGAAATAATCTTCCACTGTCAAACCTTTCATTCCTTCAGTTGTCTGAAGGAACTTTCTAATATTTTCAAGTATATAGGCATGTCTGACGATCTCTTTTGCAAAGATAAATTTACAGAATCTGATGATTCACTCCCACTTTCTGGGGCAGACTCATCAATATTACTACTCATATCTGAATCTATCTGGCTTCCAGCATTTTCAACACCTTTCCCTAACATTTCATTCCCAGTTATATTACTAGCTCTCTTCTCATGGCCGTTTTTCAATATTTTCTGTTTAATTGCATGTGTTTAAAAGACACTTTCATCTCCTACCAAGTCAGTCTCTTCCTCACCTTCTATTGCAGCCAAATTGGCATTGTCACGCCACGGCCACTAGAAGCCGCTGTGGCGCTTGTGAAAGGACTCTGAGCCGGGCGCGCGAAGGCGGGGTTAGTCTGCGCGTGAGCGCGGATTCATGGCAGGTGTGTGTGGTTTCAGACCTGTGTTACCGAGCATTTGGCTCGCGATTATATACCTATATATAAAGCTGTATCTTTGTTATATTTGTTCCTGTTTATATGCCTGAGTTACGTAGACACGTTGATAGCGGTCGTATCGTTTATGTTGCTTCCACGAGTGTGAATGCCCTGTTGTCTGCTTAACCGTGAAGACCGCATCTGTATTAAAGTGAATGTTAATAAAGAATGATCTGCGCCTGCATCCTGAACCTGTCTACGTCCCGTATCAGGCATCTATAATTGCATCACACTCTTCCACGGTATTTGTTTTTCCACTTTTAGTCACAACATTGTTAAATTTTTCCTTAGTAAGGCCTCCATTACCACTACCATCCCTATTTTTTATGGCAATGCTAGATCCTTCAGCAATTGTTAATTGTAACTGATCCTCATTTTTGTCTGTACTTGTCTGCCCCTCATTTGTATTCTGAGGTGGCACCTGATCTCCATTCTCAGAACATGCTTGAATCGCATGTCCTATCTGCCCACAGCCAAAACACTTCATATTTTTAGGTTGCATAGATAGACAACAAGGATTATTCTATCTTAAATTGCATGGCTAAATTTAGCTCCTCATTTCCATTCTTTAAAATCATGTGCACTTGTCTTTGGAATGATGCCACATGCTTCAGCTGGGGTAATCTCCAACATAATGAGATTTTTAACATTTTAACACAGTTCTACCATGTCTTGTTAATTCTCTTTCAATTATGTCATCTCTGATAAAAAGCTGGTACATTTGAAAATGTAATCTTTTTGGCTAGATAGACCAAAGGTGTTACCAGGTTAAACACACTATTAACAACAATCCCTTTCACTACAAGTCATGAACTTTCTTCACATTATCCAAAAATATCACTATGGCACTGTTCATCCTAGCTGCTGACATCAGTGGTATATCAAACCACTTCAGTAACTGCAAGTTATCTTGCTCATCAGCAACGCTCTTGTTCAACACCTCCAACACTTTACAACACGTTTTCCCAACAAAAGCTTTTTCACAACCAAGCAGCCCAGCATACACAGAATGTTCCTCTAACATTAGCATATGGTTCCCGTTTGGTTATTTTGGGGGGAAACACCCTAGCAAGCACTCAGAACACCCTAGAAACCGCCTAGCAACACCCTAGGAACCACGTAGAATCTGCATAGCAACCACTCAGAACACCCTAGTAACCGCCTAGCAACCACCCATAATACACTAGCAACTGCCTAGCAACCACCCAAAACACCCTAGCAAACTCCTAACAACCACCCAGAACACCCAAGCAATAACCTAGCAAGACCATAGAAGACTTGCTTTCTCAAGCCAACTTATCTAGTTATGTTGTTTGTTCAAAAGTTATGATCCAGTATATGTTAATATTCTAACTAATGCTTTTCTGTGCTCACCTTGGATAGTCTCCTCAGCATCAACCCAACGCTGTAGTTTCTGTGTGGTGCACTGTGATATACAACCGATGTTAGTTCAAAAGAGCTTGAGTTTGATTCACACAGGGTGAGAGTTCTTAAGTGTATTTTGTCAGAAAATGGAGACATTTGGCCACTTGGTGGTTCTATAATAGTAAAAAAAATAAAACTTGAAAATGGCTGTGTATATGGTGTGTAAATGACTGTGTATTATTCACTCTTTCATACATACACATGCACGTTTTTGTATCTTACATTAGATCTCAATTTTTTAACAACGTTGCTTCAGGACCACTGCTGTCAATCAAATCGTTCATTAAATATTTGAGATTATTTCAAAAACCTATTTGCATGTGCAGCTCATCTATAATTCTAAAGAAGCATGCAAACCTTTATGGAGATTGAACAATAGGTGACGCTATAATTTTTAAAAAGTTTAACAACCATATATTTCCATAGTAAATTGCCTGTATGGGTTGTAAATGGTCTTTTCCATCTCTGATTAGGTGGCTTCAGGCTAGTTAACGAATATATAGTACCTTTTAACACGTGTATAAAGGCCTTAAAATGTGGACTTGAGCAAGTGTACTCAAAAGCATATAACTCCTCCAGAAATGCTTAGATCTTCTGGAAAGTAGGTAAGCTTATGTGATGCATATGACTGAACAAGCACACAAAATTTTATGTAGATCGGAAAATGGTTCTCTCTATAACAGTTAAGATGACTATTCTTATGGTAAATTAACGGAAATTACTATTATTACCACTAGATGGCAGCAGAGGACCACTCTTTAGCTCATTCGACTCAATAAAATAGTTCTTTTCACAAGTTTTTATTTTTAAATCATATTTAGACATTATAAAATTAGTATAATAAAATTACTAATCCCATTTTGTCAAGGTTTATACCGCTCATTTGCGGTATCAGGGTTTGCAATTATATCATTATTATTATAGTGTGATCGGGAAATTGTGTTATTAAGGAGAGGCGTGAAGTAAGCATTTTCTTACCCATCATTTATTCCAAGTATCTATCTCCACAATAAAATGTGTGTGAAACCTGAAAATGGTATTATAAAGGGGAGACCTGGAATAAGCATTTTGTTTCTTGTCATTCATATTTAATATCGAATCTAAGACATATCTAAGAAATAAAATCACCATTGTGCTGCTGTCAATGAAATCATTCGTTAAATATTTGAGATTATTTTAAAAACCTAGTTCAGTGAAGTAGTCCTAGATTTTTTGCTCAACTGTAGTAATCCTACTGCAAGACAATTCTTTGGACTACTTAGATCAATAATTTTTTTTAATTAAGTTTTGACTTAACCCCACAAGTGCACATCAAAAAGTTTACAATGAGTGTGACCACTTTAACTTAAATGACTATAACTCTTGAAAGGAATGAGATATTTTTACTAAACTTGGGATACATATGCATGAACTCAATTTGAGCATAGATGTAATAATAATAATAATAATAATAATAATAATAATAATAATAATAATAATTACTGAGTGTGACCAGTTGGTGTCACTATAGCAGTAAATAAATCTTGCAAGAATTGTCATTCATTAAATATTTGAGATTATTTCCAAAACCTAGTTTTGCAAACTAGTCCTAGGTTTTTCACTCCACCGCAATAAAACCACTACCGTACAATTCTCTGCATGCTTTGTTAATAATTATTTTAAAATTTGTTAAACTTTATCATTTGGATAGCTATAACAGGGTAATTTAGAATGAGTGTCACGAATCAAGGATGGGTTCAGAAGCAATCCCAGATTCTAATGTTTATTTAAACAACCAAACAACAAAACAAAGACACTAAGACAACTAGGCAAAACACTATGACAAGAAACTAAACACAGTGACATGAAAGACAGACAAACAAAAGTCAGAGAAACAGTGCAGGCACTGGCTATATATACACAAATGTGCTCATTAACAGAAATGTGAATTAGGTGCAGGTGGTCATGGACATGCAGTGCGGTGACTGATGGGAACTGGAGTCCAGAGTTTCCTGATACAGGACAGAACTCCCCCCAAGGGCGCTACTCCCGGAGCACCCATACATGCACCAACTCCATCTGGTGGT
>JAOUWY010000032.1:25524185-25534962 GCA_025728095.1 Prietella phreatophila
TGTAGCAAAGTGTCATTTCTTCAGTGTTGTCACATGAAAAGATATCATCAAATATTTACAAAAATGTGAGAGGTGTATTCACTTTTGTGGGACACTGATATATATTTTATATTACACACACACACACACACACGTGATGCTAATGTGTGTCTTTTTAGTGTCTTTCAGTGCATTCATAATAACACTGTTTTGAATACTATTAAGACCCCCAACCCCCACCAAAAAAAAAAGTGCACTCTTTTTGGAAAACCAGAATATGGTCACCCTAGCTTCTGTGATGTAATGTTACCCACATCAGGGACAGTGATCTTTTATTTATTTCGTTAAAACAAATACAAACATTTAACATGTTTTAAGCTTAAAATATGCTCTAAACAAAAGTATTTTAGATCATATTGCTTTTCTCTTGTTTACATGTGTGGCCTTGTAAACAAATTACATGTAATCAGATTACATTAATCTTATATTGTGACACTTTGATTACGTTACTGTATACATTTTTTATGAAGTCATTTGTAACTGGAATGGATTATATTTTAAAGTAACCCTCCCAACCCTGTCTCTGTGTGTGTCTCTCTCTGTGCGTGTGTGTGTGTGTGTGTGTGTGTGTGTGTGTGTGTGGCCTATACAATCTGTGACTGAAAAACTTACATTGGTGCCAGACTTCATGGGATTTCCAAGGTCACAGATGAGGTACCGTGTCTGGTTCTGTGTCTCGTAGCTGCACGTCAGCTGAGTTAGACTCTAGACAAGGACAAGTAACAATTAGTGAGAAACCGTGCCTAACTATAAAGTGTTATCTTCCCTGCAAACATTAGACTTTCTAAATATTTTACAAATTGTTAAGACTTTTGGAAATTAAACAGAGTCAGTACTGCAAATACACTATATGGCTAAAAGTGTCATAGCATTAGAGCATCAGTGAGGTCAGACACTGATGTTGGATGAGGAGGCTAGGAGGCCAGGGGTGCAGTCGGCATTGCAAGTCCTCCCAAAGGCGATCACTAGGGTTGAGTTCAGGACTCTGTGCAGGCCGCATGAGTTCTTCCACTCAAACCTTGGCAAGCCATGTCTTCAGGGAGCTTTCTTTGTGCACAGGGGTGCTGTCATGCAGGAACAGGTTTAGGCTAGGCCACTAAGCTCCAGTAAAGGAAACGGTGTAAATTTCAGGTGTCCAGAAACCTTGGGCCATATAATGTATCACAGCATATGATATAATGTATCATTAAAACATAGTAGAAGTAAGACAAGCACACATGCACGTGCACACAACCGCCCGCACGCTGATGTCCATAAGTTACCTCATTATTGCGGGCAATTCCACTGTAGTCCGCCTCCGAAGGAAGCACGACATAGAGCTCAGCTTCATAGGCGCCACCTCCATCATTCCATGCATTGAAAGTCAGGGTTAGTGCATTATCATCCCCCATGTACACTTCTTTCCTGTCGCTATAGAAAGAAAAAAATACAAAAACACACCATTACAGTACCACCCATGTCAAAAAGAAAAAGAAAAATGTAAAGGTGAACTGTTGACTTGTTGGTATGAAACTGTCAGCAAAACACAGGATGCTGCATATTAATTACAAATTAAGATAGTGTTGGTCTAAGGTTGAGCCAGACAGTAGCTAATGCTTCTAGAATGCTAGGTCCTGAATTCTCATCAAAAAGATTCCCAGCTGAGTCGCAAACTTCAAGGAAGTCCTTCTTCAACAAGGGAAAAATATTTTCCTATGTAGCAATAAAGCCATACAAGCATCAGAACACAGGCTGTGGTTGTAACACACCACCTCCTTATTTTCCCCTCCCTCCTTCTGTCACTGCCCATTCCCCTGCTTTATCTCCACAGCACCAAACACAACTGAGAAATTCCATACAAGGGCCACACAGATGCTTTCAATTACTGCTCGTCCTTGTAAAGCTGGAGCAAAATTCAAACTTAAGTGCCTTACATGCGAGGGACTAAGTGTTGAGAGCTCCAATAACCAGGTTCAAAATATCACCTTTAAGACTATACATGGCAGACCAGTGTCATGCTTTAGGGCAACTGATTAAACAGTGGCAGTTATAATAAATTTCCATACATCATAGTGTCCTATTGCGCTAATGTGGCCTTTGTAAGATAATGACAGGAAATAACTCGCAAACAGACACCTGGAAACAATTTCATATGAAATGAGTAAATAAAGCTTGGCTGAATGTCTAAACCTAGTGCGGAGAGCCAGCACTGTTGTAGGTTAAATAGCTTGGCACAGGTTATAGACATGGCAAAACGTTGGCTTTGTTCTTAAGAGGAAACCCACTACACACATTGTCTCCTGTTGCAAAATTAAAATCATTTTGAGTTGCTCCACTCATAGCTCAATTTCCCTGCTTTAGGAATGTGACCTGTACAAATTCAAGCAATATCATGCATGCCTTATCATAGCATTAGCTGTTCAGGAATAGCAATCAAACAAATAATATTCACAAACTCCAAGTAAATTAAACAGCTTGTTTACATAAAAGGTAAATATTATTTTTGTAGAATAAAGCCACATATCTACAAAATCTAAATAGAGCTGAAAGTACAGAAGCAGAGGGAGACAAAACTAGCTCAGAATTTTCCAGACCCAACTCTTTTTTTTTTCTTTTTCACAAGCCACTGGCAGCCAATCCCGGAAGGTGACGCACAGCTCTCCTTCCTATTTTCACAATGAACGCACATGCGCGCATGTGCATGTGTGTGTGTGTGTGTGTGTAACCGTAACCATTAACAAATCAACCAATTCTCTAATATTCATCAAATGTATTTACAAACAAAATATTTATTTTCTCGTTTGCATGCTTAATAAGGTATTGTTTTCCAGAAACTGCTAACAGTTGCTTACCAACTACATAAATACAAGGTCTGAATCATGCATTGAATCAAGTATTCAACAATTAGCTTCCTTTGCTAAATGACCTACCCATTTACAGAAAGTTTCAGGTCTGGGACACAGACGTTGTCTTCTCCACAGTCCAGTAAAATTTGGGCCTGGAAAATTAAAATCACAAACAAAAAGTGTCAGTAACAAAATAATAATAATTCTGATGCAGTACTGCCTCTGGAGGGAAATGTCTTTAAAGCAGATATGACAGGAGAACTTTAATTACCTTTAAACTGGTAATAGGATTTTTGTCCTGAGCTAAAGTAAGCTACAGCACTTTAGCACAATAAGGTGTGAATATTCAAATCAAAACATTATAACTGTTCTGTTATAATATCAATGGCAGTCTTATGCATTCTTAATATCTAACCAAAACAAATCACACACAGAAAGATGAAGAATAAATGTATTAGAGAGAGAGCTTTATTGATCCCGAAAAGGAAAATTTGCTATGTATGCAATCATGTGGCTTGTGTGCACTCATAATGGAAGGAATCAGAAGGTTTTAAATGGAGAGGAGACATACAGTCAAGTCTATAAGTATTTGGACAGTGACACTCACTTTTTGTAATTTTGCCTCTGTACACCACCACAATGGAGTTGAAATGAAGCAATTAAGATGTGACTTTCATCTTGAATTCAAGGGGTTTAACAAAAATATTGCATTAACCATTTAAGAAGTACAATCTTTGTTTATTTAAAAAGAAATAATAATAATGGAGCACCCCCCCCCCCTTTTCACATGCTCGAAAGTAATTGCACAATTGACTAAAGCAGTTTCATGGTCAGGTGTTGCCCATTTCCTCGTTATTCATGAATGACACATTAAGTAGATAAAAGGTCTGAAGTTGCTTCCAAGTGCTGAATTTGTATGTGGTAGCTGTTCATGAGAACTCTCAATATGCTGTTGAAAGAAGCGTCAATGCAATCGAAGGAGGCCATCATTAGGCTGAAGAAAAGAAAGGAAAACAAGAAAAAAAAACCCAGACAACAAACTTTAGGAGTGGCCAAATCAACAATGTTGTACATTATTAAAAAGAAGTAATGCACTAGCGAGCTCAGCAACACCAAAAGCCCTGGAATATCAAAACGTTGAAGAAAAACCTCTTTACAACATCTAGCCAAGTCAAGAACACTCAAAGGTGTCTTAAAAAATCTACAATCAACAAGACGCCTACATGAATGTAAATACAAACAGTATACCTCAAGATTCAAACCACTAAAGAACAGAACACTTAAGAACAGAAAGGCCAGATTAGACTTTGCGAATATATATATATTTAAAAAAGAACCTCTTACAAAATGCCTGACCAGATATGGTGCAAGAGGAACTTGTACCAGAATGATGGGAAGAGAGGAAGAGTATGGAGAAGGAAAAGAAGGGCTTATGTTCCGAAACATACCACATGTCTGTCAAACATGGTGGAGCAGAATATATGGCATTGGGCATATATGACTGGCAATGGAACTGAGTCACTGGTGTTTATAGATGTTGTGACTGCTGAAGTAGCAGGATGAATTCAGTAGATTATAGAGCTATACTTTCTGCTTAGATTCAGTCAAATGCTGCAAAACTGATGTGATGTCCATGGGTTCGAGATTTCAGGCAGTCATTGACTAATCTGCATCCAATTAAAAAAAATAATCGTAATAATGATTGTTTGTTTGTCCAGTTTCTTTTGAACCTAGGAAATGGTAGGCCTTTTATTTTTTATTTTTTTTTACAAACAGCTGTAATTCCTAAATGGTTCATATTTTTGTTAAGCCCGTTGAATTAAAGCTGAAAGTCTACACTTCAATCATGTCTTGATTACTTCAAATCCCTTGTAGTTGTGTATAAAGGCAAAATTATGAAAATTGCGTCACTGTCCAAATACTTATGGACCTGGTGTGCGTTGCCGCATGTAGAGGACACATATATTCCTGTCTAGTGTGCGTTTTAAGACGCAAGCACTTGCAGGACCATACAGAGAATCACCATCGTACAAGCACCACAACACACATAAGAGTCTGTTGCTACAAAAAACACACACACACACACACACACACACACACCTTATTCATAGGCAGAAAGTTGGGGGGAGGGTGTACTTAAGTAACCTTTTGTATTGACTAGGGATGTCACGAGAACCGATACTTCTGTACCAACATTCTTAAAACGTGACGGTACTTGTTTTTCTGAAGTTCCAGTGGTACCGATCGTAACTAAAGTACCGGAGTTACCGAGGTTACGATTCTTCCAAACCTGAAGGGGGCAGCAAATACGCGCAAGTCATCTTTATCCTGAAAGACGGTCCTATATTATGTTTGTTTGAGGCAGTGGGCATTGCAGCCGTGAAACCACCTAACGTTCTAATCCATGCAATGTTAGCGATAGCCTGTTATTTGTTCACAATGCTAACGCGTTGTAACGTTATAAACTAGCTCCAAATGGTCCACCATGCAACGCCATTCAGTCCGTGTCCTGTCTGCTAAATGTCACTAGATTAAATATTTTTCATAAATCTTTTCGGCCTGAGACCATATCAGTGAATTTTAACTAATGCCCACATTCAGCGTATAAGGTGCGTGTTTAGGAATGCACCTTAGCACCTATAGACGCCACTGTTTTAGTCATTAATGTCAGACAGTGTTTGATCACTAAAATCTCTCTCTCTCCCTCCCCAGTATCAGCCAGAGGACGATGTCCACCAGGACAGTCAAGAGCAAAGTCAGCAAACATTAACACAGCCAACCTTAAGAGAAGCTTATAAAAGGCACCAATTCCCAAACTATACACCAAAACCAGAGACCTCATTTCAGAACATCTCAAAGAAAAAACATCTTATGCCTACATAATTATTATATATCTATTTTGTAATTGCTTTTTTTTATTAATATGTGACTGTTGCCACTATTGTTTTTTTATAATGCTCAAACATTTAAATAAAGGAATTAATGTTCAAGTATTTTTTATTTGTTTTTATACACCACAGTATCGACTTTGATATCGAGTATGGTGTACTTTTGCTGGTATCGGTACCGACTACTAGATTTTTGGTATCATGACATCCCTAGTATCGACTCTACATGTGTAAAGAGAGGCCTATGATGGCTAATTGCTTCAGCATGATTCTGCAAGGCCTGCATGTATATGGATGACGATATGGATAAGAAATAGAAGAGGGAGATTAGAAAGCGTGCAGCACCCTCCCTGTAATCAGACCTCACTGAGCTCTAATTAAAGCCATGGAGGGAGGCTGCTTCCTGCACAACTCAAAGCTGTATATTGGCCTGAGCTCAACCTCTCAAGGAAGGGGAAAAGGAAAATGTTATAACATTAATCCAGCCATGAAACAATGATTGCAATGACATACAACCAAATAAAAGGCAAACAAACATTATAAAATATATAAAATCAACAAAAAATCTGATCAACATTCAATGGGAACAAATTAACCAATAAGCAACACTACTGTTTGGTGTAAATGATACTCCTACAGCCCAAAACTGAAAACAAAAACAAAAAATCTTGCATGAGTTTTATAATGTACAGCAAATGGCACAATTAAAGCAAGCTATTGGTTCTCCTGTTTCAGCTATGTACAAGTAATAAGGTGGAAATAGAGAGACTCACACATTAAGCAGGAGCGAATGCAAAGGTCACAGCTTACACTGAGAAGAAAAAGAAAACAACTCTCTGCTATAATATTTTCAATATATTCACACAAGGGATAACCAGGAACATGGGTTGAATAATTTACTAGGACTCAAACTGATTTTCTAAACAAACAAAGCAAATAAAATTTTGAGCCATTGTGTGACTGTAGTCGAGGAATACTTTATGGGCTCCGGGGATCGCCTGTGTACAGAGCAGAGTTTCATTAATTCATTATTCCACTATGGTCCATGTGGAGCAAATTAACAGGAAGAGAAAGTTTTGAGAAGCACCAACACTGACTCTTTAAAGCATATGGTTAGAATGGACTTAAAGACATAGCTACACCTGCACACAGGTCCCACTAAAGTCACTCTGGTCCTGTTAACATTGTCTTCATTCTCTTTCCATTTATTTAACACTAAATTCACATATGGAATGCAACAACTTGTAAAAGAAGGTTTACAATATTACTGGGAATATAATTTCCAGTTTAATGCCAAGTACAGAATGCACACAACATATTTGATGTGTAATGAAAGCCAGTTTCAGCAAGGAAGAAAAGCAAGAAAGGAAATTTGCTCTTGAAACTGTAAGTATGTTTCTCTGACTGGTGTCCTTGTGGTGTACAAGACAGCTGAAAGCTTGGGCTTACAGTTGTATAATTCTGACTAGGGACAGATACAAAATCCAACCAGATGCCAAATGGGCTACGATATCCACACCCAAAAACCTATGACTACTGGACCTATGACTAATGGACCAGTCCACATCATACCCGTGAACTACTCCTGCTGGGATAACGAAAATCTCTCCCTGGTGTATATGCATTACATTTTCTTTCCAGATTCTTTGGAGCACTTCCCAGATTTATGTTTTGAAAATTTGCATGATTGGAAAAATGGAGTAAAAGAGGGGAAAGGAGAGAACTGAGCAGACCCAAAAGCAAGATCTGCCCACTCATTCACTATAGACCCATATTTAAACTAGAGGAGCAATGCTATGAAAAACTGCAGCGATACTACTAGATGATTTGGTTAGGAATACTTCTATAAACATAAGAGAATTGATTTTCGCTTTCAGTAGCACCACCACACTTGACACCATTATCTTTAAAATTATCTATTACAATACAAAATCAATGGTATAACCATTTCAAACAAATGCAAAAATCGTTCTTCAAACATACAATGTTCGAATTAATGTTTATACCTTCTGCTCAATTAGCTCAGTCGTCTGGTAATTCAGGATCGGCCGGAGGCCGTGTCTGTCTGCAGGAGCCTGTGCATCCAGACTGAAGTTGAGGGTGATAAAGATGGAGGAGAGCTTATCCCGAAATTCCTTTTCATCCTGAGCCCAACCAGAGGAAAACAAACAGGTTTAGATATAATCTCAAAAATGAGAGCCAATCTAAGAAAGATAATGCCTGCATTTCTTAAGCTTAGCCAGATTATACACGATGAGCTAGTGGCTTTACTTCACTTTATCTATAATTTTTTTTTTTACAGAATTCTGTTGATATTTTTACTCACCCTCAGGTAGATTTTTGTCTCGTGGCAGACCTTGGCTTCATTTGGCACCTTTAGTTTCCTCTGCAGGCTGGCCTGCTGGGTGTCCAAAAACAAAGCCCTATGAACAGCTCCCTTCTGCTTCAGCTGGTCCAGCTGCACTTCTACATTAAACACTACAACACACAATCACACAATGATGCTTCACAGTAAAACATCAATCGTGGACATTTGGAAAAGTGCTTCCATCCAAAAATGCCGAGAGACAAAGTCTCACTGACACTTCCAGTGCTTTCACTGGTTTTAAAGTAACATCAAACACTTGTACTGAAGCACATTGGTATGCGAGATATTTCTACACATGATATTGACCTTTTCTTGTCTATTACAAGTGGAAGTGAAGTACAGGTTAATGACGTTATAAAGCCAGGAGTGGACAGACAGAAAAACAATTGGGGAAAAAAAAAAAACCGAGGCACAATCTGGTTGATGGTGGGATGACTTATGTATTGTATTTACTAGATAGATGAAAAATGCAGTTATATAGAAACACTGATGAAACTGGGCAAGATAAAATAACGTACAAAGTCAAAAACACATGTATAAAAAGAAAACAAAGAGGCTAGCCGGACTCAATAACCTTTTACTAGGAACATGAGGACAGAACACCACATCTCATAGGCAAAACATTGGAGATCTTACGGACTTCCTGTTACGTGTGCAAACATGATGTCTTACATCATCCTATACTCATTCCTTCCCCTTATTCTGTACTGTAATGATATTACTATGCCAATGAGAGTTGGCCATATATTACGTTAGCTACCACTTTACATCCTCATCAATTAGGCTGCAGGGAAACCAAAACATGGGTCTGGGCAGTACGCTGGAGGTCTCACTTTCCCAGTGGGCTAATTAATAAATGAATTATTTGGCAAACCCGTGAAAGATCATGTAGGACTAAATATAAAATCATGTAATGAAAACTATGAAACAGGGTTAAGCAATAATATAAGCAGGTAATCAGGACACATGTTAAGTGAGGATGCAACGTGGCTATCAGTTGCTGTCAAGTGTGATGTGGAAAAATAAAGGGAAAAATCCCTTTAAAGTGCTAACTAGAGAGCTTTTATATATAGCTACTTTTGCAAAGCACTGCTATACGTGAATAATAGGATGCAGATGTGGTCTGCTGGCTCACCTAGATTTTCTGGAAGGTGCTTCCCATTGGCTGAAAGGCAGAAGCTCAAGTTCACACTGCAGGAAGAAAAGCAGATGGAGACATGAGAGCCATTTAGATAGCAACACATCCTTACATTTAAATGCACTAATCAAGTCACATTGTACGATGAGAAAGTAAATGGGCAACATGTTATACAGACTGTTCCTAGGTTTTAATGTTTCATAAATCAACATCTGGCAAAGAGAACACCGCTGCTGAGTGATTAAGTTGGAGTGGGCCAAGACAATTCTCTTCTAGAAAAACATCTCTTTCTTCAGTAAATAATTCCAGAAGGCCAAGAGACAATAGTCTCTTGACCAAGAAAGAATTTTACCATGAAATTATAAGGACATTATAAGGTACCTCTGACATCAACTTTGGTATGAATGAGTAAAAAAAAAACAAACAAAAAAAAAAAACAATAATACAAAAACAGAGAAAAAGGGAATTATAAAGAAGTCTGAAGAACTGAACATAGGAGAGCAAAAAGGACAAATCCATAAATGAGAGCAAAAACTTGCGAGAACAGTAAGAAATGCCCAGCACAGTCCAGAACTCTCCTGACCTGGGCTGCAATAAATAGGAGTGCATTCCCATGTGTATTCCTAAGCATGTGTTTGCTTTGCATCACGTGTGTATGTATGTGCACTCTTACACGCATATGCAGCTTGGCGTGCCCTGATGTTTTCCAGCTGTGTTCCACCACTAAACAATATTTCATTCAAAGTCACTGTCAGTTCTCCTCACTCTCTCTCTCTCAGTTCCCCACTCCTCCCCCACCACAGCCTCACCATTACCAGGCAACAAGCTGTAATCAAGACATGTGTATACACACTTTTTCCTGTATGAATCAGACAAGTGGAAGGGCAAAAACCTGAGCACAGACAACTTTGTACCCCAAAGCAGTTTCCTCTCCCTCAGCTGATGAAGGAAATTCAGGATGTACATTTCTAAATACTGACACAGGAAATGGAAAAGGGGGGTTGTTGTATTTCACCACCATCCTGCTCGTCATCTGCCTCGTGAGGCATTACTTTAAGTCAAATCTATGCTGAATGCTAATGGTATCAGCTTAACAATCCTGCTTCCATGATTCAACAACATGTGTCCACCCTCACTTAAAGGCAGACTGTTCCTCTAAATGCCTTTAAAAACACCACCTTTATGGTTCTCCACAGTAACATTACTGTTCTTTGGCCTGGATTAATACTGTGCCAGGTTTAGTTTCTAGACATCCATACCAGAATATATACTTTTTGAAAACTTTAGATTACATAATGTATGTGTGGCACTCTCAGAAACTTTTTTTTTTCTTTTCTCCATAGAAAAAAAAATAAACTGCCTATAACAAATCTGTTAAGATGTCTGCGATTCATACTAAAAACAGAAACACATGTTGTAGTTCTCAAAGTGAACTACAGGCTTAATCTATATCTACAGTAATGGGAAAAAGAAAGTACACCCTCCTTCAGACTCCTATGTTTTTATTTATCAGGGCCCT
>JAOUWY010000032.1:25628300-25641278 GCA_025728095.1 Prietella phreatophila
GGTCATAGTTGTAGTTATTGTTATTCATGTTCACAGAGTTATTTTCATGTTATGCTTTGCGTTGAACTTTAAGTTTTTTTTCCTCAATAAATAAGTGACCAAGTATAATATTCTTGCCTCATTTGTTTAATTAGGTTCTCTTTATCTACTTTTAGGACTTTTTTAGGTCATATTTATGCAGAAATACAGAAAATTCTAAAGGGTTCACAAACTGTATGCATATGCAAAAACTCTCACATACACACATTCATTTTCTGTCTGGTCTAACACCCATTCTTCTTCTCTGTATAGGGTATACAGAGACAATTTTTTACACAAACAATTTAACATCTTAATCTAATCAGAAATGCTTCTTATTTTATATTACCATCGTGAATTGGGGCACCAAAAAAACATTGATACTGTATAAAATCTTTTTTTGAATGTCTCTTTTTAAAAGCACAATACAAATAAAATTGAACTAAAATTTTTAGAGGTTTCACTGTCATCGTCAACAAATTCCAACAAGGCAAGGAATAAGAAATTAATATTCTTGTGATAAGAATAAGAATGTTTAGTTTCCCAAATGTAACTCTTCTCTGCTTAGAGCACTGCACAACACTGAGGAGACCTGCAGCTTTACAGTATCTTATTGGCACTTGGCCATCAGTAACAAATTTCAAGCCATGTTATAATCTTAAACCGATGAAACGTTTTGATCCAGCGCTACACCATATTTACATATTTAGCCTGTTTCCCAGCCAATGGTGTCTAAGTCATAGCTGTTCCAAGTTTCCATACACACTAGTCATCCATGGGCTAGTCATCCTCTTTCTGTTTTTTAGGATCAGAGGAGTGAACACAGGTGGCATACACAAAAAAACCCTTCATTAATCTTCACAGACTTGGTGTGCAAATAAAATGTATGGAATCTCATTAACCAAAATAGGTTTATGATTACCAATAATTGAAATCACAGCTTCCATCGCCCTCATGAAAAAATTTGTGTTATTCTATGGTAAATCACTATGCTTGACACAATCATCACAGAGCTTAGAGATAATGTGAAGTGATGTCAAAGGCATCAACTTCTATGAAAAAGTTTGTTGGGTTCAAAAAAGTTTTGTGAAATATATATTTATAAACAGCCAAACTGTGAATTCACAGCCATTAGCTATGAGTATTTACTATGATTCAGATCTGAAGCATTTAGACACCCTAAAGCCTTTCACAATATAATTACAACGTCTTTGTTAGCCACCCATTACCACCTCTGAGCTCCAGGATCTTGGTTCGATCCTGAGCTTGGGTTAATGCCTGTACGGTCACATGTTCTCCAAAAAACGCGCATTGCAGGTGGATTGGCAACTCTAAATTGTCCCAAGGTGTGAATGAGTGTGTGATTGTGTTTGCACATATGGTGTTCTGCAATGCACCAACCAGAGTGTTCCCACTTCATGCCCAGTGTATAGAATGTAATACCAGGATATAGCAATTACCGAAAGAACGAGTGTTAACTACTTGAAAAAGGCAGTGCTCTCATCAGGACGGACTATTTATCCCAAATAAATTTTATAATAAGATAAATGAAGTCTGTGAAACATGTTAGCTATAACATACACTACAAATACATTAAATATGTTTTAGTTATATGTTAAAACAGTGGTATTACAGATCTTTCATACTTAATTTGTTTTCTATACACAAGTTTTAATAGTGCTAAAATGTAATCCGAGTTTCAGAACCTTCACTTTTATAACTTTGAACTCCCAAGAATTTCACATTATTCTTTGCATCCAATAAACAGTTTCACAAAATAAAGATTCTTAAACAACTAATTTGGCACCAGTTCATACTTTTGCTCTAAGATCTGTGATTGGTTCCATCAAAAGCTTCTAACAAGCAAATACCTTATATGGTCAAAGGTTTGTGGACACCCGTATGTGCTTATCACACCCATATGTGCTTTTTGAAAATCCCATTCCAGATTTAGTCTCCCCATTTCTATTCTAGTAACCTCCACTCTTCTGGTAAGGCTTTCCACTTGACTTTGAAATGTGGCTTTTGAGATTTGTCCATTCAGCCACAAGAGCATTGCATGAGGTCAGGCCAGGCGAGGAGGCCTGGGGTGCAGTCGTCATTGCAATTCATACCAAATGTGTTCAGTGGGGTTGATGTCAGAACCCTGTGCAGGTCACTCGAGTTCTTCCACTCCAACCTTGCCAAACCATGTCTTCATGGACCTGGATTTGTCATTGGGCATGGTCATGTTGGGGTTAGGTCCCTTACCTCCAGTGTATGGAAATTGTAATACTACAACATACAAAGACATCCTAAACAAATGCATGCTTCCAACTTTGTGGCAACAGTTTAGGGAAGGCCCACATATCGGTGTGATGGTCAGGTGTACCCAAACGTTTAACCATATAATGTAATACCTGTGCAAAATAATTGCACAATCATTTAACATGCTGCTTAACTTTAAGTCTTTAATGTGCATGATTTTCTCTTTTCCCTGTCACTTGCTCTTAGCAAACACTTTTACAGTACTTAAAAACCTGGAAAAAGTATTTCCAGAGTAATGTCTATTTATAAAGAGGGTGGCTATCAGGGGCCCTTGTTCAGCTTCACTACTGAAATTACATCAACACCCATGGAGCATTTCAAGCTACTGATTTATGGTTAATATTCTGAATGGATCAGTGGTTTAATCCACCGAAAAATTCAAGGCATCAGCAAAGCTGCAAGGACTTACCTGGGCCATCCTGTTTGCTCCAAGGCATAAAGGCCACAATTTCCACCAGTACCAAACACTGAATTGATACTGCAGCAGAAAAAAATATGCAATCCCTTAAGTTCCATCAAGTCTTCCCTCTCTGCTTTATGTTTTTATTTTTAATGTTATATTATATATGAATAATTTGTTATTCTATTTTTTTTAAATAAAATTTTTTAAATCCTACATCAAATATAGCGCATGCTTATTTCTAAATACAAACCAATGTCAGTAACTGTTAAGATCTCTTAGTCTATGAGTTGGCTGTCTTGAACTTCACTACAAATCTTGTGCAAAATAACTGCAGCATTGCCAGGCTCTAAACCTCTGGAGGAAGCTTTATTGCCTCTTCTTCCAACAGTGGGCAAGTCTCTTGAAAATCTGTGCCACTTGGGCCATGTTCAGAACTGGAGTGGTCCTCTGCAGCCTTTTTAATGCTCTCTGGAAATGAAGGAGGAGGTTTCTCAGAAGTAGAGCTCTCAGCTTGATCCTGCCTGCAGGTTTGGGATTTGTGACATTTGCTCCTTGCCTCTCCTTCTACTTGTTCACCTTGGGGTTCTTCACCTTTTCTGGGTTGCTCTTCTTGCTTGTCATGTGTCTTAAATGTGGCTGTCTCCACATGGTCTATCTGATAATAGAGGACAGAAGCTGTCTCATTTAGACTGTGAGCATCTTCCTGGTTCTCCTTGATGCATAGCAGGGTTGCTCCTCCTGGAAAAGTGTCATGAAAGAACATTTGGTCTACCTCAACCATACTCTCAACCTCCTTCTGGTTGCTCAGCTCCTCATGCAAAAGACACAGTTCCGGACTGGGACTCTGCACTTCCCCTCTGTGTGCCTCCTCCTCCTGCTCCCTTCTCCTTTCCTGCTCCTCGGCACTCTGCAGATGGAGCACAGCTGTCTCGTTCTCATGCTCCAGGCTGTGGCAGTGCTCCTCTAGTAGCTCCTGCTCATTCAAGGGCCCCATCTTCATTTCTATTCCAGAATCCAGGGAAGAGCAGGCACTTGAAGGACCGGGGTTCAGCTCAGTTTCCGTCCCACAATCTTCTCCAGATTTGGAGCCTAGCACATGTCTCTTCTCCCGGTCTAGCTTCATAATTGTGTGTAGGAAGTGAGTGCGAACACGGACAGGGTTGAACTCAATCCGTCCTGCTACATTATGGCAGCCATCTCGAGAACAGCCACATGGGAAGGACATACGGTCCACCTGGGATAGAGAGATGGAAAAGAAAGAAGAAAAATGATAGAGCATTGGTCTGCCTTATTTTATTAAATAATATAACTCTAACTGCTACAGGAACATGTTCACATTAAAGTCCTGAAAAGGGATTATCATAGGAAGATCAGCGAATGCTGGCAACATTGAATCTATCTTATGTAATATAAAATGTAAGATTAAATTCTGAACTAGCATCCACTTCACCTGGGATAGAGACATGGAGAAGAGAAAAGTGAAGGAACATCATAGACAGACCTGCCAACCCCAAACAGAAATAATGTGTGGTATCAGGAAAAAACATAGTAAAGATTATATTAAAAAAAAAAAACCCTGACTACATTTTTATATATTCCTTTTTAATCCAACATATTTTCCAGTTGACTATGTTTGATGGTTTTTGTTTAAGACTTCCGGTTAGACGGGGTGCATGGTGGCTTTGTGGTTAGCACGTTCGCCTCACACCTCCAGGGTTGGGGTTCGAGTCCCGCTAGGGCCCTGTGTGTGCGGAATTTGCATGTTCTCCCCGTGCTGTGGGGGTTTCCTCCGGGTAGTCCGGTTTCCTCCCCCCGTCCAAAGACATGCATGGTAGGCTGATTGGTGTATCTAAAGTGTCCGTAGTGTATGAATGGGTGTGTGTGTATGTGAATGTGATGGTGTGTGTACCCTGCCTTGTCCCTGATGCTCCCTGGGATAGGATCCAGGTTCCCCCGTGACCCTGAAGAAAGAGTAAGCGGTAGAAGATGGATGGATCGATGGATGGATGGATGGATGGAAGGACTTCTGGTTAGACGGGCTATTTTCAGCTGATTAGTCTGTATTCATCGCAGCATCTGACACAGCCATTTAGTTACGTATTTGCAGAAAAACTGGTATTGTTTGTGCAGTTATGGGGTGTCATAATGGCACAAACAAAACATTTTCTGAGAGCAGGTGTGCTTTGACCATAAACTGCGCACTGGAGTTGAATGTGGATTTCAGATGCCATAGGATCTAAATCTGCATCCTACAAATGAAGACACTTGCAGCTAGAATCTAAAGAAACCACCGAAACAACCATATTTTTACGCAGCACATAAAGGTGTTATACTGCATGTGAACAAAGTTTAATGTTACTGAGATTAGCTAGTTGTTTGATAGCCCCGTAGCGTCCAGTGTTCCTAAACAGCAACTGTTGCAGACAAAGGATTTAATAATTTCATGAGTTGTTTGTTCTCTGATGTATCCATGAGCATGGCAAGCTAGTATGCTTAAATTAGCTAACTCTGCTCATAACAGTAGCTTGCAATGTTTTGGCCTTTTTATTGCAGAAAACAGAAGAATATGGGTTTTTTATTTAGGTAATAACCCATACGAATGGTTTCAATGTAAAATGTGGGAGTCCTACACAAAATACATAAAGATTGGCAGGTCTGCACAAAATATACTTGATTTGTACAATGTCATGTCATAAGTGAAAAGGTGCCATAGACAGACTGTGAGCAATGCAATTTTGCCAAAGAGGTGTTTTTGGTTCACTAAAGAAGATTTCAGTTCACGCTTTTTGTTTTTTTATTAAGACTCGTATGGCAGCTACTTTTAAGAAGAATGTAGGAATAACCTGGAAGGAGCATTTCAGGACAGGAACATTATGTTAAATGACTGTTATAAAACTACTTGACTAATCTGACTAATCTGTAACCACTGTGTCCTGCTTATTCATTAATGCAGAGCTAGGGCATCAAATTATTTTCGGCAAGAGTACATTCCTTTCTTACACACAAGCTCTCTCTCTCTCTCTCTCACACACAGACACACCATCTCTGACCTGGCACTTGATGCCTGCTCTGCTGCAGCCACACTGGTGGGGGTCACAGTAGAAGCGACAGTTACAGCCACATTCCTCACGTGACAGCCGGATGGCACGCAACTCCATCTTCTCTCGGGCATCGATGCGGGCGATACCAGAGGCACGCAACAGTGCCCGTCGCCGCTTGGTAGGCAGTGGCTGTAGGAAGAAACAATCATCCACCTCGACACCCTCCACGTCCAGATCCTCATCAGACACATCATCCAGTGTCAGCAGGTCAGCTTGGGCACAATGCACTGTGCCGTTCCGCGTCAACTAGGAATTATTAAATGTTAAACTTTTTATTCTAACTTTATATTTTTATAACTTTAATTTTCCAATGATCTCTTTCATGTTTGCCTTTTAAACCCCTTCTTCTTCCAAATGTGACAAAGATGCAGTGTTTCAACACTTTTGGTGCTGCTACAGGCCACAGCAGTAGTGGCCAGGGACAATGACCACATTACCCTCATGTATTACAACACAATCTCCTTGCTGCCTAATTCACATTAGAATCAACTGGCTGCAGAAAGCAGCTGAACCATACACACATTTGATTAAATAGTGAAACTCAATACCCAAATTCAATTTTTTGTTTCAAAAGATTACTCCATTTACCAACCCTTGCCTTATTTAGTAATATTTTTATCTTTACTTTCCTGAAAAACAGAAATCAATGCACTAAAGTGTTGCATAAGTAAAACATAAAATGAAACACAGCACATTTGTTTTAAAGAGTAGTAAGTCTGAACCTTCATCTTGCGAGCATTCAGCTTCTCTTGTCGCAGGTGCTGGTGGAGAATGTGGCGGTGGCTGCTTTCCTGCTCTCGGGCAAACTCCCCCAGTGTGTACTGACGTATAGCACAGTGATGTCGTGCCATTCCCAGTGAGCTGCCACCTTGGCTAGGGACACTGGTGAAGCCTTGCCTTCTGGAGAAATAGTAAACTGTCACTGCGTCAAAACGCACCCGCTTATGGCCCAGAGAGGTTTTTTCCCTCCTAAGAATGGAGGTGGCTAAGAGGAGAAATTAGAGAGAATTGATTAAGAGTGGCTGTTTCCTGCATTAGGAGACTATATTTACCATTTGTGATATATGGTTATTGGACCTGGTTATTAGTAAAGAATAAAAAGCATTAAAAGACAAAAAGAATTATAAATTACATTGGTCATTGCATACGAGCAATTGCTATATACATAATTTACTTGACTTTAGTTGATAGTATACTTACGCTATCCTAGCATATCTACCGATAGTATACTTACGCTATCCTAGCATATCTACCATTTTAATGCTAGGTTTTTTTAAAAGATTGTTGTGATTTCTTGCATGGCTAAAAAAAATATATATAAAAACTGTCTCACTAGGATAAGACGACATATCTTGCATTGTTTTTTGTCAGAATGGCACCCTTCAAAAAAATGAGGCGAAAAAGATAGTTTTCTTTATAAAGTATCAAACATTATGCGTGATTCACATTTCACACTGAACCAATACAAAAACTAGACAATACAAACAAAAACTAAAGATATTACCTCAAACAAAAATCACTGCAAAAATATAATCAATAATGTCTCATTATAAAGGCAAAGAAATTGTCATCCTAAAATAAAAATCTATTTGTTTAAAATGACCCTTATTCTCCAGGAGGTCTATTGTTGCCTTGTACTGGTTCCTTCGGGCATAAAGTGTATAAATAACAATAATAACAATAATAATAAATAATAATAATAATAATAATAATAATAATAACAATAATAATAAAAATACATATGCAGTTAAAATACCAACCCAGCTGAAAGGGTTGCTCCAGAAAGAAAAAGCCAGAAAAAGAGTCTCAGTGGAACTACAGCTGTAATCATGTGTTATGGTCAGCTGAAGCTAAAATGAAACTTTTGGACCTTTGACATCATTGGCATGTTTTGGAAAAAAAAAAAAAAGAACTGAGTAAACATATGGATCCACCAGGAGGGATTAATGCAGTTACTGAATAAGAATGACAGTTCCTGTATTTTTAACCTCAAGTCATCACTAATTGCATTTATTTTCCCATATATTCATAAGAGGTGATGATAATTCAGATGACTTGACCTATAATCTCATTCCACTCTTACGTGTAAGGGAGCTGCAAGGGGCATTGAGACTGTCACAGCTATCCACGCTGTCACTGCTCGAGACGTCATCGTCTGATTCTTTGAGTGTTGAGCATGGTGAGCCACTGTCCACTTCCTCAAATCTGCGCTTTAGGCCAAGAGCTGATACCGTCTCCATGGAAACTTGATGTTCTGAGAACATGATGTACATGCTTAGCTCAAACAACTAATTAACCCAAAACAGACAGATAAAAGCAGCAGCAGTCAAATTAACTCTGCATGATAGGAGAAATTAATGAAACACATCCATGCTCCTACTAAATGTACATGACAATAGTACTTTGTTTAATCTGTGATACCAAAATAAGATTAATAATCATCTGAAGGAGGATTATTTTCTTGCATTACCCCCAAAATGTGTGCAATGTGTAACTCCTGATACTTGTTTAAATTGGTTCATTCCATCTTTCATATTGTTAGATATATAATTTGTCATTAGTACTCCCTCCTGGTACAGGGCTTTACATTGGGGTCTATATCTCATGAACCTTAAGCCATGCAAGATCCACCCCTCAAAATGATTCTACGCATTCTCCCAAACAAAAAAGCCTCTAAGGCGGACATGTAGATTTTGAGCTAATTTCATCTATCCATCCATCCATCTTCTACCGCTTATTCCTTCGTCAGGGTCGCGGAGAAGCTGGAGCCTATCCCAGGAAGCATCGAGCACAAGGCGGGGTACACCCTGGACAGGGTGAGCTAATTTTATTAATAGGCAAAACCTAATTTTGCAAACTAGTCCAATATTTTTCTCTATATCTTCACAAAATTGGTATCACTCAACAGAACCTAAATCTCAATAATCATCATCAAAAGCACGTTGACAGTTGTACACAATATGGCAGCCACACATCAATCATTTCTAAAGAGATGAAGCATAATTTACTCAGAGAGCTGGAACTCATGATTGATTGTATGGATTCACACACAATGTATACATATAAGTGTAAGCACTACAAAGTGCTTTACACTGTTTCACCCATTCACTCACACACACGCAAGGTTCTAGCCTGCCATCAGGAGCAACTTGGGTTTCGCGTCCTCCCCATGGACACTTCGGCATGAGGAGCAGGGATTGAATCACCAACCCTATGATTAGTGGGCAACCCGCTCTACCACCTGAGCCACGGCCACCCCCTCTGTTTAGTGAGGGTAATAAACAAACCTTTTAAATACTTTTCAAAGTGGGATGCAGAACATTCATAGTGCTGGGAGAGAAATTGTCTTATTTCATGCAGTAACTTGTGTTCTATGGCTGTGCAAGGATGCATTCCCTAAAAAGGTCCTGTCATGCCATTTAGTACAGAATGTTTATCTGCTTACATGTTTTTCTGTTAAGAGTTTGTCTGCACATTTGCCAAACCCAGAAACAAAACCTGTTTGAACTGCCTCAAACTGCTCCCTATTGGTACACTAAAGTGTACCGTGCCCTGCACTTCATATATGTATACTACACTGCATATAGACAGAATGATGTCAGTATGTCCCTGATATTGAACTGGGAAGGAAATGTTGAAATCTGGTAAAGCATCGTCATAGTGAGGAGATCAGTTAACATGTCACACAATGCAAACAGTATAAAGTATGGCATAATTGCACTGTATCATGCAACAAGGTCCAAATTTCACATGTACTTTCAGTCATGCAGAATAATATCATGCTACTACTGGCTATTGTAACAAGCACTGCAGCACCCTTGGTATTGACAGCCACTATATCTAAAATAAAAAGGACAGCCTGTATTGATAATGTGTATGCTGTCAATGATCATTTTAATGTACAACATGTAACAAGACAAAAACAAACAGGTAAACTTGTCACATAGTTAACAAAAGTATTCAAATACACAACCCATTCTCAAGTCTTAAAAGAAAACATTTACAGTTAGCAGTTTAGAACTGGAGATAATTATTTCACTTGATTAAGTATTTTTCATATTCTTATGAGACAGCATTTCTGGCTACTTAGTGTTTAAAAAAATATAATAATAATAATAATAATCTGCAACCCCCCTCAAAAAATCTGAACATGTGATATGTAAACCAAGTTGAGTTCGATACCAATAGCATTGATGGATCTACCTCCAACACCACTACATACAGTCCTTTGTGTTACTCATTTTTATGCCTGAAATACCCTTAACACATGCTTCAAAAAGGAACGAATCTAATGAATAAATATTATTTCAGACTTTTGACCTTGCTGTCACCTAGTTCACGATGATAATTCCATATAAATCCTACAAATATTCAACTAGTTCAATCTTGAGATGTCATGCTAATCTCAGACAGATAGACACAAAGATGAACGGGCAGCTGAGTTGGTTGTAACACGATACAAAGTAATTAAATTCATCTTGAATTTATTTTATTCATTTACATGTGTTCATTTACTGATTTGCTTCTCTTTAAATCCAGTTTTAGACTGTAATATTACAAAGGTCTTTCCAGATTATTACTACACTGTATGAGACAACCCCAGTAAAATTGCCTGAATTCTATAATATAATTTGTTCAACAAAGTAATTCAATTCAATTCAATAGCGCTTTTTACAATTCACATTTTCACAAAGCAGCTTTACAGAAACATATAAATTTCCCTTTTACAGAAATATATACATTTAAACATTTTAAATTGATAAATTTGTCCCTAATGAGCAGAGGCAATGGCAGCAAGGAAAAACTCCCTGAGATGTTAAACGGAAGAAACCTTGAGAGGAACCAGACTCAGAAGGGAACCCATCCTAACCTGAACAACGGATAGTGTAATTATAAATAATTCCCTTCTATAACTGTATGCTACATGATAAAACAAAAGTGCAGCTATGTAATCTAGAGATTAAACACACTCTCAACATGAAGTCTATTCTGCTGAAATCATCCACTGATGGAGACCGTTAAGAAAACAATACTAAGTAAAATATATTTTTAAAATAAATCACGTTTTGCCCTGAAGATTTTTTCTTTGGCCCTGAATAATTATCCACTTGGAGCAGTTTGACACTTCGTAACTGAACATCAGTAAGTATCTTCAGTGACCAGAGGCGAGATCAATCAGACAGGGATTACAGGAAAATACTCATATCTTATTGCCTGACAGTCTCTCAATTCTTCCGAATGTCATGTCATACATTGACACATCATGAAATTACTGAAAGAACTGAGAGTTTCACTTTATGGCGTATTTTTGCAGGTTTTATAGGTTTTGAAAGTAAAGTAATACTTTTTACATGCAGTAAAAAGTAAAGAGTTACCATTTTATAGTAGTAATAAGTAATCAGTAGCTTCTTCACTTTTTTTTGAGTAACTTACACAACACTGATGGGCAGACAGATGGATAACCCAAAAACACAATACCTCCACCATCTAGTGGCAGACACACACACACACACACACACACACACACACACACACACAAATAAGTAAAGAAGACTAAATGTAAATAAATCCAGCATACAGCTGCACAGCAAGACCTGAAACTAGCTAAGGGAAGGAGGATGTAAAGAATATAGCAGGTATGATGATGAGAGCAAAAAAAAACCCACCAGAGCTCTCATAGAAAAAAAACAATGTGGAAACTCGATTTTCTTCCCAATCACAAGTTGATAAATGACTCGTAAATTACCAGGCATGTGCACAGCAGAGATGATTTGCAATTAGCCAGAAGAAAAAACATTAGTCATTCTTAGAAACACTGCAAGACAAAGACCAAGCCTTTGTTCACAGTTTCACATCTCATAGTTTTGATCTTGTTCTCTACCTCGTTGTTTGATTCTTGTTTAAGCTAGTTTATGCCTTTTTGCATGTTTTTAACCACACTATTGTCTCACATTTTGGATTTGTCTGCCTCTCTTCAATAAAGCTCTTATCTGCACTTGCATTTGTCCTAAACCCTCATTACTTGACAATTAGCAACTGCCTTTTTCAATACATAAAAACTTTTTAAAAAATAATTATGAGTGGGGGTTAACCGGTGTATTTTATGTCGTAGAATAAAACAAAAATATTTTGAGGTTCTGTTCACCACAGACTTTATTTCAGGTTTTTAACCAAAATCCCATTCAAAAACCCACTGACTTTGGGATGGAACTGGAAGGGCTAAAATGCTAACTCATTTCTGCATTTTTTTTGACATCATCCCTGCGCCACTCTATGGTGACTGACTAAGTTTAGGAAGTGCTTGATTTAATACGCAGACCAAAAACAGCTTTTCAGGAGAAGCATCTCATACGAATCTGTGAAGTACGGTGGTGGAAATGTTATGGTTTTGGGTTGCTTCACAGCCTCAGGGACTGGACAGCTTGCATTCATTGATTCACCTATGAATTCTGCATCATATCAAAGAGTGCTTGAAGATAACGTGAGGTCATCTCTCCAAAAGTTGAAACTGAACCGAAAGTGGAACCTTCAACAGGATAATGATCCTAAGCACACTAGCAAATCCATCAAGGAATGGTTCAAAATGAAAAAACAAAATAGAGGGTTATGGAATGTCCTAGTAAAAGCCTGAATTTGAATCCCGTTGAAATGTTGGAGGGACTTGGAACATCTTTTGATCTAAGTAGGCGTGGCGGACCATATAAAACAAAAAGGTCACTTAGATATTGTGGTGCGAGACCAGTTAGTGCTTTATAGGTTAATAAAAGTATTTTATAGTTAATGCGAGATTTTACTGGGAGCCAATGCAGTACTGATAATATTGGTGATATGGTCGTATCTTCTAGTTCCAGTTAGGACTCTAGCAGCTTCATTCTGGACTAACTGGAGTTTATTTATATTCCTACTGGAACATCCAGACAGTAAGTCATTACAGTAATCTAATCTAGAGGTGACGAATGCATGAACTAGTATTTCTGCATCATGTAGTGACATTATATTTCTTATCTTAGAAATATTTCTGAGATGAAAGAAAGCTATACTAGTAATATTATCTACATGAGCATCAAATGACAGGCTGGAGTCAATAATCACTCCGAGGTCTTTAACTGCTGTACATGATGGAACAGAAAGACCATCCAGAGTTACTGT